>JAGTJN010000018.1:600000-1071344 GCA_020747045.1 Phaeosphaeria sp. MPI-PUGE-AT-0046c | reverse complement strand
ACCCTAACCCTAACCCTAACCCTAACCCTAACCCTAACCCTAACCCTAACCCTAACCCTAACCCTAACCCTAACCCTAACCCTAACCCTAACCCTAACCCTAACCCTAACCCTAACCCTAAACCTGTTCCTTTCCAAGGTTCGTAACAATTCCCTACGGAATTACTGTTAGGGAAACTTTTGATAGGGCGAGCAAGGCATAGGATCGCTAGGGGTCGTCGCCTAATTGAAGCCAATCAGCGGCCGGGAAAAGGGAATGAGGGCTAGCTTGGTTGGCGGCTAACACTCTGGTGTTAAGAAAGGAATTAAGCATATATAGTAGTGGTCAACTCCAGAACGAATGTTGAAACCCTAACTCTATATCCCTACTCGAGTCCTAGATTATCCCACCGCTTCAATACCTTCGCCTTCACATCCTTCGGGTATCCGTTCTCGAAGTCGCACGCGACCCAATCCTGTTTGTTCTCGTACTCCTCAGGCAGCAAGCAGTTACTCACGACCTTGCCACCAGTCAATTTCGTGCCCGGGCCGTGGCTCATGTACGGCACCAGTGGGTACGCGACAACGTCCTCGAAGTGAAACTCATCCATAGCTGGACGACATCGCGTCGCGTAAGCCCACATGACATCGTTGAAGCTGAAGGGGTCGATGTCGTCGCCCACGATAAGGAGGCGGTGCATCTGCATGCCAGACTTGTGACGGAAGACGAGATTACCGACACGCTCGCAAAACTCCTTCGCATTTGTCTTGAGCTGCGACAATGCCTCGCGGTCTACTTGCACGGCGGCCCAGATGACTTGGGACTCGTACAGCGCGAAGACCTGCTTAACTGGAAAGCCATTATCTTGGAGCAGTTGGCGCATCTCGGCAGAAGCCAGAGTTCCAATCATGGTATGTGTCTCATCGGGTCCTGATGCTTTTCCGGGCACACAGATCGGTAATATTGCGTCTTTGCGATGCGTGATGGCGTTTACCTTGTAAAGTGGTTGTTGCGAGTTCTCGTCTAGGAAGCTGTAGCCGTGCATCTCTCCGAATGGGCCTTCTGGACCGCGATCGCGCACGGAGATAGTGCCTTCCAGCACGATTTCGCTATTCGCCGGAACATAAATGTCGTTTGTCTCGCACTTCACGAGCTCGAGAGGTGAGCCGCATAGGGATCCGACGTACTCTGCCTCGGACACACCAGCTGGAAGAGGCATGCTAGCTGCCATTACTGCGATTGGGGGAGCACCAAGTGCAATCGCGTAGGGAACATCCTCGCCCTTCTCGACCCATTTCTCGTAGATGCGCGCGATGTGTTGTGGCTTCATGATCAAGCCCGACATGCGATTCTTGTCATGGATCATGGTGCGGGCGATTGACCAGTTCGTCCATGGGCGGCCCTCGACTGGGTGCCGGTCTGGGTGCTGGACAATGTTGATACCCAGTGTCTGGATGTAGTTGCCTCCATCAGCTTTGTTCAAGAGTGGTACGGGCAATTTTGTCAAGTCCACATCGTCACCCAGTATCTTGACCTCTTTGCAAGGACCGTCCTGGACGTGGATCGGGGGTATTGGCGCCTGGCCCTTCGCCTTGAGCATGAAGTCGATAATATCCTTGGGTCCAGCAGAAGGCTCGAGACCAAGATGCAACGCCAGTCGACGATGCGACTGTTCCGGGACGTTGGAAAGACCGCCAGGTGCACCTAGAATCCTGAAGAGACCGTCATGGGCGCCTCTGACGTTGTTGAACAGTGGCGCCTTGGATCGGCGTTCATATGAACGGCGGGTGATTGCTGCTACTTCCAGCTTGGGGTCGACCTCCTCATTGATGTCTGCGAGGTCCTGCTCGTCTCGAAGTGCATCCACGAATGAGCGGAAGTTAAGATGCGGTGGATGGACGGCTTTGGTGGATTGCTGCCGATATGCAACAGTAAGAGGTCTGAGAGAAGCGAGCGGATGGCGTAGTGTTGTTGTGCATTTGCGGAGACTCATGGTTGTGGGTGTTCATGACCTGAAAGTCTGCACGAGCAAGAGCATATGTAGTCGCTCAGATCTTACCTCACGATTGTGGTCGCACTTATTTCCGTTGCGCGAACAATGTGTTTGTGGTTGTAGTCGGTTGTTGTGATGACGGAATGCTTAGTAGACGCCAGCGCTCGTATTACTAACAAGTGCACTACACAAAATGATGTCAAACCACAACACAAGGTCAATATGCGGCTGATGACTGATTATCAAGTCCCTCTTTTACCCGCCTAGTACGTCTTATTGTGTACCGGCTCAGTCATGCCAGTTAAGACTCGTAAGCGATCCATCTGACGTAACCTTTGTCACCTCACACCTCATGAGCATCGCGTCGATCATCTTTATACCACATCAGAGTACACTGACGGTAACCTCACATCTCAGAAGCATACTATCAACCATCTGTACACTGCACAAGACGACAGAACCCTCTATCTCACACAACGACGAAACAACGCAATGTCCGCCTTTCGCACAAGAGCTTACCCGTCTGTCGCAATTGGAACACGCGTACTGAAGCACCGTACCGTCTTTACCTTTGAGAGGCACTCTCCACCAGTATTCAGGGCCACTTGCTTCCAGTCCACCCTTTCGAGACCAATACAACGCAAGCGAATCGTTGTCGCCGTCACTGGTGCTACAGGCGCACCACTTGCCGTGGAACTCCTCCAGCGTTTGCGAAAGCTGAACGTCGAGACTCATCTCATACTCTCAAAATGGGGCGCCGCAACACTCAAATACGAACTGGAGCCGCCACACAATACCAGCCGCTACCTCGAGTCCCTGGCCGACTTCACATACTCCCCGCGCGATGTCTCTGCCTCCTTGTCCTCGGGATCTTTCATAACGCATGGCATGATCGTAGTACCTTGCTCGATGAAGACACTTGCGGCAATCCGCATCGGATACGATTCGGAGCTTATCACTCGCGCGGCGGGCGTATGTCTTAAAGAAAGGAGAAAGCTCGTTTTGGCGGCGAGAGAAACACCATTAAGTACTGTTCACCTTGAAAACATGCTGGAGGTGACACGGGCGGGCGCACTCATTTTTCCGCCAGTTATGACATTCTACACCCGGCCGAGAGGAGTCGAAGACATGGTGAAGCAGAGTGTAATGAGAATGATCGACTGCCTTGGGCTGCCGAGCGAGGAGACCGAAGATGAGTCAGAGCGGTGGTCAGGCTTTGATTGGCAGGACAAGAAGAGCTCAACGTAAGGCCAGAAAGAAACGACGATACCCTTCTCATAATCCAAGCGGCAACGTTCTAGTACATTTTTCTCCATTCGAACATACTTCTTGCGCTCATACCTTTTTCATCCACACAGTGATTTCATTGGGACAACTGGGCCAAGCTGTCTAGCCACAAGGAGAATAACTCAGAGTTGTGATCTCATGCGCACCGAATGCTATGGTGTAGGTAGCGGATTGCTGCCCGTCGTTAGTTGATATTCGGTCAGACGGAGATCGTGGTTACCTATCCGACCTGACCACAACTATCAGTGGCCTGCAGCGACGTAGACGCAATGTAGGCACTGGGTGATATGCTACACAAGATGTTAGAAGTCATTGCGTCGACTGTATCATAGTAATATCGCACACGACGTAAAGCCACTTTCATCGACGTAGTTGAGGCTCGCATGCGAACCAGGTCTTTCTCCTGTCCCAGCTACAGATCCATTTGCTACCCCTTGGTCTGGCCAGTAGATCAAATGAAGCATCCGTACACTAACTGTTCATCGACCGCAACAAGGCTTAAATATTGCCACAACGTCCCACGCATGCTGGGGGCTGTATCACCAATCAGTGATTGTTTTAGCTCTTGCACTAAGAAGTAAATACTGTACAATGTAGTGATTTAGAGGTCTCGACACGCGAAGCTCCAATACATAGACCATTCGTGTGAGGCCGTCATAGTAGTTTACGAAAGCAGCATTGAGGTCACGAGCATATTGGACCATACTGTAGACCACGATCCTTCAATCAGTGTAGTGATTGCATCCTTTGCGCTGCCCCAAGTCATCCAGTACCATCATGCCAGACAACGATCTGTGTAGGCGACCCTAAACCAGGGCTCGTGAATGATGTCGTCAACAGAAACCACCTCGCACTCCGGCGACAAGGTGCGGAGATTCGCCGGAGAATCCGTCACATACGTAGTTTGAACGCTTTGTTCTAGCGTCGTGCAAGAACGGCCATGTTCGGACCCACCGAGCATGATGTCACATAGAGGTATGGGATTGTGGCATGGGTCGAACATGGAATTGTGATCATGGAGCGAGTCCATGGATTACGGGTAGATTAGGCTTTGTTTCTGCTGAAAACTGTGATGAATCTGCATCACCAGCTATTGTAAGCCTTTGGAATCAATGCCTCAACTAGCGCATATAACGATGAACAATCCAGACGATGGATGGCTTTGACTACTTTGTCGTCTAGCTTCTTGTGCCAATTTTGAAGCTTTTGTATAGCCCAGAACCCTCGGGGGCTGCGCCACTCGCGTCGTGTGTTCACACCGCACTGGACGCTGTGCAGCCTTTAGCAGTCGGCCATTCTACTTCTTCTATAAGATAGACGTATTGAGAGAGCTGTTCATTGAAGAAGGACTGGCTGTATGCGCTGCTGAACGTATTCAAACCCCCTTCCCGCATCAGGTTGCTCGGGTGTATCTCCGGCAACCCCAGCCATGTTCCTGACTCCTTCACCAAGTTCATAAGGCTTCAGGTAGTCATTAACCTCCTCCAATCAGTTGTTTTGTCCATTTGGTTATGCTTTGTCAGTTTGGTTTCGTCTCATGATTGGGATGCAGCGGAGTCGGGGCCAACGACTTCAAGTTGCGAAATGAGCGACAGTATACAAGACAGAATGTAGCGTCGTGGTGTGAGATACCGGACGCAAGCAATTTCAAGTAATCAAGGTATCTCATTCACTAAATCCACTTCCGCCCGGTTACACCTCACCGACAACCATATATCATGAGGCCACGTAACTTGATCACAGGTACTACAGGTCAGTGAGAACGCTCACCATGATTTCAGAGAGTAATAGTGATACAACAGTGCCTCCAAGATATATTGGTCGTACCGTTCTTGAGCCGCTAGTCAAGAAGCACCCCGAGTACCAAATCTTGAGCCTCATCCGGACCCACTCGCAAGCTTCCTTTGTGAAGTCCGCATATCCAAGCGTGGTGATAGTAATCGGGACTTCGATAACAGCTCACTCAGCTTAACTTAGCAACTATAATAAGCTAGAGTTGATTTTTACATTCTATAGAGTAGTGGTACTGAAATTACTATTTGACCGAAGTAGAAGTTGAAGCATCGTCTCGTTGCCACAATTCCTTGCAGTATCAATAGCACCCTCTCCATTATTATGAGGTACATCGGCTTGAGCTCTGTATTGCAGAAGGAGCCCGATTCCTTCTTCGTTGGATCTTTGCAGTTCTCTTCTTCTCATGAATGCGCAATGCAGGGGTGTTCAGAATGACTGTCACGAACATTCGGATCAGAGCCTCGTTCGAGCAATACCCTCAGGGCACCAATATGAAAAGTTGAGTATGAAACAAGAAGCAATAAGCGATCCATGATATCGGCGTGATCATGAAACACGACTACTCCGTCTTTGCTTTGTGCACCTAGAAGAGACTCGAAAACTGCAGCCTGACAGTCAGAATCCTCTTTCAAATTTAACAATCTCTGGTGTTTGGAAATTCAAGGGTTCCCTCGGGTTGAGTGGCGTGTTGCAGACACCAAGTAACTTTCCAACTCTTGTACAGTGAAGCTACACCACTGGAGCAGCACTTTGACAACATCTGGATGCCACTCCTGACTTGCCACCCTGATTGCTACATTCCGCTCAACTTGCGTCCACTCTTTGCTCCAAAGAAGTAAATCTTCAACTATGGCTGCATGCCCTTCACAAGCAGCCACCTCTGGCAATGACTCATGAGAGAGAACTGGAATGTACGATGCATATTTCTTATGCTGAGCACCTGCGTGCCACAATTGCTTGACCATCTCACGCCGCCCCAGCCAGACTGCCAGTCGTAGGGGCGTATCTTCGAAACGCGGATCGATTCCACCGTCGAGAACGTCAAGGTTGGGTCCATACACCAGCAGTGAATCGAAGGCTTCTTGCTGATTGCACCATATAGCAATGTGCAGAGGGGTCCCAAACTGGCCTGGTGACCTCTCTAGTGTGTCTTCTTTATTGATGTCCTGACCAGCGCGAAGGAGCTCGTGCATCTGTGTAATATTGCCATGCCCTACAGCTACATGTAGGGCGAATGCAGAATTATTGTTGAAGTGCAAATCAAGGAGCGCTGGGCTTAATTGATGATACATAGCGCAGAAAATGGCTGGAAACAATTGAATGAGCTTTGCTGTGAGTAGGTGTTGCGATAAGTTATGCGCTGCGAGAACCAATATAGTTATCCGGGCTGATTCTTGGCAACTGCGCCGTAGCGAATCCTTCGTATCGGGGCATCGCAAATGCGAGCTTGAACTAGAGCGGGGCTATTACCATGGCCGCGTAGGGCAATTCTCTTCCCCTCAATAACGGGGGTCTTAAACAGGCGTTGGAGGCCCAAGGGATCCGTCCAGCGGTCCAATACGCTTTCACACTGCGTTCCTGTGTATAGATTTGATAATAACCCCGCTATAGTCTCTGAGTATGCGTCGCTCGTCTCCACTCGTTCCCTAATCAATCCCTCGCACCTGTCGCTGTGACATCCGCTTACTTCAGACTTGCCTTAGTCTTGCTTTCCTTGCAAGCGTTTTCGCTCCACACAGACGTCGTCCCAAATCTTACTCGTCGCCAGTCGCATAAGTGATTAACGCGATTGTGGAAAGATGCTTTCTAAGGTCTAGGATTGGTCTCTTTTTGCGAGCAAGCCTTCCACCAGAGCCCTAGTTGTGAGAACTTCACCCAAATGCTAGGGGTCCGACATACCAGCCGTTTTTTAACGACACCACATTGACAGAATTTGAAAGTGCCATTTCATGTGGTATGCTACTCATTGACGCGGACTGGTTGAACATTTAAATGCTCCAAATGCTCCAAGTTTGTGTAAACAAAACTAAACCAACGAGCTAACACCGAGCTACATCTGCAGATAAATTCCTCTACTCTCTCCGTATCTACAATCCATCAAGAGTTGCAATGGTTGTGTTCTGCAGAAACTGATACCCTTCGTCACCAGGTTGCGACCTCATTACCAGCGAAAAGAAAGCGACCTTCTCGAACGGAACACAATGCCTTGTCCATACAATCTCGTCCGGTCCCTTCAACCCAATTTGTTCATTCTCATCCTCGGCATGTAGAGTCCGAAGGCTGTCACCGATGACAACAACTTTGCGATCGTCTCCCGATTTGGCGTCAAGAACCATGAAGGGGATGGAGATAAGTAGGCGAGTCTTATCTGCCTTGCATATATTTTCACCAAACTCAGCCATTTTCGCGTAGGCAGCATCGCTGAAATCTATTTTCACTTGGTATGCAAGCTCGCCAGTTCTACTGAAGTCTTCCTGTGAACGAGAGTGCACCAGTGTATACGGTGGTGTTGGGTCGGCAGGAGGAGTACCCTTGCCGGCAACGTCATCTGTAAGGTCTGCTGCTTTGATAAAATCGGACGCTGTGAACTAGTCAGAATGCATCTCATTAATCAAGCAATTACACATGCCTCCGGTGCGATGTCGCTGGCTGCGAAGACAAGCATATCACACATCGTGAAAGTCAATAGAATTGCAGGGATTGTTCGAAAGTCTCCACAACGCCTGGTGGAACAAATCAATGGTGATTATTTTAGCGAAAGATGTGTTGGAATGTTATTTTCGTGAGGGCTGAGCGGAGATGCAAGGCTGCGTCACGCCAACTTTTGTTTCAATACCTTAGGCACCCAAGAGCTGCTTAGCCGGTAACTGGGGGCCTTACCGCAACATGCAAGTAATTTAAAGCAAAGTCGCTATTGGCTCTCACGGTCATATCTGCGCATAGCCGCGGTCGTGCCAAATTGCAATGCTTGGGTATTGGGGTCCATGTGCCGAATGGTAACCGTTGGCCAGCTTCCTTGCGCGTCCCTCCTTGAACTTGTCAAAGTCACTTTCTATTCTGACCTATGGCGCTTCCATATTTTGATGATGCTGGCCACAATGCACCAGAGTTGAATTCTCAGCAAGGTTTCCTCTTTGCAGTCACCGACGACCGTCCTTCACAAGCTACTATCCAGGGAAAAGAGCCATATTACCACGGGCCGCCGCCGCAGCTTCCTGCACACGAAAGGTCGACGACGACACGACTGGATCGCAGGAGATGGTGCATTCTCGCATTCACCGGCGTCTTTGTAGCCTTGATATCTGGCTTGGCAGGAGGATTCATTGGCCAAGCGATACAGAAAGGTCGAGAATCATCTAGCCCAACTACCCCATCACCGACGCTATCACCGACACCATCATCGACATCCCCATCGGACAGCAACTCAACAGCAATAATTCCTGCAGCATCTGCACCCCCAGGAACGGTCGGTAATATTGTATATCCACAGACTGGCTGCGACTTCCCTGCTTCGAAGGCGCGACGTCGGATCGCCAATGAAACAACTTATTCTCAAAAAAGCTACATCACCATCTGCAACTCAGGCTGGACTGAGCCAGGTGTCAAGGATGACATCATCAAACTTTGGACCCTGACACCGTCGGATTGCATTGAAGCCTGCATCTCTCACAATCGTGGGGGAGTGAACGAGCGGTCTTGTAAAGGAGGCTCCTTCTTTCCGTCCTGGACAGATCGGGATGAAGCTAGAAAGGCGCTCAAAAGGCCACCAGGAAACTGTTTCCTGAAGAACAGCACAACTGGAATTGGGGTAAACGATCGTGAAGCTGCCGGTATAGAGGTTGTTGCGCTCTGCATGGAGGGTCAGTGCAATGGTATTGGGACGGGCTGAGGTATATGAGAGAAATAGTGTCACCAGGGGTATGTAGTATGCCCAACATAATCCTCGCAGGCGTGCAGAGTAAGCACATATCCTGTCCTGGTACGTTTCCTTCGCTCTCCTCGATTTTGAGTCCAACAATAACCAAGTAAATTCAATGTAGAACTGCTGTTGTATAGACATATCAAAGTTCTTCAGTCAGCGAGCGTCCGCGCTTCGAGTCTGCAACTATCACGTTCAAAGCCTTTTAAGGCTACCAGTCTGTTTCTGAGTCCAACGCCACGACTCGCTTCCTGCCAGATAATACCCTTCAGATCAGCTTCTGGAGCCAGGGGTGATTGCGGCACGGCGGACGAGATTATGTCCGACAACCGATCGGAGATAACACTTCACAGCATATATAACCCAAGAAAAGATCCTTATGATATCCCAAGCCATTAAAGAATATCTCTATCAGAAATATTATTAAAATTCACTCTCCACCATGTTGACACGTCAGACTGCCGCAGTTGTAGGAGCTGGTACAAACCTGCAGTCCCGTGTGCTTTAATGCTCCGCTGACTAGTCGCAAGGGCCATGTGGTCTATCAATGCTTAAGACTCTTACGGAAGATGGGTTTGACGTTACGTGTTTCGAAAGAAGAACACAGGTTGGTGGTCTATGGGCGTATACAGAGGATTCTTCCATGACAACGGCTTTGTCTTGTAAGCAAATTGAGCACTCTTAGAGGTTGCAACTGCTGACACGCGCTAGCTGCATATGCTCTCGTCAGCAAATACACCTGTGGGATGTCCGATTACCCCATGCCTGAAAGTGAGACAACACGGGTGCTCATTTAAGCTGCGCATAGCTAACAGATTTCACGAGAGTATCCGCATCATCTGTCTCAACCACAGTTCCAGGAATACCTCGAGGAATATGCGCGACACTTCAACGTGCTTCAAAAAGTCGTATTTGGAGCCATATTTCAGCAGGCTATCAGAACAAAAGACGATAAACGTTGGCGTTTGGAAATGCGCATTAATGGCGAACCCCACCATCAAGATTTCGATAAAGTAGCATTCTGCCATGGTTATCAGACCACGGCGGAAATGCCGGTCTATGAGGGCAGCGACAAATTTGGGGGTATTCTGATGCATTCGCAGCAGTATCGATCGTATGCTATGACGAGCAACAAATACTCGTAAAATGTGGTCACTAACTCTTCTTAGTGTCGAGCCCTTCAAAGACAAAAATCTTGTTATTGTGGGTCTTTCTTCTTCGGCATCCGAATTGACGAGCCTTCTTCTACCACACGTCAAGTCACTTCGCCTCTCCCATCGTCGCGGTGCCTACATCATCCCCATATGGCGAAACAACACTCCCGCCGACCTGCAAGCTACATATAGAAGGCGCGAGATTGGCCGATGGCTTGGTCACTATTTTCCTCGAGTGGCACGATGGGCACTTGACGCAGGTCTGAAATGGTACATGAAGAAGGCATGGGGTCACCTAGATCCAGAGTGGAGGATCCTTCCTGCACCTAGTGCGGCGATTAGCTTGCCAGGTGCCAGCGACGTCATCATACCTTTGCTAAGGCAAGGAAAGGTCGAAAGCATACAAGGTATCCGGCGTTTTATTGCCCCGAAGACGATTGAGCTCAGTGATGGAAGTATTTTGGAAGACATTGACGCTGTGATTTGCGCAACCGGATACTCTGCCAATATTAGCGTCGCCTCTTCTTTCTTAACACATCGGCAACCTCCAGGCTACGATGGTCCGCCTCTAGCTAATCTCTACATGAACATATTTCCTCCAGACTACGCAGATTCCATGGCTATTCTATGCTATTGCTCTTATTGCAAAACAAACGGCTTTTCTTCCAACGATGTCATGTCCCTCGCTGTTTCCAACGTCTTTCGTGGTACCCACCGCCTCCCTACGAAGCCGGATATGATCAAGGAGATCCACCAGCATCACGACTGGCTTGTCTCGGTCTACACTGAAGACAAGACACAAGGCTCTTTTGATCCTAATATGGTGCAAGGCTGGCGTTTCAACAGCCAAATCCATGATGCCGCAGGTACGGGCTTAGAGGCGCTAGGCTGGGGGCTCAAGGGCTGGAAGTTCTGGTGGAAAGATCCGGAGATGTACAAAATTATGCACTCGGGGATAGAGACAGCGCATGCGTACCGTTTCTTCGAGACGGGTAAGAGGAAGACGTGGAGTGGAGCTAGGGATGCCATCATAAAGATCAATGAAGAGGCAAAGTGTTTCCCATTGAAGGATGAGGAAAAGGAACGATATGTCGCTGTCAGAGGACCCGCTTGAGGATCTTTAGGTAGCTACCACGCTGCGCTATAAGAAACACCATCATGCAGTTACCAATGGAACACACCCCACATTTCTGCCTCAGTCTTGCGAAGGTGCTCAGCCCGATCAAATTATTTAAGTGGCCACTTCAGTCCTTGGCGGTGAGTCTCACAACGTAAAAATTGTAACTATTGATCAGGGAATGGTAGATGCTTATGAAATTCTATTATGTGGTTCTGGCGAAATTCTAAGACACGCACCTCTTTGGTTTTGTAATTAAGTGGCGCGTGTTCAAATAGTGCATACCTGGGAGGTAACTTGACTAGGACAATGGGCTGCACAGAATAATATGGCAGAGGATTGATGGAGAGCGAAAGTCCGTATCCTCAGGGAATTAACGTGAGATGGTGCTGCAGGCTAGAAACTACAGGGCAAGTATCAGTTGCTCAACGGACGATCTGATCCATACAGCTCTGGATGCAGTACAGATCATTGAATTCCCGTGGGAGAGATACTCATATCATATTGAGTATCCTGAGGTTCTTATATCGTCTTTCGCTGGATTGTTGCGGTGAAGCAGAGTCTGCTGAAGCTGCCTTGAAGCGTAGCAGTGTCGGGACTAATAGACAAGGAATACGCTGCAACATTCCACCTTCAAACAGAACGTAACGCGGAGCAAGATTCCAAAGTACGCGGGAAAGAGCAAAAAAAGGTAGGTGAACTTCTGGACAAGTGTCTTGAGGCAGTCACCAGATGAGCCAACAGTGAAGCGCGTAACTTCGACAATGCGCAAGGGCTAGCGAAAGGTTCGCTAACCCCCGTCGGAGTGCATAATGCCAATGGCTAGCGAAAAGCTGCGGGCGCTTAACACCTGGTCGGCTTCTAAAAATAAGCTGGAATTGAGCACCACCCCCTTCCTCGTCCCGGATTTGACACCAGTGAGTAACATTGCTGCCTGGTGTTTCCGACAACATTACAGCACCTTATATAACTCGTTGTCTACCCCGCCTCCTCCACTATAGCAATACCACTTTATTCCAGCATGTCGATACCAGATCCAGATGTTAATTTCTTTGTTAGCTTCTATGACCTCGAGCCGAATGCGCAGAGTCAATGTATATATTTCGTCAAGAAGGACCGAGATGACCGACGATGCAAGTATTCTGTTGACAAGAAGAGAGCAATTGAACTCCGCAATATCATTATTCAGCGCGAGTCAGAAGGAATCCTCATAGATGAGATCAAAGAGTATGTTCGGCTAAATTGCTGTGCCAGAGCAAAACATCAGGATGTTGTGTTGTCAAGTCCACTCTTGATACCATTGGTCGAGCGCTGGCTAGATGAAATATTGAAACGGAAAGATCTGGAAAAATCATCTCGACATTTGATCCAGGCCCCGACGCCTAGGACACCCAATCAGACCACACAGACTGATAGCCCGCCCTCCAGCTCATCCGATACATCTGCTTTATCGGCTACTAGTCGCAATATCACGGTTGAGACACCCTTACTCCATCCACTCTACAGTCTTTCCAGTAGCTCGAAAGCATCCGTTATTTCGAACTCGTTACAACTATATGCGAACCCAACTCCGCCGCCATGTGACTTAACGAACATCGCATTAAGCAATACATCATCTAATTCCGAGCTTCAAGAAACACAAAAGCGATATAATCTCCGTCCCCGCGTAGTTCAAGATTCCTTAACGCAATGGTCGAGACAAACCAAGGTTGCCTTGTTGGCAAAATTTCATCCTTACATCAACGAGCCCACACTTGAAGATACTGTCGCATCGAGACTTCGTGAAAACCTTAAAAACCCAGCGGATAGGCGAAATTTCGAGACTGGATCAGTCTACATATACCGCCGCGAATCCTCGCCAGGGTATGTCAAAATTGGCTGGACAGCACGAACCGTCGATGCTCGTCTGGCAAAATGGTCAGAATGTGGATACACTCCAATCGAAGTGTTCAGAGTGACTGGCGTTCCGTATGCGCAGCGTGTTGAGACACTAACGCATCATGAGTTGATCAAAGAGTGGCGCCGTGAGCAGCCTTGCGAAGGTTGTCGGAGAAATAAAAATATCGAGATACAACACCAGGAGTGGTTCGAAGTAAGCGAAGCAAGGGCGATGCAGGTCTTGAAAACATGGGCAGGGCTCTTTAAGAAGGCTAGTCTTTATAGCCGAGAAGGATCGCTGAAGCCTGAATGGAGATCCCTCGTGGACGCCATGGTTGAGGATAATGGAGCCATCACTTCGAAGAGACTGTCAGAGCACTACAATCTGATGGTCGCTAAAACTGCAGTACTCGATAAGAAAACAGCCATCATGAAAGAAGAAGCTGTGGGAAAGGTTGCGGCAGTCGTGACGGAAGCAAAGATGCCTGCTAGTATCGAAGAGCCAAAGCCATCAGTCTCACCAGGGTCCGGAAAACAAGAGCTTTCCTCCCCAATCCAAGTGAAGCAAGAAGAAGAAGACACGAGACCAATTCCCTCTGTAAGAAGAAGTACTCTACCCATCCGCCTCTCTAGGACTGTGGTGAGTCCAAAGAAAGAATTAAATCTTTCACCACAGGTCGCGCACTGAAGTGCCTTTCGGAAGTATGATAGAGTTTCATGTTGGTTACTTTGTATTACAAAAAGTCCCGACATAACTAGCTATGCAAGCAGCGCTCCGCGAGCTTCTTTAGTGTTCTCACACACAACTTGTACTTGCAACCCTACCTCACGTTATGACACTGAGCAAAAATTCAGTCCTCTAGGGTGCGACATGAACTGAAGCATTTTTTATGATTTATCAAAGATGAGGGGTTTATAGATAGATTGCAATATATGTGTGAATAGTCTGATGAATATCGAGGGATGAGACTTGTGACCTCGGAGTGCTAACCGTAATCCTACCTGGACGTTCCATCATCGCTGTGTTGGTGGCAAATATTGTCGAAGTTTGAAGCACCCTAGTGCGTAAGACATTATCTATAAAGAGGCTGGACGGTCTAGCTGCAAATTTACAGCATATATCTCCAGATCCCAGCTTAGTAATATCTAGAATGTTAATGTTCATGCTCCAACATAAACTCAAACTTCGAAGGACGCGCTACGCGACCATCCGGCTGACCCACGCAGAACACAGTGTCTTGACAACATCAGAAACTTTCTAGAAAGAATTTCAAGGTCTAATACGAGCCCTAAACGCCTTGGTAGGGTAACAGAACTAGTGTAGATGCTCTCGTCATCGTGCGCCCACATGATTCGAATCTTCTGCCCAAGGTCTTTTGAAACTTGCCCTTGTGGCCCAACGCACATCGCACACGACAAGACGCATCCCATCACTTTCATATACTCATTCAATATTTTTATCTATTGATATGGTTGTGGGTAGTGCTACCGCAGTTGCAGTTGCAGCAGCAGTAAGAAAGCGTTGCGAAACCCTCGCTATATGTTGACATTAGGACTTTTGGTCATTACCACAATGTCGATCTCAGCAGGAATATCGACCATCCTACCAGCTTCCATAGGCTGGAGCTAGACTATGTCGACTCATCCCTATCCGCCAGTGGCGATGTACTGGGAAGTGTGCAACTTGGCAGTACGCAGGCTAAACGACTTAGAGCTTTACGCTCGGGGCGAACCCTGGTGTTGAGGTTTAATCATGTTTTGTTGCAGCGAGCCGTCCTGTGCTGTCAATGCCTCCATAATCAAGTCTGTTCGCTCGTTGCCTGTGGCCGTGTTTCCTCGTAGTTCAGCCTCGTCATTTGCAGTTGAGAACGAACAAGTCAGGCTGGATGGTATGGATGCGCAAGAGTACGTAGCACTTGGTGGGAGCAGAGAGCGCGTGTCTAGAGCTCTGTAAAGTCCTGAGTTTCTAATTAAAATCAGGACATGCCCGGTTCGCTGTCGAAGCCTCAAGTCCATCCTTTTCTCGCCTTCCTGTTCACTTCCCAACATGGTCTCATTGACCTTATGAAGTTGTCAAAGGACTAAGTTGATGCAGAGATTAATGAGAATTAACAGCCAAAGATCTTGGCTCTCCATGGTGCCATGTCGAGCGACAGGACTACACAAGCGGGATAGTTCTTGCCTTGGGCATCAGCCCTGATTGGTCGAGCCGGGGAGCCTCAAGCGATACCTCCCTACAAGGGTTGGCTGATGGAAGTCTTGGCTTCGAAGCTCAGCCTTGCGACACAGCCCCTTGATCGCGACCAACTTCTCCGAAGTGATATTCTTCAAGAAAGTTATTGCCCAAATTTATCTGTTCGAGTATATCATCTGCACAGTCTCAGAACTAGTGTTCCCATTGTCGTACTGCCGGCTGCCGACACGAAGCGGCGGGTTATCTTCCAACCAACTGATTTCGCGTACTCACGTCGTGACAATGGAGCTGCTGCCTAAACATGTACGGTTCGCATATACGCAACTGAATTACGAGAGCAAGGAAATACGTCTGTTAAAAGTCAAGCAAGATACTGAGCCATCAAACCCGGTGGAGATCACCATTGAGCATATCGATTTTGGTCCTTACGTGGAAGCGGTCGCGCGCCGCGACGAAGAGCTAGCTGAGCCCAACGATGTACGTCCGGTCAGCGACGAGCGGGACGAGGCCGTCCCATCCGAGGTCAGCCAGATGAGTTTGGAATTTACCGCGCTATCATATACTTGGGGTGACGAGTTGCCAAAATCTGACATTATTGTGACAAGTCCAGACAGTCGGGGATGGCTGTCGGTGCGGGAAAACTTACACGACTTTCTGAAGTTGAGGCGACAAAGCGAATCCCCGGCGTTCTGGATCGATCAAATTTGTATCAACCAAGAAGACGACGATGAGAGAGCTCAGCAAGTCAACCAGATGTGGGAGATATACAGTTGTGCAACGAATGTCGAGGCTTGGCTTGGGCCTAGGTTTGACGGGGTAGACGAGGTTATGGACCTACTCGCCCGCGAAGGCCAGATTAAACCTTATCAACGACCCGCTCCAAGATTCAGCACAAGTACACGGCAACTTGTTGCGATGGCCACATCTCTCCAATACTTTGCGGATCTTCCATATTGGTCAAGACTGTGGGTAACACAGGAGATCGTGCTCGGTAGAAGCGTGAGCATGCGAATTGGGGACAGAAAAATACCATGGACGACGTTGTTCTGGGGAGCAGAAAGGCTTTATTTGGCTTGGCAAGCGTCAGACCATCTCGAAAAGATCGCATATCCCAGGCTAGACCGCTCTTTGTTCAACTTAAGTATGCGGTTGTTTTGGCTGGATACGCACCGATCAACCTCGACTCAGCTTACTTGGTTAGAAATCTCCTACATGGTTGACAGTACAAGCTGCTCAGATTTGCGAGATCGAGTGTTTGGTGCAATGGGTATGGTTGCTGCCCAACTTCGGTTTTTCCCCGATTATTCGATGCAGCCGCAAGACATTTTACTCTTACTTCTAACCAAGCAGGCCAAACACGAGGAATATAGTTTGCAGAGCCTTCGCATAACTAGCCATGGCGGAGACTGTGTAGAGGCAGCAGCTGCATGGGTTTCGCTGCTTGATGGTGAGAAAAACAGGATTGATCTTAGCGCTGTTCGCCATCATCTCATTGGAATTCTGGACAAGCATTTCCGTGGATCCAAATTTCCACTTGCACGACACTGGCAGCTTAAGGGTTATGTGTGGCTCAAAATACCCAATAGGCGCAACTGGAAATGGCGTCTCACGCGCGCAGGCGTAGTACGCGCTGAGCGAGTCAAACTTCACCGCAAAAGCAAAGCAACGCGCGATCTAAGGTCGACGAACTTTGAATTTTCATCTGAAGACAAAGAGTAGTAGACAATGGCAGTATCGAACGAGATCTGCAACCAGGCTGTTCCCATTTTATGAGAATCACTTCAGAAGACGCGTGATCATCAGCCCCTCCAACTCCTTCGTCAAATTCGCCATCACCAATACGTTCTATCTTTTATTCTCTCACTGGAACTTCAAATCCACCTTCCTGCCACCACTCTTTCCACTCTCCAACGCACTCTCAATAATCTCCAAATCGCCCAAAGCCTGCTCCGCACTCTGTTCCTTCCTCCACTCTCCGCTATTCAGACTCTCCGCCCACGCCTTAACCTCCTGCTTAACGCCCGCGCCCTCATCCTTGAACTCTTTCTCCTCGACCACCTCTCCCCCCTTCTTCACCGTCACCTTCCCCATGCTCACGTGCACGCTTCCCTTCTCGCAAGCAACAAGATATTCAGACCCTTTATCCGTGGTCCCAAAACTGACCGCAAACGTGCCCGACGCGCCACCATCAAGCTGCATGATGGCATTCATGGTATCCACAGGCTTGAGATGTTCCTGCATTTGCGCGGTGAACGCGCTCAGGCTCTTGATCTTCTCGCCCGCTCCCGCAAGTAACAACCGCGTGCTCGCTGCAAAATGCACACCGCCATCGAGTAGGAACCCGCCTTGGTGCGTGGGATCCTTGCGCCACGAGGTTTCGTAGTACTTACTTCCGCCGGCTACGAATGCGGCGATGCGGGTGCGGAAGGTGAGGATGCGGCCGAGCGAGGCGACCTGCGTGGAGCCGTAGTTGAAGGAGTCGAGGAAACGGAAGTTTTCGGCGACGCAAAAGGTAGCGGTTGTATTGGAGGAGTCCTTGGTCCAGGCGATGAGGTCCTGAGCTGTTGCGATGTCCTTTGCCACTGGCTTCTCGGCGAGGACGTGTTTGCCAGCGCCCAAGGCCTTTTTGATGTAGTCTGGCTGGGCAGGAATGGGGAGACTGGCTGATGTGTTAGATGTGGGACGCGTGGTGATGGGGTTGGGTTCAAAATACGCTATTATCACGCCTTTGATGTCGTCTCGTTTGAGTAGATCATCAAAAGTCTTGCCTTCGGAGTCATCGCTATAGAGGTCGACATCAGAGACGTTCTCGGAAAGCGCCGCGGCAGACTTCAACGACCGGGAGTAGATGGCTTTCAACGTGACAAGAGAGGGCACGGCCTGAACAGCTGGGAGGTGCTGTTCTTTGGCGAAGATGCCACTTCCGATGATAGCGATGCCGACAGTCATTTTGCTTCCAGATGTTTTGGATAAGGAGCGATGAGCTTGCAGGTATTATACAACTCTGGGATCGACTACACGGTGGCTAAACGGCAATTGTAGTCTAGCTATGTAGAGCTAATCCAATCATTGTGAAATGGTTCCTGCATTTTATGACGGCTGCTGCCCCTCACGTGCTAATGACGTCGGCAGGAGTTCGAGATGGTGCCAGCACGAGTCAATTCTGCCGTCGACCCACTTCTCTCCGTACACATTTGATTGGCCTGCTGTTCTCTCTTCTCTTAATTCATTCTCTCAAAAGGTGTGGTTATTGGGTATCATGAATATCTATTGTGGTATAACAGATGCAACTTGATCAAGCGACCAACCCGCCTCAAGTCAATTCTATGACTTTCCGGGTGCTTCTACGTCCTCAATGCCAAGTTTGCCCAAATCAATCGCCAGAGGATCGCTCTCTGGGGTACTCTCTGTCGGCCCATGATAGCCAGGCGGCGGCAAGGCCCAGTCAGGCAAGCCGGTCTCATAATCCCACTTGCCGTCCTCACACCTGTACCTCCTCGCATGGAGATATATGCCCAGCTCGTGCGTGCCAGGGTCGCTGTACAATGGCGTGTCACAAATATCACACGTCTCGCCTGTCATGCGCTCAGCCTTTCGCTTGTTGTACGCCTCCACCATCTCATCATGATATGCAACAGCGTCAGCAACGTCTTCCTTGCCCATGCGCGAAAGTCGTGACATTATATCCTCGTCATTGTCAGTCTCGGCATCACCACGACCAAGCGAAGGACCAAAAACGCGCTGATTGGCGTAGATTGGGTCGTTGGAAATGGGATGGCCGAGAAATTGCAAGTGAACGCGCAGTTGGTGGGTTCGCCCAGTCACTGGAAAGCAGCGAACAATGGAGTAGCCACGGAGCTTTTTCCATGGCTGTCCTTGGGGTCCTGTTTCGCCCTCGGTCTCGTCTTCCGTCTTGCCGTTATTTTTGGGTGGATAATACGCCAGCCGCTTGAAGACAGTCAGCGCCTCCTTGCCGTTTGCGCGCACGCGATTGAGGCCGAGTTTCGGGCTGATCTGAAGAATGGGCTTCTCGCAGACCACCTCGCCCTCTGGAAACTCTCCCACAACGCGCGTGATATACTCCTTCTTCACCGTTCTCCCGCGTATCTGGGCGCTCATATCCTCGGCCGCCTGCCTGTGCTTGCCAATGAACATGATGCCGCTGGTCAGCCTGTCTAGGCGATTGCATGGCAGCGGATTCCAGCCCGCACCTCGGTCCACCCTGAGTATCTCGATGATAGAGTTGAAGTTGTAGCGACCGGCGGGATGAACCGGCATGCCCGCAGGCTTGTTGATGACTATGAGGTCGTCGTCCTCGTGCACTATGCCTATTGGCGTTGCCGTGCATGGGGGCTCGTGTCGATGTAGGGTGTGGGAGATGATGTCGCCATTCTTTATGACAGTACTTGTACTAGGGACTCGCTGTCCATTGACAACAACGCGTCCGTCGATTATTGCCTTCTCATAGTATTCGGCTGGCCGATCGCGGAATTCGCTCGCAAAAATGTCCAAGATCTCCCTGCCTCTCCACCGCTGCTTGCAATATGTGTTGTATGTGTAGTGGTACGGCGTCACCTTGCGCAGGCCATCTTCGAGGTAGTATGGCGGCGGCCACGGGTCGCAGGGCGTGATGGCGACAGCAGGCGGTTCCTTCCAGGGAAAAGGGTCGTCGGGCAGCGGGGGATATTTGTCGCGCGGCGCAGACGGCACAAGGGCCATGGATGTCTTTGGCCCAGCAGGCAGGCGCCCCTTGGAGGCGAGGTACGCGAGGATTCGGGGAGAGGGCGCCAATGCGACGGAGACCAGCTACAAGCGACTGCGGGGTGGAGGGGTGATGTGCCGCTGGACTGTGTGAGAAAAGTTGCTTGGGTGTGACGCGAACCGAGGCATCTCCAACGGCTGCATCATCAACAATAACTGAACGCGAGATGGCGAGCGTGAACCTCAACACCACGCTGCAGACCGTCGCCGAACACCAACATGGCCTCACAAACGCTCAAAGCCCGGCGGCGACGCGACTACAAGTTTGAGCTCGAATACAGGACACGATGGTAGCTCCTTCCCCAACCGTTCCGGCAGCAGCCCATGCTAACACCACCTAGGAGCGACAACGACATGTACCACCACCTCAACAACTCCATCTACTACTTCCTGTATGCGGCACCATTCTCATCCGAGAGACCCCGACTAACAATCAAAGATTCGATTCCGTCGTAAACACCTACCTCATCAAGCACTGCGCGCTACACCCACCCACCTCGTCGCAAATCGGCCTCGTCGTGCATTCACACTGTGACTACTTCGCCCCCATCGAGTTCCCAGCTGTTGTGGATCTCGCTCTGCGGGTCAACAAGTTAGGCAAGAGCTCCGTCACATACGAGATCGGCGTGTTTGAGAGAGGCCAAGAAGAAGTAAAAGCTGTTGGCGAGTTCGTTCATGTCTTTGTCGACCGTGAGAGCCGACGGCCAGGCGCCAATGGCATGGCAAACGAGCTCCAGATTGGCCTCGAAAGGCTTGTAGTGGAAGAAGCAGCTCAACTACGCTCCAAGATTTGATCATCAGGTCACGTGTAGGCTTCATGTCAGTCAGATTGACACTACTCCCGGAGGACTGGTAGATCCAATGACTATTGGCAGACGCCTCCGTTTCGATCTATTATGGCTTGTACTTCCAGATCTTTCGAACTTGGATGCCCGCTGGTGCGACACTAAGTTCGAGCCGATGGAGATGATGCACATAGGCTGCAAAGGGAAATCGTCTCGAACGATGAGGGGGTAGAATCAGCTTTTCGTCTGGCTGGGGTCTGGGCCAAGCCTTGGTGAAGAAGGATGCGTTTGCTGTTCATATGGAAAAACCACGTGACAGTGCGTTGTGATGAGTTATGAGAGTGAGGCAGATGCGACTCGGGGGGATCTGTGGGCTTAGGATCAGATAACAGGAACAAGTATGCAAAGAATGACGCTGAGTACTGGTGGAATAGCATTTCCCAAGTTCTCGAGCAGGCGTCCAGGTCTGACAAAGCTCGAGGGTGCCCCCTTTTCCCAAGTCGTTCTGTTTAATTGCAACACTGGGATGCGAGCAGCATAACCTTGGTTCTCTCCATTGCACCTGTGTTTAGATAGGGAGAGCTAGCAGCTGACTATGGGGTCTAACCATTCTTACTATAAGGTCACTGGCGAGAGTGGGAAATTTTCGCCGGTGCAAGCAATTGACCTAGCCATGGCTCCCTCAGCTGTGCAATGAAAGTTGAGTGGCATGTCTTGCGGACAAAACGATGCAACACTACCCTTGTAGCAATCGCCTTCTCCGCACTCGCGGACCCAGCCTTCACTTCGCACTACTATCACTTGTTCGGGTCAACGGTCCAACTTCCATGATTGGCTAAACATACTTCAGTCACGGGATGCAGTTCCCAACTTTAGTGATCGGGATGCCGGCACCTCGGAGTGTCGGCAGGTGAACCTTCAATTCCCCACCTGCGATCATATCATAAAGAAAGCCATGGACTCACGAGTGCACTGTACAGCGCTGATATACAGTGCACTGGATACTCCAAGCAGTTCCCGTCCTTCGAACCAGCAAAATGGCGGCACTCAATTGGGCGAATACATCTTTTTCTGGATGGAGCTTAGGAGCAATATTACTCGCAACCGTAGCTATCGGCGTCAGTCACTTTATTCCTCATCGATTTTTGGAGCCCTGACGGTCTTCAGTTCACTGTTTACGTCTTCGTCCTTGCCAGGTATCGATTACAATACCACCCTCTAGCGAGATACCCAGGCCCTTTCTGGGCGCGCGTCACTCCAGTACGTCTGTAGCAAAGTGCAGCTTTTTGCCCTCGCAATCTGACCCTAGCTTCAGTTTCCAGCGGCCGTTGCTCTCCTTAGGGGCCGCCTCCCGTTCTGGCAGAAAGCATGCCACGACAAATATGGACCCATTGTGCGTATCGCACCCAACGAATTGAGCTTCGATGAGGAGCGAGCTTGGAAAGACATCTACGGCTCCAGGCCAGGACACAAGAACTTTCACAAAGACCCGATCCATGTTGGGTCCATTGCCGCTGTACATGGCGCCTCGACAATCACCATGGCGAATGACATAGACCACGCCCGCCAGCGAAGAGCGCTATCGCACGCGTTCTCGACCAAAGCATTACTTGAACAGGAATACATCGTCATGAACTACGTCAATGTCTTTTCTGATAGAATGCGCGAGTTTGCCAGCGGCGATGGAGTTGTTGACGTAGCAAATTGGTTTGCATATACCACATTCGACATCATTGGCGACATGGCACTTGGGGAGCCATTCGGATGCCTTGAGAACGACGACTTCCGATTCTGGGTTTCACTCATCAGCAACTCCATCAAAGCTGGCGCCATTGAACAGGCAACTCGGCGCATCGCAACGATAGGATCGCCCCTTCAACGCGCCTTGCAGTGGTGCATACCAGGGAATATCGCCGAGACAAGACTGCAGCACCTAAACTACAGCCGTGAAAAGATACTCAAACGCATGGAGCAAAAGTCAAGCGAGCACCGAGACTTTCTCTACTACGTGATGAAACAGCAAGAGAAAGGCGACCTCAACTCGAATGAAGTTGTCGTCAACGGAGCCTTGTTCATCATAGCAGGCACAGAAACAACGGCAGGTTTCCTCACCGGACTCTTCAACCTTCTCACCCTGCCAGAGAACATCCATGTGCTGTCAAGATTAGCAAAGGAAATTCGAGACGCCTTCGCTTCAGACGCAGACATCAACTTCCAAGCCCTCAGCGCCCTACCTTACCTCGGCGCCGTCATCGATGAAGGCCTCCGCATGTTTCCCTCAGCACCCATCGGCTTCACTCGCAGCGTGCCCGAAGGCGGCGACACGGTATGCGGCGAGTTTTTGCCCGCACATACTACTGTCAGCGTATGCATGTGGGCTGCGACAAAGTCCTGTCGGAATTTCGAAGCACCCTACGAGTTCCGACCCGAGCGCTGGCTCGATCGCAAAGGCAGTACTGATAAGCTTGGTGCCAGTAATGCGTTCAGTCTTGGGCCGAGAGGGTGTATCGGGAAGCATTTGGCGTACATGGAGATGAGGCTTATCATGGGAAAACTGCTGTGGTGGAACGATGTTGAGGGTATTAAGGGAATGGGGAACGAGGTTTGGGATCCGACGAGGGAATATGAGAATATGACGGTGTTTACAAATTGGAGTAAGAAAGGACTGAAGATCAAATTGAGGCCGAGAAAGGACATGTAGTGCTGGCATTCCTGGCTTTAAGGTGGCAGTAGAAGTAAATGGTTATATAAGAGCTTCCCTTGGCTGGGCGTGACTATACACCACAACTTACCACCACTTCCATCATAGTATCAGCAATCTCAAACGACGAAACAATGGATTGATCTATCGATGAGAGGATGTAGCCAAACAATTCGGGCCTTTCGATTGCGGGGTACACGTCGTCTCCACACGCCACTAGTTCGACTGGTGCCTTCACACAACTTCGGCTCGGGAACGCATTTCCGCCACAACTTCATTGCACCTCACTAACCTTGCAGTTTGAGAAATGTTCAACAACAATATATTACTTCTATCCCAATATTCCAACATCACTCCCCGAACCCCGAAATCATGATATTCAAAATCGACGGCCCAGGCCTGCTGCACGTCCGCTCCCGCATCTCCTCCCCCTCCCTCACCGAGTCCGTATTTCTAGCATGGTACGATAACGAACACATCCCCGAAGTCGTTTCGACCTCTGGTATTCAGAGCGCCTTCCGCTACATCGATGTCGCAAAGACTTCTGCGAACGGCGACAAGGCGAATCCCAAGCCATTTTTCGCATTCTATCCTATGAAAGATTTGAGATTTACGCAGAGCGATGAATTCCGCACGATCAGTGTGACGGGGAAAGAGTTGCCAGGCTCGGGCGTAGTTTACGATTTGGCCGAGTTTGATGTGGGATATATGGCGAAGAAGAGTGTGTCGGAGAAGAAGGGGAAAGGGGGAGGTAAGCACGAGTTTGCACAGCCATTGATCGAGTTAGACATTGATACCAAGGATGTAGGTACCGCGCGATTTATCCTCACTTGTGGTATCCGGCCAGATGAAGACAGCATCCCATCATCTCAACTTGAAGACTTTTATTCAAAGCAGACCGAAGAGCTGGCTCAATGTCCAGGCTATTCGAGAACGTCGATGTTCGATCTGCGGTATGCGAGGACGAATGCTGACTCGAGGAAATTGAAGGGTTTGCCGGCGAGTGATGAGCCCAGTCCCGAGCCGAGCACGTGGCTGGCTATGCATGAGCTCGATGAAAGACCTGCTGAAGATGTTGTGGAGAAGATTAGGAAGGATGCCAAGCAGCTCGGAGAGGTGCAGGGAGAGGTGTATGTTTGGGAGCTACAAAAGACGCACGGGGAGGGCAAGTTCTTTGATTGAGGTGGGATGCTGTGAGGAAATAGTCATGATAGATGGACATGGAGAAAGATCTGCAAGATGCTTCTAGCGCATCGAATGGAAGACCAGAACACGAGACGGCCGTGCTTTGTGGTTATGTTGTAGTCGATGGATGAGACATCGCGGCAGCACAAAAGCTTAGGTCTGGAGAACGGTAAAGCTTCGCGGACAAAAGCTGTCGTGCAACACTGTTCGGTGTCCGACCTAAAATCTTATTGTACTCTACCATATATGTTCTTACATGCAGAATATGTGTCGAGATTGTTCAACTTGGCAGAGATCTTCGTGTCACTTTATCCGGACGTCCTGCGTTAGATACACAAGATCGTCATGGTATGGCGTAGATCAATCTCATGTTCGTATTCAGATCTTCCGAGCGTCACAGTGACATGTCGTAGAGCTCCGATTCCTGAAGGGGCATCATACCAGGCTTAGTCGCAAATGCACCCCGCATTCCACCCACCGAAGAAGGGCCACGAGGCTTCTGACACACCAAACAACACCACTCGGAGTGTCCCATCAAAGGACCCTCTCAGCGCATATCTGCATGTGATAGTATAGGCAGTACGCTCTTCGCACTTGCACATCCGGCTGGGGCAGACGCGGAAAAGCAACCCGGGGTAATGGAGGGTATATGAGGAGATGGCGTATCCGCGCTCTCGAACAAGTACAGCATTGCGAACTCTCACGATAATTATCCGGCATTTCGGTTGCGATCCGCACGCGCGACACCGGCGATTTGCACATGCGCCGCGCACCCGCACTTCCTTGTTTGGATGTAGTCTGACCTCACGAGATCGTCGCCTGACAGGCCGAAACGGGAATTTCCCCAAACAGATCGTTTGGTACCTGTGACTCCACACCTGTGACTCTTTACGAGCAGCGAGGGATTTAAAGTGAGCAGCCGCCCCAACTTCTGTTCTTACTCATACGACAACAATTGACTTTTGGCATTGAAGACATACATACTCCTCAATTAAATATATTTCAATTCTTCAAAATGCCTTCAGTCAGTCAATTCCCACCTGCACGCGTGTTCCTCAAACAAGCACACATCACCACCTCATCATCAACATCATCTGCTGCTCGCGCATCAACACTCACATCACCGCTCAGCCCGCGATACACAACCACGCAATCAACCACATCGCCATATCAGTCCCCGATCTCGACGCAGCGGTCCACTGGTACTCGACACTCTTCGGTTTCAAGAAGATCAGACCCAACAAATTGACTGATCGCGACGCAACGCCCCACGCACCCATCTTTCGCATCTACGGCGACACGCTGAGGAAGGTGAACATTGCGTATCTTGGGACAGGGAATGGAGTTGGCTTTGAGATTTTCGAGTTCATTGAGCCGAGGCATAGAGAGCCCGAGACCGAGGAGTTTGAGTATACCCGAGCGGGCGTGTATCATATCTGCGTCACGGTAGTAGACGTTGAAGATGCCATTAAACGGGTGAAAGAAATGGGCGGAAGGCAGATTGGGGAGACGGTGGAGCTGGGAGAAGACTACCATGGCGACATGAGGCGGGCTGCATATGTGAGGGATCCATGGGGGACTGTGATCGAGGTCCTGAGCTGTGGATTCGAGGCATTAATGGCGAATAAGGAGTGACGCCGAGGAGCAAAAAGTTTAGATACCCTTTGAAACACAATTGAATCAGTATACACCCAGTCACACTGCCCAGCTTGCGTCTTTTACATGCACGGGCCCAAGTCCAGCTCCCCCGAACCCGGTTCCATCCGACGTCTATGCAACAACACCACCAGCACTGTGTATCCCAACGATTCATGAACATCATCTCCTTCCTCGAATAGTCACCGTTCTGGCGACTGATCCAATGAAAGAAAGCAAAAATTGTGCCAGAAGAAGCCCACGAGGAGCATCCAAACCGAACCAGTCCCGCCATTGTGCAATGCAGCTGATTCTTGTCGGCCATGCGACTTCATGAGCTCGCTGACCCTGCCAGGTAAGTATGAAGAAAGAAGAAGACAGATAGGGGGGACAGATGCGAGGACTATATAGTTGTATTGGCTTGTAGGCAGCTGTGTGCACGTGGAATGCACGTGACCGGGTTGCCTAGAGAATCACTGAGGCGGGCGGGGCTAGATGGAACTGGTACGGCAATACTCCAGGCAACATGAAGGTTACAGAGGTCCCGTGACAAATTGTAGAGCGTGCATTTCCCTGGGAGCGTAAGGATGCTGCCCATTGGTACAAATGGAAGCCAATGTAATAAAGCCATGTTTCTTATCGATCGTATTGTGCTTATACTTGGTCTGATTTCTCTTTTAAGTATTATCACACTTTACTTCACTACTTGAAATGCATCGGCCGAAATTTGAGGATATTTCTTTGCGTCAGAGCCGCTTGGATGATTGCTACGCGGAATGCTCGACCAGCGCACTTTCTCCATACAAACACCGCCTTTCACGTAGTCACACGGGCCAGCAACGCATCCGACCTCCGAATTATATTTCCAATTGACTGATGTGTTGTGATTTCAAATGCAATCCTTCGCGTTGTCGGTCGAAAAATGTTGGCTGCCTCGATCGCCGAAATTTCGGGCGAAAGCAGTATATAGACCAGCCATTGCAACCCATCTGAGTAGCCAAACTCATTCGGTTCCAACTTCAAAACAAGTTCAAGATCTTAGACCTCTTCCAGTCCTCACCTTCTCTGGACCTAAAGAATTTCTCACCATGGTCAAAATCGTCATCGCTGGCGGCAGCGGCAGTACGCAACGCACACCAAATCAGCAGTAGTTATTGTACTAACTCAAAATCAGGCGTTGCTCGCGAGGTCATTGATGTTCTTCTCGCCTCCAAGAAGCACGAAATTACTGTCCTATCGCGCAGGGTAAGTCACGCAGATCATCTATTTCCACACCGCACAATCGCTGACCACCCAATCAGGCAGTCTCAGCTAGTGCAGACAGCTCGCCCATACATACCCTCCAGACCAGCTACGAGGATGTCGACGAACTAGTTCAAATCCTTGACGGTGCCCATACGGTGCTATCCTTTATCGCGCCGCATCTGGACCAGGAAGAAGCAGCCAATACTCAAAAGCGACTCATCGACGCCTCTATCAAAGCCGGCGTCAAGCGCTTTGCACCTAGCGAGTGGTCTTCGTACGTGCACTTCCACTGCATTCAAGTCCGTGCAAAATATTGACATATTACCAGGTCCCACTTCAAGCATCTGAGCTGGTACACGTACAAAGCTATGACGCGGGAGTACCTCGCTACGATCAACAAGGATGGAAAGGTGCTCGAGTACTGTCTCTTCCAGCCTGGGTTGTTCACAAACTACCTCGCCACGCCGTACAAGACGGCCAAGTATCTTGACATGTTTGGCACGCCGTATAACTTCAACGAACGGAAGGCGCTGTTGGTCGAAGGGGGAGATGAGAGTGTCATTACTTTCACCACGGTGAAAGACTTTGCGCAGGTTGTGGCGAGGGCGGTGGAGTATGAGGGAGTGTGGCCTGTTGTGGGGGGAATGGCAGGCACGCAGATAACGATTGGCAGTCTCGTTGCATTGGGCGAGAAAGTGCGCGGTAAGTTCTGCTACTGATACCTCTGATGAGGGAGATTGCTGACTGGCTGCAGGTGGAGCGTTCGAGATCACGAGGCTGAAGGCTGAGGACTTGAAGAATGGAACTTGGACGTCGCCGTGGTTGCCAAAGGTTGAGCATCCATCGATTGCACCAGAACATGTTGAAGCGGCTTCGAAAATGATGGTGCCACACCTTTTGTTGGCTTTCAAAGACGGCTCATTTACATGCAGCGACGAGTGGAACAAGCTGTTGCCTGACTATCATTTCGAGCAGGCGGACGACTTCGCGCAGCGAGAGTGGCGTGGCAAGCCTTGAGGACTAGAAGCGTGTGCACGGGATGTTATTCGCGATAGTTGTGCTGAGGACGAAAGGGTGGTGCTGAGTGAGACTTGGTCGTCGAAGATTTCAGGGTACGCTTCGTCCGCGATTTCGGCCGAAGCGACCTGTACTCTACCCGAAGCCACCAGCGGCGTATGAATTAGCATTTCCCTCAATCTACTCAACTAACCTGCTCGATGCACCGAACCGTTGTTTCTCCAGTTATCATGACGTTGAACGAAGATGCACCCTCGCAAAATCCGCCAACCAAACGCCGAAAGGTCCGCAAAGGCACGCAGAGCTGCTGGGCATGCAAGCGGCGAAAAGTACGCTGCATCTTCTCGGTACCAACGAATTCTGTCTGCGATAATTGCACCAAGAGGAAGACACAGTGTATCCCTCAGGAATATGTGGATGTCGACGAAGCGAGCTCGTTCGGGCGCGAGTATGCGCTGGGACTTGAGGATCGACTGAGCAGAGTCGAGGATGTGCTGCAGACGATGACTAGAGACAACCACACATCGCATGACGGTTACGGATCCGTACATACAAGACAAACAGCGTCCATGCCGCGGTTGGAGACTCTTCCTGAGAGCGGAAGCTCATCATGCGCCCAAGACAATGACGCCAATGCAACCGCCCAAGTGGACACGATCCCTACGCCTGACAGCTCATGCACATCACCGACAGCTCCACTGGCAAGCCAATACACCGGCCTCGCGCAAGACCTTGTTGTAGCCTGGCCACACAGCACCGACTTGGACCAGATCTACACCCTCCCCATCAGCCTGTCAACACACACGCATATGCACCTCTGCACGCCTCCATCAGCCAAGTACAGCCTCACAAGCACCTCGACGCGAGAAATGCTCCAGCTCCCGCCCCCAGGCAGCCATCCCGTCCTCATCGCGCGCAAACTACTCTTCCTCGGCAGCTTACTCCAGGGCGCGCTGTCTGCATCGCCGGCGCCGTCGGATCTGTCCAGCTCGAAACTGAGGGGGATCATGTCGCGCGCAATCTCTGCTGCCATTAGCCTCGTCACTACCAATGACGCGTTGACGGGCTGTGTCGAGGGGGTGGAGTGTATCATGATCGAGGCCATGATTCACAACTACACGGGCAATCTGCATCGTGCGTGGCTAGCGGTGCGGCGCGGGATTGCCGTTGCGCAGGTACTAGGTCTGGACCGTGGGGCAAAGGCTCGAGTGCTGGATCCGGTGACGAAGAAGGAATTCGATGCCGTGTGTTTTTGCTTCCGCGTCGTGGAGATGGAGCGGTATTTGAGCATAACGCTGGGCCTTGCGCCATCGGAGTTTGGAATCAGAGCGCTGGCGCCTGAAGCGGTGGCTGCGTGTGGGGGACTGGATCGGCTGGCGAGAATGCACTGTATTGTTGCGGAAAGGTTGTTGAGAAGTCACGAGGGGGTGGGCGTGGGAGAGCAGTTCAGCGACCTGCGGGAGATGGAAGAGCTGCTCCAACAAGCTGCGAGCGAACTTCCGCCGCAATGGTGGCTCATCCCCGACATGTCGACCGCGGCCAGCGACGGGGGCTCGCTGAAGCCATTCCAAGAAGTCGGTCGGTTGAACTACCAGTTCTCGCACTATCACCTCATCATTCGTCTACATCTGCCATATATGCTTCGCTCCGCGCATCACGACGAGAGCAAGATGGCCGCAGCGAGCGCGAGTCGCGACGTGCTCCTTCGATACATTGCGTTCCGGCGCTGGAATCCAGGACACTTCTACTGTCGCGGCACCGACTTTCTTGCGTTCATGGCCGTTGTTGTGTTATGTCTTGCACACATCAGTTCGCGCAGCACACGGCCCCAAGATGTAATCAGCAAGCTCATGGCCTCGAGCCGCCTCAGTGATCGTGGTATGATGGAGCGCACCGTGGAGATCCTCGGGGCGATGAGAGATGACGCAACGGCTGGAAAGCTTGTGCGTATTATGCAGCACATGCTCGACGTGGAGCTCGATGCATTCAAGGGTGTAGCGTACAAGGCTGTGGCTTCCGAGCGTGTGCATAATCAGGCTGAATATGAGGGTACCTTTGTCAATGGTAGGACGACGTTGCAGCTACACATTCCATATGTGGGGACGATAGATCTGCACCAGAAGCTGTGTCCGGCATCCACGATGGAAGACAGGGGTGGAGAAACATCGAGTATAGGCGAGGCTGCTATTGAAAAGGTAGTCTCGTCAAACAACTACTGGGCACAACAATCAGGTCCGTCCGATGGCGACTGGACGTTGCAAGATGGCGATCCAGACTTTGCTGCGATGCTCGATTCGGCACAGTATCTGGGTGCGCCGGAAGACTTGACACTGCAAAGCATCAACGAATCCCTTTTCAGCAGTCTCTTCGATGGTCTCGACAGCTCTGTTGCAACATACGATCTGAACTTGCAATAATATTGATCTCGCCTGCAAAAGCTGCTTGCTTCAATTCCAAACTCCTGGTATTACATACATCACAACTTCGACTTGACCCATGCCTGCACCGCTTGTTGGCTTCCCGTCCCGGAGTCACCCTTGTATCCCAATGTCCTCTCCACAATCATCTCTACGTGGCACGCCTTGGGTGTTACGATGGTATGCGCCGTTCCGCCATTGGCGCTGAAGCCCTGGGTGAACTTTTTCGCGAAAGCCAGGATGCCGTCCTTGAGCACTTCGTTGTCGCCAGCCCATATCAAGACCTCGTCGATGACATCGGCAACAGGGGTCCACCACTCGGGCGCAGCGAGGACAGGTTCGCTGTAGAAGTCGCCAGCAAACGGCGAATCGCTGCCGAGAAACGCCCCAGACCAGCGGCTCAGTGTCCTCGCATCAAACATGTCGCGCTCGGCATTTGTGGTGAAGGCCGGAGTATTGGTCTGCGTGAGGGCGGTCCAAGGCGAGATGAGCAAGGCAGCGTGAAGCTTGGAGGGCAGGACGAGAGGCTCAATCTCGGGATGCGGGTGCGCAAGGTGCGACAGCACACCGAGGGCCAGGTTGCCGCCTGCAGAGTCGCCCCCGAGGATAAGATCTGCTGGATTGCGCCCTTCGGTTTCAACGAGGTAGTGCAGCAACTCGACGGCCTGCTTGAGCTGGGCTGGGTAAGGGTGCTCGGGCGCGAGGTCATAGGCAAGGAGGACAGCAGAGACGTCTGGGCCCAGCGACTTTTGCAGGTCGTACAGCCAGAGTTGGTGGCCGGGGCCGCAGGGCATCACATAGCCACCGCCTAGTCACGTGTCAGCAATGAGAGACATTCTTCGCTAGCGACGTGCGCATACCGTGGAAGTAGACGAGGACCTTCTTTGCGCTACTGCTGCCGAACCAATGCGCCTGCACTCCGCTCGGTAGAGTGGTGCTTTCTGGTGTGAAGCCGTTGTCCTTTGCGAACTGGTGGTAGACTGACGTCGTGGCTTCGTTCATGTACCGATCCTGGGCCAAGTTGAGGTTTCCCAGCTGGGTGCGGAACATTGCGAACATGACATCCTTGAAGTATGTGTTGGAGCCATTAGACCCCTTGAATGGCGAAGTGACGAGTCGGCCAGATGCTGAGCCAACTGAGGAGCTATCAGTATGGGCGCATTGGGTCTCGGTAGCGTGTGTACGTACCCGCCTTCACGACAGCCGACGCGATGCCCAGCTTGCTGACGTTCTGGTCTGCCATGGTTGGTGGTGTGGAGGATGATTCTGTAGAGCGAACAGAGCAACAACTAACTGACAGCTCTCGTCGCAGCTCCTCGGCAGCCACATGGTGCACTACCCCATCCCAGGCTAGACGTGCACATGCTCGACGTCGTGGTGCAGATTCGGGGAACGATACCCGATGATGATCTCGGTGGCTGGACCTGGAGAAGTGTGGGGGGCGGCTGCCAAGTCAGATAGCCTATCCTTGTCGCCCGATCGTGCCCTCCCAATGACTCGGGTCGCACTTTCCTCTTCCCACAGCCTGAGTCGTGCCTGCATCCAGCAATCCGCCCACTGTCAGCAATGGCGTCCCCGGCCGACGCGGGAACGCCCTCGTCGCATCTCAGAGATAGTGAGCAGCCCGAGGATGGCGGCCAGCCCAACAAGAAGCGCAAGGCGGGCCCCAATTCGCGCGGCGTTGCCAACCTCACTCCCGAACAGCTCGCCCGCAAACGCGCAAACGATCGCGAAGCCCAGCGCGCCATCCGCGAGCGCACCAAGAACCAGATCGATCGCCTCAATCAGCGGATCCGCGACCTCGAGAACCAGCAGCCGTACCATGACCTGCAGGTCGTGCTGCGCGAGAAGGAGGCCATCCAGGCCGAGAATGCCGACATCAGACGGCGCCTCGAGGGTGCCATGAGCATCATCCAGCCCATCCTGAAGACGGCGGGCGGGCTCAATGGTATGTCTGAGCATGCACTCGTGGCTTCGCTGTGTGAATGTCCGCTCACGTGCGTGTAGAACTCGCAGCTGCCGCCGAACGGTCGCCGCTTCCTGCTCCGCCAAATCAACATCAACACCACCGCGACGCGCCTGTACTACCATCCGACCAGCGCCAGTTCCACGCTGCTCTGCAGGATCTCGCTGTCGCCTCACCAACCAACGGCGCAGACTCGCCTGCGGGCACCGATCCGGGACGCCCATGGATGTATCATGGCGAAGGGCCGACGAGCCACATGCGCCGCTATTCCAACGACAGCCCGCGCTTCGAGGTTGCTCGGCCGCCGCAGATGCAAGCACCTGATATGCCCTTCGACGAGCGACTGGGCGTGGACTTTCTGCTCGAGAACAACCAGCGGAGAGTCGTCGACCCCAACCTCCCGCCCCCCGAGCTGCCACAGCCCTACAATGTCAGCAGCAGCAGCCACGCCCAGTATGCGCCCAATCTGGCCGCACATCTGACCCTCCCACGGAACACGCAGCCCACATGTCCACTCGACGTCATCCTCATCGACTTCCTGCAGGATCGACAGGCCAGGGCCGCTGAAGGCGTGCCCATCAAGACGCTCGTCGGCCCTCTTTACCCCAACTTCACCTCCCTCGTATACCCTGAGCGGATTGTGGAATCGCATCCACTATCTCAGCTCTTCACTGATATCCTACGCACCTTTCCCGACATCTGCGGCAAGCCTGAGCAAGTCGCCATTGTCTTCATCATGTTCCTCGTCATGCGCTGGCAGATTGAGCCTTCGCAGGAGAACTACGACCGGCTTCCGCACTGGGTGACGCCACGTCCATCGCAGCTCTTTGTTGGCCACCCTTGCTGGTTTGACCATCTTCCCTGGTGAGTTTAGTACATCGGCCTCGTCTCGGCCAACTTTAAAAGGGGACATGACTAATCAGACCAGGCCAAAACTACGTGACAGACTGTGTGAGGTGAAGCCTTTCACGTCATTCGAGAACTTCTTCATCCCTTTCACAACGACAGTTTCGCTGAATTGGCCGTACGAGCCACAGGATGTTCTCCTTCCAGCCTCCAAGGTGCACACGTCCTCGCTGTCGGTCACGTCGTCCTCGATCCCGGCCTCATCGCCATTCTCCACCCACGTGAACGCAGGCTCACCAGCAGCACCGCCCACCCCCCAGCCAACCACACCCGGATCCACCTTGATGGGAACACTACCAAAGGAAGAGGATCAGTGGCTCATCAACCCCGCATTCGAGAGTCACCTCCGCGATCTCAACAACTGGAGCCTCGGACCTAGCTTCCGTGGCACCTTTCCCTTGTTTGCAGACGCTGTAAAGATCAAAGAAGGTCGATGAATCACCCTGTAGATGACACGCATCGACCCGGCCCTGGCGTGCATGGAGGAAGGTACAATATTAGGTACTGCAAATATGTTTCATTTGCTTTTGGTGGGCTGTAATTCGGGCGCGATATGGCTGTTAGCTCATGTGTATCGATATATAAAGCATTGGGTACCATTTTTCCGTCTCGGCAAGAGCCGAAGACGGGTGTTTAGCATTTGTATGGTTAGACAGCATTGGTACGGTAGCATACCACAATCATCTTAGCGCGTCATGCACGCACAATAACACACCGTTCAGGTTGACAGAGAGTGAGAGTGAGTCGAGTTATTGATTTGCATCGCGACCGAGCCAAGACACAGCTGGGATTAACCTCCTCGGGTCTATGACACTATTTGTGTATTGGGGACGCCTTGATGATCGGTTCGTTGAGATACGAAGGCTGTATAAAATGCTCCATCAGGAATTAGTTTATGTAGTTGCCAGTTCAACGCGAATGAGCCAATTAATAAATGCCCTGAGACGCAAGTGAACGAGCGCCAGTGAACCTCCTCCCAGGAATGAATGCAATACAAGGGAGGTCGATAGCGATATCCAGAAAATCAAGTGATTTTGAAAGAAGAGGGTGCTCCCCAACGCGTAAACCCCCCAAAACCACGCTCCCATCTTTCCAGCCACATCTCCCGCCCTTCCGCACACCATCCAAGCCGCTCAACCATAGCCACAAGCCGCCGCCACACTCACCATGTCCACAACCGCTCCCTCCCTCGAATCCAAACTCCTCGCTTCCCTCACCCTCCACAAGACAAAACTCTCTCCTTCCAGCTTTAGCGACCTCGCACGTACGCATCCCTCCTTCTTCTCTTTCCCCACTTCCCCATCCCAACTATTTCCCTCAAACAGACAAAATCGCCTTGCTCATCCGCTGCCAATACGGCCCTGACATGGCCTCGAGCGAGCTGTCAGTTATGTTTCACGATTGCTGTGGACATGACGGCCCAGAGAGTTTTGAGATCAAGTGTGTAAGTGTTTGGGTGCATGAGGGACCGTGGAGGGAGGGGTGGCGGCGGATGCTGCATGCGAGTGGTTTGAGGGGGATGATCTTTTGTGTGATTTGGGCAAGGAGGTGGATTATGTATCTTGTCGATGAAATTACTTCGTGATAAGTATGGCCCGGAAGTACGCATTTAGCGATATGCAGCTATGACTACAACTCGTCATGTTCATGCGGAGAAGGAAAGTTGCCTTCCTCAATGAGAAATCTATGGGGGGTTACCTCCGTCTCTCGAGCCCACGCTGCCGCGCCCCTGGCTGCGACCTCAGAAAAGGGAATATCCGTCATGATCTTAGCTGTGTCTGTCCCAACAACACTCTGTGCGAGTTTTGCGAGGTTGAGGCTCGCTGATACAGAAGCTTCACCAGCAACAATGATTGCGCGGACATCCTCGCGCTTGTAGAATCGGGCATCCATTCCCCCGAGAACTTTATTTAGTACAGTCCTGAAAATCTGATCATAGGCTTCAGGACCAAGAGTCTAGATTGTGATCAGTAGAAGTTCAATGAGCCTTTAGAAGTCGAGTTCTTTACCTCGCGGTAGCTTTCTCCCAGTTCGCGAATGAAGCTCTTACGATGAAGAGGGCAGATTCCCAGCTCAAAATCTACAACCTGGATCCAGATGTAGAGGTACTCTTTCTCATACTCCAACGTCAGGATTAGGTTTTCAGGGCCATCTTCATTGCATTCTTCAATTCTGCGTCCCAGATTCCTGCACTCGATAAATCCGTAGGCTGCGTACGCAGCTTGCTCGGCGGGACCTTCCTTGGTCGCTAATTTCGGAGTATAAGGTGGGAAAACCAAGTTGGCGGCCAGTCTCCGAAATCTCCAGTCAAACACGGAAGAGATGAAGAATGCGTGAACAAAAGGCAATTGCTCGACTCCGAGTTGGGCCTCCCAAGCTTTGATGGCAGGCTTCAGAGTGCTGTTGATGATGACTTCTTCTCTGTGCATGTTGTGTTGGTCATCGACATGACCTCCAAAATTAAGGACTGCCGACTTATAGTAGTCCTGGAATGCCTTGGTAGTCGGGTACTTGAGAATCTCGATTGTATCCGAGGCATTGTAGCGGGAGGCATACACTGTTGTTGAAAAAACGGAGATTGCGAAGGGACTCTCAGACGCAATTACAAACAGGCTTTGGCTGGACAAGGTGAACAAAGTGATCGAGGTAGGAAGAAATCTCATCTTCCTGCGTCCTAGCTCTCTAGCGATGACAGTGGGAAGATGACGGTGATAAGATGATACAGGTTTTCTTGCGTTACTAAAGCTGTATGGCTGCATTTAGGCAACCCTGGTGAGAAAGCGTACTGCGCCACAACACCAACACCACTTCGGGCGACTACACGAGCTTTGACCTGACCCGAGCACTTTGGGCTTTCCATTTGATGGATAACTATTCATCATTAATTCTTGTCGAATGCACAGCGCACAGACTACCAACTAATCCTAATCAGCAATAATGGAGTACGTGTCGACGTTGGCGTCGGGATGCATGCTTGAAGTTTGGTACAGAGTATAGGAGCTATCTTTGAAAGTACATTCCTCGGCATTACAATCCAACACCTCCAAGATGCCCTCGAGCCTCCCAGTCGGCCACTGTCGGATTAAGACGCACCTACGCAATTGGTACACAGTGAGCCAGATGACGTAAACAAGGTCATGATATCTGAAAATGTGGTGTCGTCAAAGGATCGAGATATAGTCAGGGCATTGAAGCATAAGTGGGTCAGCATACCAATGATGTACTGGCGCGTGGTATATATGTATACCAGCCACGAAGTGGGCAGAGGGTCCTGGTCAATGACAAGAAACCGATACTCATGTCACTGACCCGTGAAGGTTATCCCCTGCTGACTGCTTAAAGATAGGTCAGCGCTTTACTGCCCCATCAGTGCTTGTCAGTGATGCATGTTGGAAGGTAAAATGGCATGCTCCTGGAGATCAATTTAGCAAGAACAAACGCAAAGGCCGAAGGCAATCAAGGCACAACTGCAGCAGCAACCAGGCGTGATCGAAATACTATCAGAGAGTGATATCTATTGAGACAGTCTCAGACTCTATCCCTCATCAGTCCGACTTCCTCTTATCATGTAGTCGCTGACAGGACACAGAGACATATCCAGTGAATCCAAATCAACGCCTATAGAGGTCATGGGTTTGATGATACGGCACATCATCAAGCTGTTCCCGCCATTCGTCAGTTCAGAGGACAAGGACATCATTGTTTCCGTCGCCCCATGTAAGATGCAGGCTGTAAGTTAGACTTCAGCTAAATGTCTTTGGTGCCAAGGCAACGTCAAATTTCTCATAGAGCACAAGCATGGCCCTAACGTCACACCAAAACGAGTTACGTTCACTGTGGTTGATTCCTACGACGATTCTTCACAGGTCATTAGAGACGGTCGACAGACCACTGTGTGAGTGCACCTTCAGATAGCGACGAGTGACAAGAATTCATGTATTGTGGTATCTGGCCAGACGAGCTTGGATAACAGCATCATCGCCGCTTTAAAACAAGCTGTGGATGAGCAAATTGGTTAGTCCTGGGAAGCGGCTGATGACTAGCTTTTGCAACTACGAGCAGACGTCGAGCAAGCCTTGAATGGAATGGCAGTTTAAAGGTATGCAGATCGCGTATGTGACGCGCATGCGAGGTTGCCCCTGGGAAGAATGTAGCAAATCTCAAGATGGATGACACTTTTTCCGTGGAGCTCTATGCGCAAGACCAATGAATGTGCACTAACTTCCTGCGTCTTCTTTATGTGATATTTACCTCATGTCTTGACCAGGCCGGAACATCACCGCTCGTCCTCGATGTTAGAGAGGGCGACCTTGAGGAGCACGTCTTCGAATCACTCGAGCGGATATATGGCAATCGAGGACATCTTGGAGATGAAGGTATTCAGGACGCTGAGGGTATCAATTCTGGAAAGCGATATAGCGAAGTTGAAGCCGTGCCACCGCTGCTCCATATCATTGAGGCGGCACTAATCTAAACGATCGTCCCGTCCTTCACTTTTGGGCTGCCTTAGAATTCGATACGCTGTACGGAACTAGCGATGAGGTTCAGAGTGAAATACTCATATCATATGTCTACCGGCTATTCCGCTCCACTCAAAATCCCTCTCCAAGCCTCTAACCCAAGACTCGTTCTCCACTTCACAACTCAACCTCAACCTCAACGGGTCCCTACGATTTCCAGCCTGACTGACTATATGGATCTAGTCCATCGCCAGATCCTCATCTGCTTGCTCCCCTTTACAGGGGAGCAGCCTAGATCTTCCGTCTCCGCCTTGGCTTATCAGTCCAGCAAATACGTGCCTTTCTTGCGCACTCATTTACGTACAATACCACATCTTGCCAACATCGCCTTCGTCAAAGACGTAGTCGGTTTCACGGTCGAGGCCAAGCAGACCTCCGCCACCATCGTCAACATCAGCGACGCGCCCATTGCGAAATTAGGTCAGCTCACTATGGTTGGAGTTCATCAAGGCGTGGGCGACTTGAAGCTGGTCGTGATAGTCAAGGCGGAAAACGACGAGAGTCCGATCTTGTGCTTGGAAAAGAAGGTGGCTATCGTGATCAAACAGATCCTGACGGCTGTAGTCACTAAGTAGACCTCGGAACTGTGGATGATGTCGAGCTAACGACATGGTGGGAGGTCAAGTGCACGTGAAGGACAGGTGAGAGTGAGGGTGAAAGCGTTTGCGGAGATGTCACATAGGCGGTACTAATGTTGAATCTATCCTGGCGCCTGTTCTCAATGCTCCTCTTGCTTGTTTAACACACAATTATCTCTTCTCTTCCAGCGTCTCCCTGCTCCGAAAAAGACACTTGCCTGCGATGGATTTGAGACAGAGACACGTCTTCGAGCTCCTTAGGCCCATGTGTGGGCTGATTGCTGCAAGTGACATCCGGTCTCTGGCTTGTCAGTGCAATGGAGTTTATCTAAAACTAGCGGATGCTGATACCATACTCAGACAACATCGATTTCTTTATCAAGTATAACGGCGGCATGTTCATCGAGAACTATCAGGTTACCATTACCAGCATTGGCACGGGCTTCAACAAAGGCGTTCCCAACGGTCAGTAGATCAATATCGCCATACAATATGGAGCAGGCGGCATCACAGTAGTCGCTACCGGAAGTTAGAAATCTAGGGAAACTGCGGTTTCGAATCTGATCATGAACGTGGACAAGGCTATCCAAGCTATCCTTGCAGCGGAGGAGCGTCAGAGCCAGAAATAAGGCAAAACAGAGGTGGTGTGGGATGAATATGGTATTCTCGACTTAATGCGAAGGTGGATAATGCTATCCAGGACCTGCTGCCAAAGGCGAGGTAGATTGACTGCAGACAGTCCGAGCGATGGCAGTTTGAATGGGGCTGCGTGACAGTGAATGCGGACTGGGGTCACGTGGGGATGCAAACGCTTATAGCGCGTAGAGTACTTTGCCTCTCTCATCAAAACTCCTTATGCTGGAAGATGATCCTGAATCTACAACAAATTAACCCGATCAAGCTTACTACTTTGCTGAAATTGCGCAACACCTGAAACAACACGACGTCTGCGCCCTTTGTCGCTCGCCATAGATCTAGTCCAAGAACGAGTATTTGAGCTTCTCCAGATAAACCTGGGCGAAAGTGACAGTGACACTGAGGAGGCCATTAGGCTTCTGGCTGGTAAGAAATTCGTAGAGCATCATTCTATGGTATGCGAACCAACTGACGAGAACCTAGCGAACATCACCTTCCTCATCAAGCACGCTGAGGGCCCTGGAGCCAACGCCAACCAGGTCTCAATCACACGCACGGTTATTCACAACGCGGAGGATGTCGTAGTAGGCGTCCGGGTCACTGTTTCTGTACACTTGGATGCAGAATATATGCATGTCGTAGTGAGCAAGAAGGTGAAACGCAGCAGTGATTTCCCATGGGCCTTGGAGAAGAAGGTGGACAAGATCATCGAGAAGGTCCTGGCGAGGGATGGGAATGACGCGTTTGGGGATCTGTAGGCTAGAGGAGCATGGATGCGTCTGGGGAAGCTTCTGGGCAACAGGACCGTTCGTAGCCCGTATCACCATTACATCTCGAAGTGGTTGGTATGGGGACTAGCGATTGAGATGAAAGAGTTGGTGCTTGATTGAAAAGGATATGATGGCAGTGGAATTGGTGGCAGTGAATCAGATTAGGTCGTTTTCGAATCGGCTATGACTCTAGGTCTGCCTTTGTCTTCTCAGTAAAGCGTTCACTTCTCTCCCCCTATGACTGCCTCAATGCTCAACCTGCACGCTCGACCACGACCGCACCTACTCTGCCGCCGCCATCAATCCGATGCAATAAGGCATGGGCCTCAGATGTACAACCGGGGACTACGAGATGTTTTCATGAGCATCTCACACACGCACTTCACAAAGGACCCACTATTCTCATCGCTTCGTCATGGTTCTCACTGCTTAACAAGTGTGCCACAGTGAGACAGTCAGCTAGAGATGACCAACAAAGGCCATTTGCGATGAGATGTGAGGCTGATATGCGGAGTAAGGCTTATTTACGGGGCAGGCTAACTAAATTATGACGCGTGCAAGGATGGTGTTCCAGGATTTGTGTCGTTTCGCATGCGCATGAACGAACGACTGCCAACTGCCGAGCTGAAGACGAAACACCGCAGATGATGATGGACAAAGAAAGTTTGATGTGTGCGCCGTCATTGAGAGACAACGGCGAGATAAAAGGCCCGAGCCGTGAACCCCTTTCAGCTGCCATGAGGGATGCAAGGGTGGGTGGTGTGGGCCAGGAACAGGCTAGCGTTTCCTTGGTGAGATGTTTCATATGGGCAGGGGGGGAACTGGGCCATGTCACTGTGACCAAGAAGCGCCCGAAATAATTACACCCCATATCACAACACCCAGCGGCAACGACACCACACACCACCTCGCTGCCGCCAACGCCTTGCTCGCAAACACCGCCTACCGCGTCCCTGTCGCTGCACTTACATACAAGACGACTGCCCCTCTCCTGCAGCACTCCCGCTAGTTGCATGCGCGTGAAACCATCGTGCCGTCTCCGCACTACGCTCCTGCCCTCGAAAACAAGAAGCCGCCCATCACTCCTTCCGCATGCGATAATCGACTCCGCCGGGTGACGACACTCTCTTTCCGCCGCGACACTCCTTTGTGGCGACAACAACAACACCGCCGTCCATCCTTGCGAACATCCTGCGCGCCCGCCGTCCCTCGCATCGGTTGCGCCTCACTTGGGCTTGGCACAGCTGAAGCCCGCCGCCGACAACGACACAGTTGCGCGCACGCCTGGACATGAGCCAGGATGACGCGCCCGCAAATCATCAGAGCAGGTGCGACCGTTCACTCCCATGCGCACTCTTGGGCGCTCGCTGACAGCTGGTAGACACTCTTGATCTGCAGGACAAGTCATCCCCGACCGCCCAGGACCATTCCTCTCAGCCCGAGCACCCAGCCCCCCTGGGCATTGGACCCGCCGCACCGCACCAGCAGGCCTCGCTGCGACAGGTCGAGGAGGAGCGCAATTCCGAAGAGGTGCGCCTGCAGAATGCGTGGAGCAATGCGGGCGACCACGTGCGCGACGACGCCGGCTCCGACGACGAGCGCCTCGTAGCCAGCGCCAATGGCCAGAAACACATGCAGCAAGACGAGCAGGCTATACGCCTCAACGGAGGCATGTCCAGCGACGTCGACGACGAGGACATGCAGGACGCCGACGTGGAGGAGGACATGGACGACGACATGATGGACAAGATCTCGAGTTCGCCCTCAATAGACGATGGTGGGTATTCTTTACCTTTTCCTCCCGCGATCTGGCCGCGGCGCATGCAGTCTCTGACCCCAGACTCTTCTCCCATGCCCGCGGCAGACGCTTCTTCTTCTTCACCTTTCACAACTACACCCACCCATTTTCCTATCTCATTCGGCAGCGCGCGAAGACTGTTCGACGTCCCAGCGCCCGCCAAGAATCATCCTGTAACAACTTCTCCTACTCGGTCATCCCTATTTTCTATTCCTCCAATATCTCGAAACAATTTCATATCAACGAAGCATCATCGTGGTGAGTATGCCCGGACACGGACCTCGCCTGTACCGGAGGACGATCCCGGCCACGATTCCGACCTCGACACAACCACGAGCCCCAGAAGCAAGATGCGCAAAGTGGTGGAACGTCGACTGCAATTCATGCGCCAAGATTCCCTGGCATCAATGGTCTCAGATTTGGACGAGGATCAGGCAAGTATGATGCTACAGCCGCTGAAGTGCCCAAAGACTCCCGACAAGTCTGCGGACGACGAGTCTGACCCGTTTCTTGAAATAACAGCATCCCCGCCACGGACAGCCAATGGCACCCCACCTCCTAGGATTAGGCACCCAGACGACGAGAGTGACTCCTGGACCACGGACAGCGATGCAGATACCTTGGACGACGATCCGGATGTCGATGATGCTTCCGATGACTCTTTCTTTTCCGATAACCCACGATTTGTCGACTCAGGCTGGGGAGGCGAATGCTTACGAGAAACAGAAGATATTGATTTCGAATTCGTCTACGCACTTCACACTTTTGTCGCGACCGTCGAAGGTCAGGCAAATGCAACCAAGGGTGACACCATGGTTCTGCTAGATGACAGCAACAGCTACTGGTGGCTGGTTCGTGTCGTCAAAGACAGCAGCATTGGTATGTCGCATAATTGTGTGAAGGAATGACACTTACAAATCGTCAAGGTTACCTACCCGCGGAGCACATTGAGACACCTACAGAACGGCTGGCGAGATTGAACAAGCACAGAAACATCGACCTCTCCGCGACGATGCTCGGCGACACTGCAGAGAAGTCAAAGAACCCACTTAAGAAGGCCATGCGGAGGCGAAACGCAAAGACTGTCCAGTTTGCGCCGCCCACATATGTCGAGGCTTCGGATTATGACTACTCGTCTGACGAGGATAACGGCGAGCTCTTTGGTGGGCCGGAGCCGAAGCAAGCGCAACAACAACAGCAGCAGCAAGAGGCACAGCAGACAGAAAACACCGCACAAGAAGATCTTCAGGTACAGCCGCTGAAGGTCGGAGGTGGTAAGAAGGACGGGAAGGGCCAGGCAGAAGGCGACGCTCGAGCTTCAGGAGAGGAGAGCAGGAGAAGTGACGATAAATCAAGGGCGAGTGAGGAAGACTCTGACCGACCGCTTGATCCCAAAGTTTCACGCAACGGCACGCTCCGCAACACGGACTCGTTCTTCAAGGATGAAAACACCGAAACCCGCAAAATCACTCTCACGCCCAATCTACTCCGCGACGACTCCAGCACCTCAACCACAGGTTCTCGCGAACGTGGACCTAGTCTGGAGAGCTTGGAGAAGAACGGTTTTGCCGACAAGGTCAAGGACGACAAGAAGAAGAAAGAGAAGAAGGCCGGTATGCTCAGTGGCTTGTTCAAGCGCAAAGATAAGAAAGGCAAGGGCCAAATGGACTCCATTGATGGCGACATGGAGAAGCAGTCGGAAGAGGTCGACCGCAGCTCGCCGCAGCCCAAGCCTTCAGAAGAATCAGCGGAGGCGCCAGTCGCCGAGCAGGTTGCGCCACAAAGACAGTCTAGCAAAGGCAAGCTGCACAAGGTCAACCGCGGTCGCGATGACTCTCCACAGAAGACGAAGGGCATTCTCAAGACCGACAACCCGGTCGAGCCTGCAGTACAGGCAAATCCATCCGCTGCGCCGACCACCTCGCCTGACCAACAACCTGCCAGTATGCGCCTTGTTCCGTCAGACGACGTCGGTGCAACTCAGATGGTCACGGAGGATAAGAATTCAAGCTCGAAGAACCCACTCAATTCGTCACAGCCTCCACAAAGGACTGACAGCAAACCAGAGCGGCTCAAGAAGGCGAAACAACGTATGCAGCTGGACGATTTCGACTCTAGCGATGAAGAGGACGATCCGTTCGCCGACCCAGACGCGTCTAACAAGTCGGTGCAGCCAGAAGCTTCGGAACAGAGTGGTCGATTGTCCGAGTCGCCGGTTCACGTCTCTGCTGCCGACGCTCAGCCATCAGGTCCAAGAGAAGGTCAGGTACACGAGAGGGAGATCGACCCGCAGCAGCCACCGGGTCTCACGCAAGACAACTCAAGCCAGGAGACAAGTTCACCTGTATCCACGCCCTCTCCAGACGACAGCCCAATGAAAACTATTCCCGAAAACACAACTATTTCCACTTTCCGCTCGGACAACACCGCGTCGCCAACACACCGTTCGCCAACTACGACCGCACCTACAATACCACCACCTTCTCGCCCCGCCCCTGTCCCTTCGAAAGCCGAACAAGAAATGCATTCCTCACCTCCTGTCTCCTCCGAAAGCACACAGCTCCCTGCCTGGTCCGATGCGGCGCTGCGCGCCTATCTCGAGGACGGCAGCGATGTCAGAGACATGTTGCTACTAGTCAACGACACTACTGGCGTCACGCCCGTAGGTCGCGATCATCCTATCATGAGCAAGCTCTTTGTCGAGGAAACCAAGACAGTCCAAGGCATGAGCAATGAGTTGGATCGGTTGCTCAATGGGCTCATGGAGAAACGCATGAAGAGGAACGGGAGCGCAGCCAGTAAGGCGAGCACGGCGAGGAGCGCTGCTGGAAGCGCCGGAGCTATGCGGTGATTTGAGGCTGAACCTTTCTTGTTCGTTATACCCTAGGGACTTTTTCTGGTTGCGGTGTATCTGGCGTCCATCTCTTGCATGCATCATGCATTCATGCGGCATGACATGTATGGCTTTGCTTTGGGCGGATTCTATTTCTTGTACTGCTCCGCCTTGCATCGCATCGCATCACAGCATCTTTGCACATTTCGCGGCGGCAGACTTTTTTCATCTTTGTTTTTATCATCACACTGGTACATGGGCTCTTGTGCACATTCGCTACGCTACGCAATACCCCCTTTTCAGCACAATGGGATATGGCGCCGTGGCTTGGATTGCTGCATGGTTGGATTTGGGGCTGTATGTATACATTACTTTGGCATATATGAGCAATGGAATCGAAGGATTGATAATGATGTCTATATCCTCGCAACGTCGTGATGTGGTGAGGAGATGTGCGTGGGCTGTGAATCACGGCATGGTATGTGGATGGTTGGGGAGGAGGAAGGTTTGTAATGAGTTGGTCGGATAAGTTGAGAAGACATTAGCATTGAATGCCTGCGACCGCTACGAGTGATTGTGCAGGTATCTCAATCCTCTCCTTTGCCGCATGCTTCTGCGTTTGTAAACAAGGACGAACCCCAGTCATGTTTTTCTGCATGTCCCAAGTTGCCTGGACAGGACATGACATGACATGACCTCCTCTGCGCTTTACTGATCGACCCTGTTCTCGGCATTCGCATCCTGAAGTTCAGATCCCGCAAGTAAAATGTAACGAAAGCGCTCAGTTGACTTTTCTGCGCGTGCTCGCTGATGGTTTTGTTCCAAATCTCTTCATCGGCGCTCTCAAAGAAACTCCCTTGCCCCATGTGCTGTTCACTCTCCAGACACCCAGCAACCATGTGTCTTGCAACATTTCTCAAAATCTTCATCTGCTACGAGGGGAGTTACACCCTTCCATTGTATGAATCCAGTCGTCTCTGTCCTAGCTATGCCTGCCTGATGAATCCTGCGGCGTCTTGTCGGAAGGATAAGCCAGGTACGCGTTATATTGCTCTCCACCTCTTGCTAAGCGGGCTCGATGCTATGGATGGTGTGCGTGGCTGCATGCTGTCCCTAGTAGGTACCTTTGCAGGACTCCCAACAGCTACGCTATGGGGATACTTACACCGTTTCTTCGAGGAAAGCAGTGAGATGCATAGGCGTAATGGTCTACGTGTATCTACTTCCGGAAGACTCTAAAGATGAGCAGTCACTGTGAATGTCGTTTCTGAGCAAATTGCAGAAGCTGGACGGTGTGGAACATGCCTGCTTCGGGGGGGTCATGAGCTTGTGCAGTGAAACGTCAGTACGTACTGAGCGCAAACGTGGTTTGATGAGATGGATGAGGGCTTTCGAAATTATAGAGATCGGAGGTATGGTGCTACAGTGGGTAGAGATGTGCAGTCTGATGTTTCCGACTCGGACTAGGGAAGAGTGGGATTTGTTCAGGGAGGGATGGTGGTGTAGGAGGCGCATCTGATGGCTTCATGGCGATTAGGACGGGATATAAATCCCCCTTCGTTGTACTGGAATCGATCTAACCCGCTCTAATCTCATGCTTGAAATACCACGTTGGTGATCAAGTCGGAGTACACGGCATGGGCTGGTCTCTTTGTTCCTTGCTATGGTGCCTTCACAACCCACTCCAACTTGTTGCATCGGTTATACAACAGTGAATCGACTGTGCGCAAAGCGGGGTAATAGCGGTATATGTGAGTGAATTACATGGTCATTGAGCAGCTAGGAGGGGGCAACTTTTCGAATGTGTATTTGGCGAAGCCGTTGACCATCAGGCAACACGACATGCATCAACTGGTCGCACTCAAGACTTCCGAGCCTCCAAAAGCATCCGCTGCCAAAGTGAGTCAAGCGAGGAACATCTTGCTCGACTAGACATCGTGTCGCTACGCCGTGAGCAAAGTGAATTTGGCTCCGATGGCACAGACGCTGGGCGCGCAGAGCTGCTAATGCCAGAAGCGGCTTTGGAGCATGAATCACTAGCATGTCCAATTATGTTATTCATGAGTTCGCTATGACCTTCCTCGATGGGCGGCTGCCATGGTCTATGGCGCGAAGATCGATCGACGATGTCTTGATAGCCGTAGACTCCTTACACGAACGTGGCGTTGGCCATAGAGGAAGGTCCAATATGCTCCAGCATGGCCTGTGCTCATACAATGGGAGACCTTCCCACGCGCAATGTTCTACTTGTCCCGTCATCGCCAATGTTCACTCTGAATCTGGAGACAATGCTACCCTTGTGGCAGTGCGAAAGCCGATCAACGATCAACATCCGAGCCAGTTGCAATCATCTGATACTGAACCTATGAGGAAGCTTTGTGAACGAGAGAACGCCAACTTCGATGAATCCATCAGACTGGTAGACTTGGCAGAGGATTCGTGGCCGATGGTAGCCGTCATGGAATCCTAGGCGTGCGCGGGGACGTGAAGTCACCGGAGAGGATGGAAGGCAAAGACTGGGGTATACCAGCAGATATCTGGTCGTTTCGTTGTACTATGCTCGAGTTGTTGACTGGCAGATTAATATTCAAGATGTCAGAGCAACAGAAGCGGAACTGGTCTGACGAGTTTGGGCTTGAGCTGCTGCACATTGCACTGTGGCAGGACAGCGCCGACGACGACACCGCTAGACCCGCACTGAGATAATTCCTATCAGGAGGGTGCGGACGGATTGATGTCACCAACTATCAGCGTGTGGTCGAGGAGATAGCGGCTCGATGTGTTGAATGCAGGCGTGAGGCGCGGTCGGGAATTGCTGACATGTGTCGGATCTGGCGAAGTGAAGGACTCTTCGAATCCGACCACCAATAACTTACTTTTACGTAGACGGCAGGTATGTAACTGAAGCTGACCTGTGCAGTTGGGCTAGCGTTTCTGATATGCGATTGCCATACTGCAAGCGTGTGTTCTTCATATGGGTGTGATTAACGGCTCACGAATGCCCCCTGTTGGAGCGATGTTCACTGACCATGTTCACTGATATTATTCTCGTTGACATCGATCGCGCCAGGCTCTGGGGTGTCCGCAGAACAGTTCCCACAATTAAATCCATGCTAGTTGAGCCACTGGGTCGGTCATTGTCGTGCAGCATGCCATGCCCATGGAAATGCATCGCGGCTCTACTCACAGGCGCCGTCGCTGATGAGCCTAACTGGGCTGTCGGCACCTAGAACGTACATTTCGATGGCACGCTAGGACATGGCTAATCATAGTTAAGCATTGGAGTTGTCTTAGCGGCCGCCACAAATTTCTTAAGTATGCGCGATGCATATCTAGACCTCATGGCCGATACATCTTTTTGGAAGGTGGAATAAGTAGGATGCGGACATTTTGCTTATAGCAGAACTGTCATGAAGGGGAAGCTGTGTGGTAAGGACTAGATTGGAATGGGTTTGCACCAATGTTTCCAAATGTTCTGCTGCATTTGCATGTGACTATCAATTGCATATTCTGTGCTTCTTTGTTTTTTGCAATTGCATATCGACGCTGAGAGTCTGATCGGCGGCAAAGTGTTGCCTGTCAGTTTCGTAGGAACCTCGGTTGACCAAAGAGGCTGCAATAAAACAGCGGTCGCGTGCTGAGTACCACAGTACGGAGACGACAATGGTTTCACAGGATTCCCAGCTAACGCTGCCTGCAAACGCTGCCTATGATCTTGACTTCGAACGCTAGCAGCGCGCAATCTGCGGTGTGACCAGCTCGGCGATATTGCTGAAGTGGGGTTGGCGACTTGGAAACGACGGATTCACCGATTACCACGTACCCGGTATCAACTCGGGGGAGATTGGCGCTGGGCACCAATGTACGGCCGCTTTGGGCTTATCGCGCGCTGCTAATCTCATGGTCGTCAGACTCGCCGCATAATGCCAACGAATGGCTATTGGTTCGCAGCATCAATACCCCAGTCGCTGTCCAGAAATCGCAGTGAGGATACGAGCTCCTGTCTGACACGAGTGGCCATCCTTGGTATCTCCTCCTACCACCTACCCATTGTAGCATTCGTTATGATTAGTATGTCATCGTGCTTGGGCAGCTCCTCGTACATGTGGCAGATCACAAATGATTACACGTGAAAACCTTGAAACTGTTCACAAATCATGGTGTTGTGGACATGAGCAGTAGCCGTAGCGCGGCAACACCATCAGTTCGCACCCTGGAGGGACTGAAGCCTTTAACGCGACTTCGCGGCTATGCTTGTCTAGCAGTGGCGTGCTTGGTACAGGCTTGACTTGACAAATCTCGAGTGCGCCGTCCGGTCGGATTAACTGTGCACGGGCCAGTGAAACCCCGGCAGGGTACAGCAAAGCATGCAGTGGCGACATGACACGCGGGGATATAGATGAGTACGGCTAGGTCGCACGAATCATCTGATACAATATCATCGTGAGAAGGTGATCGACGATACTGCAATTGGGCAAAGCATCATAACACCCGCACAGGGGCAGTGGCGCGGGGTTGGTGGCGCGTCGACAAACACGCGCTGGTTGGAGCGATTTGAGAGCGATTGGAGGAGACAAACGTTCTGGAGCGATTCTTGTAGTTGCTCCGTTCCCTTGCGTACAACCCTTGTAGGCATTCTAATCTCTACATGGAACTCCACCCGATAAGCTATTTAGTACCTGCCTTAAGCGGTTAGACCGAGATAGCGTTACGACGGTGTGTGCTTGTTGTAATTAAGGCACGGTCTTGCGTGGCCAAGCTTTATTAAGTGCAACTGCCGCGACAATTGAGACCGACATCCAGCTTTGCTTCCTTCTTGATCGCTGTGATGGGTATGTGACGGCTGTAGAATCATATCAGAAAAGAAACTAACATGAAGCGTAGCTTCCGTTACCGAGCATCACAATACGCACGACAACGAGAAGGCTGTGGACTATCCAAATGCCGCTCACGATCATGCGCTGCTAGAGAGCCACTATGAGGGCAAGCCAACGCCCGAAGAGCTCTTGACTCTACGCCGTGTGGCAGGTCCCATGCCAACGGTTGCATACCTCATTTGCGCCGTCGAGTTCGCTGAGCGCGCGTCGTACTACGGAGTGCAGCAGCTCATCGGCAACTTCGTCAATCGTCCTCTACCAAAGGGTGGAAATGGCTGGGGCGCTCCACCAAAGGGCACCCAACAGACCGCCGGTGCTCTTGGCATGGGAACTGTGAAGGCCAACGCCGTCTCACAGTCGTTCCAAATGCTTACCTATGTCCTGCCCATCTTCTTCGGGTGGCTGGCCGACACAAAACTTGGCCGTTTCAAGGTCATCTGCTACGGTGTCGGTGTGTTTGGTATCGCCCACGCTTTGATGGTTGTGTCTGCATCCAAGTCACTTCTTGCAGACGGAAGTGCCAAAACACCTTACTTCCTCTCTCTTTACATCCTCGCTGTTGGTGCCGGTAAGTTGGACAAACCTGCGTCAGAACCTACTTGGGAAGTCGCTAAATCTCTATAGCCATGTTCAAACCGAACGTTTCGCCCATGCTTCTTGATCAAATGACGACCCGAGTGCCAGTGGTCAAGACACTGAAGTCTGGAGAAAGGGTTATCGAGGACCCCGAGGCCACTACCGAGCGTGTGATGCTATGGTTCTATCTTTTGATCAACGTCGGTGGCTTCATGGGTGTGGCCACCACCTACAGTGAGAAGTATATCGGCTGGTGGTTGGCATTCGTTCTACCACTGTTCCTGTATCTACCGCTTCCGTTCTTGCTCTGGTTCTTGAAGGGCCGTCTGGTTCTCCACCCACCTGGCGGCAGTAACCTCGGCCGAGTCTTCAAGCTTATAGGCGTGGTCTTCCGACGAGGAGGTATCAAGAGGTTTGGCCGTCACGGTTTCTGGAAGCTCGGAAAGCCGTCTGAGATTGCCGCAGCGGGACTGAACATCAAGACTGACTGGAATGACGAGTTTGTCGACGATGTTGCTCGGGCTTTCCAAGCGACCGGTATCTTCTGTTTCTTCCCGATCCAATACATCAACGACAACGGTCTTGGTGGCTCAGCAGGATACCTCTCGACTATGCTCACTACAAACGGTGTGCCCAACGACGTCATCCAGAACTTCAACAGCTTGAGCATTATCTGCACTGTTCCCATCTTCAACTACGGCATCTACCCGACATTGCGAAAGGCGAAGATCCACTACGGACCGATCGCACGTATTACGACTGGACTGATCATGTCTTCACTAGGTGGCGTCGGCTACACTGTGCTCACATACTACGCCTACCAACAGTCTCCTTGCGGAAAGTACGGCTCCGATGATTGCGAAATTGGTACAGGTGTTGCCCCCATCTCTATCTGGCTCATGGCTATTCCCTATGCCGTTGGTGGTATATCGGAGATCTTTGTCAATGTTCCAGCTTATGGAATTGCCTACTCCCGCGCACCCGTCAGCATGCGAGGTTTGGTCTCCGCCATTAACCTCTTCAACACTGGTGTTGCCTACGCTATCGGCTTGGCCTGCTCTGCGATCGTTCGCGATCCTCTCTTAATCTGGGTCTTCGGTGGACCTGCCATTATTGGATTTTGCACGGCGATCATCTTTTACTTCACTTTCCGCAAGATTGACAAGGAAGAACTTGTCATGCGTGATGAGTCTGCTGTCGACTACCACCTCGACTCCACGGGCACCAAGAGCGTCGTACGCGCGAACTCGATCAACGCAACGTCCGTCGAAGTGTCTGATATCGCCAAGAACGAGGAAGTGATGATCTCGCAGAAGCAGTGAAGCTTGTAAATCTCTAGCATGGCCGTTGAGTGGAAGCAACAAATTTGTCCAGAACACGCACTTGGGTTTCTAAGCTGCTTGGTGTGATCATACAAATTTCATCTCATACAATCAAAGATACCTGATCTAATCTACACATTATCAAACCTTGACTCTGTGCCATATCGAAATTATATCACTTTAATATGTGCTAATATTGTAATGACTATTCCAGCTTTCGCAACCACCCAACATTTGCATGCTAGAGCTCCTCGGCACTTACTGCTTTGGTCTGTTAACATTATCAAATTTTTCTAACAACAATGTTCTGTTTTCGGGTCCAAGCAATGCCGGCATGTGTTGCGGCTACCAAACGCGTCGCGTCCTATTCAACCATTGTTTTTTTTTGAGTTCGCCGCTGCAATCAATCTTGCGACGGCATTTCCATACTGCACTTTATTCTTTTTCCATCATTATTCCATGTGAAATGTCCATCAAAACATCTCAACTTTCGCCCTCCGACAGGCCTCGAAGGCTTTAGAAACAACTTATGGTCCTTGCTGCCGCATGGAACCTCAATATACTACTGGAGATTCCCAGACCGTGCTACCTGGGCAACCGTGCCTGACCCGCACTGGGCCAGACCAACCCACTGTATGCACCTAGCTCTGGCTATTACCCAGAAGACAAGATGTATCCGCAAGAGAACAGCGCGTGTATGCGGTGGAGAAGTCCAGTAGGAGATTCTCACGCTGGCACCTGTCGCTTTTTGTACCGATCACCACCAATTTGAACCATCTCAGAGATGCTGAGATCTACGGCCTCTTTGTGTCTAAACGTTTCCGAAGAAAGAATAGATCATGATTTGACATTGATGACAGCATCATCTCCGTTGTCTTCATTGGACAGGATTTGAGGAAGTCGCCGATCGAGTCTTGCGTTGGCGAAACCAAATGTTACTTCATATCTAGGAAGGGTTTGTTCCAATCGGGCTTAATTGTCCAGGAACTATTTTAGCTCATCCCATGGGACGTCCGCGTCATCTTTCCGGAGTTAAATCTTCAAAGGCTTTATTTTGAACTTGTCTTTGCCCAGCCTCTCGAGTCATGATCGTTTCTAACTGGCATGCGTAGTTCTTTTGCTGGGTGACGTAGACTGCGAATATCTCTAGACGAGGGATATCACATTTCACGAACTCCATATTATTTGAACTCCTAGGGTCGGTTTAGTGAAATGATACAGCTTAAGAGGGCCATTAGGTCTTCGTGCTGGCCATATGAGCTTCTGGTATACAGTGCAGTCGATGTTACTTGTTGTGCCTATTGATATACGGTGCAAAAGCGCCGTGCTGGAATGACCTTGCATTGAAGCAACACAAGCATGAACATAGTTAGATGGTTATCTGTCTATGCCACGTGCTGAATGTTCATCAATCGCTCTGGTAGCAATTTCAATCCCCAACGTGGACAAGAACATATAGCTTTTACTAGCATCATGCATACTGCTATTCGACTGTCCCTAGGAAAGCCATCACTCGATCCACAAACCACTTTTGCATCTCCTGCCCACTCAACTCGTGGTCAGCACCCGGGTTAATTCCCGACAACTCACTTACTACACCACTCGGTGCTGCATTACTCCATCTTGCCAACAAGGCCATTTTGTCCACACTTTTCGGCACCATTTCATCTTCTTCGGACGGCATGATAAGAGTCGGCTTATCTAGCCTCCCAAATGAGTCCTGTAGTGCCGTGTCATGGAGGTCTGAGGAGAAGAAGTCGTCATCTCCACGTTTGGAAATGAGCGAATGCCATCGATACGCAGTGATGGGCGATGTGAAGATGGGCGGGATGAGAGACTTGGGCATGATCTCATTTTGTTCACCCTTCGCAATCATATCCTGTGCATGTTTGAGTGTTGTCGACAGGAAGTCTTCGGGCATGAGCAGCGATCCTGTTTCGCGATCAGAAGTTGGTGCCTGGAGGATAAATGCATCGACGGGCAAGGATGAGGACTGAGACTTGGCGTAAGTGAGGATATCTTGACATCCTGATACTTGTCAGTACATTAACAAAGAGGTTGTACAAAGGGCCGAGTTGACCTGTCGAGCTTCCAAGAAGGACGATCTTGATCTTGCCGAGTCCTCGGAGGTAAACGACAAGTGCAGCAATATCTTCCGCGTCGTTGGCCAGACTAGAGTATCCGAAACCAGTGTAAGAGCTACGCATGCGAAACTCCCAGAAAGAGTAGCTGAGTTCTGATGTTGTTCCCAATGTTTCGATCAAGAAGTTCACTTGTGGTGTGGTATGCGGTCCGCTAGTCAAGCCTCCAAGATAGACTAACGCATTGCGAGACGAAGCGTTACCACGCTCGTAAGCACAAGAGAAAGGGACCTGGGAAGTGAACGGATGTACAGTGACTGGGTAAGGCACCGAAGCCATGATGAACAAATACCGTGTGGATCTGATCCCTGGTATTGCGCGCACGAATTCTTATAGGACTGGTACGTCCGGATTAGGAAATCCATTGTTGCCAAGTCCTAGAATGGGGTGGGGCGGAGAAGCGTACAGAGATGCGTGCGATTGGCACAGGCGAAAAAGGTCCAAGATTGTCAGATAACTAAGAGATCAAAGGAAAATTTGGGCTCTGGGCAGGCAGGGTCGAATTCCTGTTCGATTACTATAGCGTAATGTTCTTGTTAACATCACCTACATAACTTATGTACGTGATCCTCCATGAATTATCCTCCTACTCGACCGCCACTCTCTCACTCCGAGATCAGCATATCTCATGTTCGGGGTATATGTGTTGTTCAACGTTCGTGATGATTGGCGCTTTTCATGACGATTCGCATGCGTGCCTCATCGTAAAGCAGCCTCCTCAAAGGAATATCGCCGCGGCAGCAGCAGCCATTGCGCCGAACTTGGCGTCCAGGAACGCCTGTGATGTTGGTACCGCTGCGCCAGTAGAGCTCGCTGTAGTTGCCTTGGAGTCTATCACAGACCTCACGATGCGGAATTGATCCGAGACCTGTTGCTCCTTGAACGCCTTCGCGCCACTCGGCAGCGCAGTGTACCAATCTGGTTTGGAAAAGAACGTTGTGGTCGTTCCATCGTTGGTGACATCGGCTGGAATAGAGTAGTTGGACGCGGAACGTGCGAAGGCGGCGATTTCGGATGCGGCGGATGATCTCGAGGACTGGTATGTAGAGCCGAGAGCGCTTGTGAATGAGTTGTATGCACGATTGCCGTTGACCAAGACGCTGAAGGTCCAGCCAGATGCCTGTGTCGTGTTAGGGGGTAAAGAGGAGTTGCACCACGTAAACTTTGACGAACCTCCGCTGGATCCGTGAATTTTGGAATGCTATCAGTCGGAATGGGTGGCGCTGTGTACACCATAAAGTCTGCTTGCGCAAGACCAATAGCCGCGGCTGTGGCGAGGATGGAGTAAGTGAAGTGCATGTTTGCGACAGCTATCAAAGGCGCAGCGAAGATGTACAAGAAGGCAACTGGCGGGAGTAAATGAGGTACGCGATGTTGTTACATGGAACGAGTGCTAAGTTGCATGGCGAAATGGCATTGACCACGCCGAGCACGACTTCCTCGTATCAAACAGTTCGTGATCCACATTTCGGATGATCGCGTCGCAATCGCTGGATGCGATTGAGGCGAAGTCGCGAACCACACCCCCGGGGCCGTGCTGCATGACGACGACCACACAACGCCTTCGAGAAACGCCTTCCAACATTTGTGACATTGTATTCCTCCAAATTTTCCTACCCCAAGACTCAATATACTCTTATGGTCATGTCTCTATCGACGCGCGTCTGGCCGTTGGCTGTAAGCCTGCCTGCGAGGAGCCAAGCGCCAGCTGACACACTGTCTTGGCAGAACTGCTGGGCGGATGCCTGCACGCTCAAAGGCATATCAACCATAGCAAGTCGCAGCCCTCGACATCACGATAGAGGGACGCTTGCACGAGCCTGACATTGAAGATGACCAAAACTCACAGCATCTCGGACATGGCAAGTAAAGACGCTGTTTTCAGGCACAAGCCTCTGGTTGATCCAGACACTCATTTCCGCTTACTGAGAATCTTGCAAGGAGATTTCGATCATTCCATAGTTTGTGAAGTATTGGAATGGCCTATCGATGATGCACCAGCATGCAGCCGTCTCGTACGTCTAGTGAGATCCGAAATAACTCTCAACAATTACGATCAATTCAAGACTAACCGTTGTTCGAATAAATTGCGAATATGTCTTGCAACAGCAAGCAGTAACTTCTACTGCCATTGATCAATATTTATGGGTTGACACCATCTACATCAATCAACAGGACATTAAGGAATGGAACCATCAGGTCGCCTTGATGGGCAGAATATACAACAAGGCCATTCGCGTTCATGCATGTACAGGACCACATTATGATGATAGTCATGGCATCTTCACCGCTACTAATTCTCCTGGGTTTCTTTGTCTAGTATAGCGAGGATACATCGGGCAATAATTAATCAACAATCGAAGTATGTGCTGCAAACTTTCTGCTTTCTGGCTGCTGGATGAAGAACACGCGAGAGTGTTCTCAAAGCATATGTGGCATTTCTAAATCGTCCATATTCCGGCTGCGTCTGAGTGCTGCAAGAATTATATGTTGGGAGCATTGTTTAGTTCTTTTGTGAGGGTGGGCACCTGCCAGCGTCATATTTCGAAGCCTTCCGGAGGCTGATGGCATTCTGGAGATATCAACGTTCAGACGTTACTTCTCCGGGAAAATGCGAAAAACACACTGGTTCACTAGATGCCATTGTCCGTGCGGGGTTACGATATGCTTTTCACCATCTCCAACTACCATGCCATGAGGCTGTGAATCACGAGCTCACCCCGATTGGGGCGGGGAGCCTGTGTCTCCTTTTGGCAATTCAAAAAAGTTTACCTCGACCACTGGTGAATGCATTGCAGAACATACAAAATTTTGCCTATGCAGATCCGAGGGACAGAACTTATGGTCTCTTGGCCATGGTGGACTGGAAGCATACTGCCCCTCTCTTCCCTGGCTATGGCAAAGACTGCTTTGAAGTAGCTGCTGAAGTTCTTGGGAGAGCGCTAGCTCTGGGCCAATGGCTCGCCGAAGCTCAAGGACTAGACATTGTCAGGATCACCAGGATTGACCTAGCTGCGCACATGAGAGATATATTTCAGTTCACGTTGAGTGATCCGAGCATGGTCGCCGCCTTCAACAAATGGGGCCAAACTAGTCCTACACTTCATGGTCGTGGAGAACATTTCGACCTCATGCACAAAACAAGATACATCCCAGTTCTTCCTAGACCTCAACCCGACGGCAAGCCAAAGTGTGGTTCAAGAAGACTGGATAGGCGTCATGTTAGGCTCCACAGGCGATGACAGCAACCTTTCGCTTCAAGTACACTCAGAGGATGATGGTATCAAGCTTTATCAGGACAGAGCTTTCATAGGATACGCACCTCCAGACATAATGGGAGGAGACTGGATTCTCTGGTACAACACTGAGTCATATCCGACATTGGATCTCGGAGTTATTGTTCGTGGGCTATCCAGGCGGGGTTACGGCCTTCTGGGATACGTATACATCCTTCCAGGCTGGATACAAGACGACGATTCGAAAGCGATGGAACTTCTTCGTCCACATCTCAAAAAATTCGACATATCCTGGCGTGCTCAAGATCTACTATTATTTGAGTGGCATATCTCACACCGGCCTCCACCGATAGATAGGCGAAGTGATAAAATGGAGTGGGTCAAGATGAGGATCTGCGATGAGGAAGGAACATCGCTTGCCACTGGTCCAAATGACATGCAAGGACCTTAGGACAAACAAGTTGGACCTTTACATCTCTCGACAGTGGATCATCGAGAAGAGGTTCAACACCCGAGATCGATTAGAGTCACTGCTTTTCGTACGTCCGCCAACTGGTTTGAGCTAGCTACAGTGCGCTAGCAGCATATATTACCACCCCGAGCTATCTACCGAGACAAATTCCGACCCTCATCGATTCGTGTCTGTCAGGAACGGTGCTCAAGCTAAGATGACTGTGTAGGAGCGCGTTATTGGTTGCAAGCGCACACACCCTCTAGTCGATCTCGAACGGCAGACAGCATCGGCAGGTTGTGCCTGCAGGGTAGTACTTTCGAGATCGCACAGTCACTTTCAACTAGACTTTGAAAGCCGATATGTGCTGTGGCGGTGACATTAACCTTGTGTTCCAAGGCGCTTGACTGGATCCGGACCGGAGCTTGCGACAGCAATATGCGTAAGCATCAACCCAGCAACGAGACTGTGCGATGCCATTCGTGGAGAATCACTTTAATCCCAAGTTACGATGCTCCACGGACGAATAGGAGAATACCTTTTAGCGACATTCAACATGCTCCGCTGGGCCTAAACTCATCATGCACGAGACCTATACAACTGTAGACTTGAAGGAAGTATGAATTGTGCTATACGCTGCTGCATATGTCAGTTCGTATATAATAGTATGTTTTTTCTAAAAAGAGGTCAGAAAAGTGTCTAGAGTTTGACGAACATCATTCCTCCCAACATGAAGCGTCTTGTCGCACTCTCCATCTGTGTGCCCCTTGTAGTAGCCCACGGCTTTGTTCAGAATGCTACAATCGGCGGTAAAGAGTATGATGTACAGAGTTCCCTGATCCAATGCCTTTCCTTGCCCCGCTGAATACCGCTTAGTTCTACCACGTACGTTCGCCAACACTAGAGCTTCTATAACATCGTTGACCAACGCTGCGACACAGCCCTATCAGGACCCTTACATGAACCCAGCGGTAGGACCAATCCAATACCAATCACCTTGCCTACCTCTAGCTAACGTACAGAAATGAATTTAGCCAGCGCGTATATCTCGTCCCATCCAAGGCAACTTTCCCATCGAATCCGTTTCTCTTGCTGATGTCGAATGCGGCGGCAACACGACTGGTGGCATCGTTGGTTCAACTCCTGCCGCACTGCATGCTCCAGTTATTGCAGGCTCGATTGTGAACTTGCGTTGGACAGCGTGGCCCGAGAGTCACCTTGGACCAGTCATAACATACATGGCCCGATGTCCTGATGATGGTATGCAATGTGACTTCGCTGAAAAATTGTCAAGCATTGCAATTTTACGTGCTAACGGCAGCGTAGGTTGCAATCAGTATCAAACAAAAGGCGAAGCAGTGTGGTTCAAGATTGCAGAGGCAGGGCTGAAGCGTGCGGATGCGGATTGTATGCGACCTCATCACCCCCTGCCCACACATATGCTTACTTGTTCTAGGGTTGAAGGCAGACTGGGCTTCATCTCCACTCATCCCAGCTCCCAATGCTGGCGTTAACTACACAATCCCAGCGTGTCTTAAGCCTGGATACTACCTTGTTCGCCACGAGATCATCGCACTGCACAGTGCATACAGCGAAGGAGGCGCACAATTCTATCCGGGGTGTCATCAGCTAGATATTAGTGGTTCGGGTTCTACTCTACCATCAAAGGGATTGGTAACCTTTCCAGGTGCATATGGAAGTAAGGATCCCGGGATTGTGTTCAGCATCTACGGACAGAACCCCTACACTATTCCGGGGCCGAAAGTGTTTGAATGCTAAAGATGTGGAACGAGGTGGACAAAGAACTCGAGGGTTTCATTGCGAATATTATCTAGTGGGAAAGTATTCTGTCCTTGGATTCAAAATTTACTTTCTCGCGACTAAAAATCGGTGATGAATCTAGAAATTTGGAAATGCACTCCAGTATTGCAACAGGTAGAAGAGGAAAGTCACACATTTGCCAAGCCAGCATAAGTAAGAGTGAAACTCTCAACTATTGGCTCAGTTGGTTAGAGAATAATTAAAATCAAGATTTTTGAAACATACGGTGAAATTCGGACGTTGCGCGGTGGTTTTATGAGGCCGGCTTTCTGAACTTGCGAATGCCCGAAGTTGAGGCTAAGAACATCAACAAAACAAAACCTTCTAGATCGACCAAGACCAAGACCAAGCATGAACTCACGAACATTCATGCTCGCCAAGATGACCGAAAATTCTGACCAGATTGAAATTCCAGCAGGTCTGATCGAAGACACCACAGAACATAACATCTCAACTCTCTCCAACTGTTTCGACGATGACGCATTCCAACGCTACCTCGTCTTCGATTACCTCGGAATACCCGACACGGAAAGACTGGTGGCGTCAACGAACAAGCGCGCATTTAGCGATCTCATCCCTGCAATTGTGGCAGATGGAGGTATTCCTATCACGTTGCCTGGAAGTGCTATAACTTCTGTCTGGTAAGCAGATACATCGCAGCCTCAGTATGCACGCGCGAAGCGTTGATGCTGATAATCGCAGGAAACTAGAAACTTTTACAGGCAAGAATGAAGGTGTAGATGAGCATGCGCCTCGCGTCCTCCAACAGCTCGAGGAACTCTACACGAAAGCGCGTACGCGCGTCATTACGCCGCCAAGACAGATACTGCATTTGTTGTTGATAGGGAATGATCGTGCATCTGTATCAGGTGATGGTCCGAAGCCAAGTATAGGCGCGGTAGTCAAGCCTATGTTGGCGATGGCGAAGGAGCGAGGGTGGTTGGCTTGTCTGGAGGCGACGACGGCGCGGGCGAGAGATGTATATGAGCATTATGGTTTTGAGGTCATTGAGGAGGGGCGAGTTGGGAAGGGCGAGGTGGATGGTAGGGGGTATAAAGTGGACGGTGGTGAGGGTATCCCGATATGGGCGATGGTGTATGGATTATGACTGGATTCTATGGAATGATCACAACATCTGAATGCATGGATGATACGAGAGACTAACAGCACACCAGCATATATACATAGAATATGAGAGTGCAGGAAGAGAGTACTTAGGCATAAAGCCGATATTGGTGAGCATTCGATGCGTTGCCAGGACCCGACAAGCAATAGTCTGTGGGATATGCTGCTGAGTCCGCTCTATCAATCTGAAATAGCCACCCGATGTGGACATAGCGTGACGAATCAAAGTCTGATTGTTGCCTTACAGACCCCGTGCAGGCATTGTGACAAAGGTCGAATTGCGCACGATCCCAATCAATAACATATGGTACGAATTGAACGCCTATAGCTCAGACCAAGCGTCTAAGCTGTTCGATGCTTTCGTAGCCTACCAAAGCAACCAGACAATAAGGGCACTCTCGCATTGATAGTAAGCTTGACAGCATTCACTGTAGGTTTCATATACTCTAGACCGGTTGAAAGGCCCGAGACGTTCGCTGCCTTTTACGGCATCGCGCCCGTTGCAACACTTGTTCCTTCAATACTCGGCACGGTCCAGACGTTGAACATGTTGTCTGGCGAGATAAGCAATTCTCCCGCGCCCAGGTATGCTCCGGAAGCACTCTTGTTGATTTGACTGACAACAACGAGGCATGACTATCGTGGTGCGAGTAGCAAGATTCATGCAGAACTGTACAAAGCCGTCTATGAAACGTGGAAAGAAAAGGCTACTGCTGTCAATGCTGCAACTGGTGCAAACATGACATTTATGCTACAGCATATCCCGAAGAATGTCGTTGATATAGGCCACGCAAATAGTGGGAATGCTCTGGGGTTGGAGGCTATTTCGCAGCAATGTAAATGCAGTACCTCAAGTATTCGTGCGCTGTGCTGACTGATTCAGGGTGAACAGCCTTGATAGACTGGACGGACCCTAAAGACGACGAGGTGGTGAGGAATGCTGCAATTCCGACAACTGAAGAATGGGTAGAGTTGAGCGCTGCTCATGACTTGCAGATTCTATCCATCTATATGAATGATGCATCGACGGATCAAAATCCATTGGCGACCTATCCTGCTGCCAATCTGGAGAGATTGAAGGTCGTCGCTGCGAAGTACGATCCTTGCCGCATCTTTCAGACGCTGCAGAATGGAGGCTTTCTATTTTTTCCATATCGAGAATTAGATTATCGTAACGTAGGATAGATGTCCGAACGTTTGAGCTTGTTTACGATGCTGTGCATGTGATCTGTGAAGAGCCGTTGCTCTCCACATCAGCGTCGACAAGACACAATTAGCGTGTGATTTTAGTGGAGACAACGCTACCCCTGCTAACTTTAGCGCCACGTCGATCAGTCGCGTCCCAGTGTCCCAGCTACCAAACACTATGTACTGCATGTCTCAACACGTATTGTCTATCCAGCATGGAGGAAAATGAAGATCACATCGCACTCAAGGTGCAAGCCCTGAGTGATCTGGAGCTCGCAGTCCTTGTCTGTCTAGTCGCGGACCAGCACTGCATTATCGAAACGGAAAGGGACCTGATCGATGATGTTGAAGCAGAATTGCAGCTGGTGATTATGACCGATTCGTCTTCTACGGAGACGCTAGCTGAACATGAGCCAGATCGCAAGAGATGTCTTCGGTCTTGCATGTACGGTTCTGACCTGTACCGAAAGCACCACGCTTGATGACTTCGGAAGCGGGATACTTGCGAATGACGACACATATGACTATTTCAGCAGCAAGATTGCAACACCGAGAAATGACGTATGTTCATAGTTATACATCCAAACGCATGGCTAATCGGTGAAGTAGTTCTCGTCGACGTCAGGAACACCAAGATCAGGCCGTCAGACGACCTCGAAGTCTCCCCGGCCGTTTAGCCCTCTAGACACTAGAAAAATTGCTAATGTCGTAATTGCGAAGAATCTGAACGCAGCAAATTCGCAGGTGCAAATCCAAGCTCTCGAGGTACTGTTCCCAGACGATGAGCTGGAACAGGTTCGCTGATACGATGCAGCTGATACGAGGGAAACGAAACTTCTCGAGGACTGCTGTGTATGCTGCGCCCAAGCCTTTCTTGCTGGTGGCTTTGAACTCGAGTGGGACGTCACGCCTGACGTTGCATCTAGTGAGCACGAAGAGCTGACCTGCACGACAAGCGACTGATGTGATGCAGAACGATCAGTTTTTCATCTCCCATACACACCGAGCAGAGGATGGATTGCCAAATGTCGAAGATCTTGGCCCTGGAGATGGGATAATGGCGGATGACGCATCAAGCTCATCAGTTGTACACACACTTCTACACGCTAGTGCGAAGCGTGAAATGAAAGGAATCACACTTTCCACCGAGGTACGATAGGTGCAGGCAGACGGTCCGTGTGGCATACTAACTCGAGCAGGATCTTGTTGAACTTGCGTCACGCACAGAAGAGGTCAAGATCAGCTCCGAAGTACGAGCGTACCTCCACAACATTATTGTGTTCATGAGACTGCATCGAGCAGTTGCTGGTGGAATTTCAGCACTTGCTACCAGACACTTCAACACACTGGCACAGTGCGTAACTAGTCCTACGATTTGGTGCATCGAGCTGACCTTGATAGTGCCCTTGCGCCACTGCATGGAGTCGACTACGTCTCGCCTTCCCTGGTCGCCCTAGCAGCGCGCAAGATCTATCTGCATCGCATAGTTATCACGGCACCCGAGAATGAGCGCAGTATGCAATGGGGCAGCTCACTCGAAGCTGTCAAAGCGGTACTCGACGGTGTCACAGTGGAGGATGTTATCGAAGAAGTACTGCAATCTGTGGAACCGCCACTATAAACGGATATGCACTTGCGACAGACCGTTTTCCTGAATTATCATTGTCTGGAACGATATAAGCACATCAGTCAGGACGCGAAGAGCTTACATCATCAGCTCTTGAAAAATGATTGGTGGTGCGGGGCTGCAAAAGCCCCACGTAAGGTGCGACACGCCGATCTTGGTACAACAAGCACCGCAACAATCAAACTACAAAGACGCGGCTGTTCCTCAATCTTTTCCTACAAACAGAGCATTATGGCAGAGTCCGTGGCGTCCAGCTATTTCGAGCATATCGCTGCCGGCCTAAAGGATGCAGCCGAGGTATTTCACGACCAAGATTTCGCACGTCATAGCGACGCATGGCGCCAACAATGCTAACATCCGCTCTGAGGACGAGGCTGTGGAGCAAGACTCGTTGAGTCTCACCACGATGAATAGCCACGACGATGCTCTCGAGGTACGGTTCTTGCTCTTTTCTCGCAATAATGCCGCTGACGCATACCCCTAGGTCGTATTCGAGGGCGACTTCGTCCACCGCCGCAAAGCCTCTCTCGCGCCTCCTGTGGGCTCTAATCCCAACTCGCACCGCCCAAGCAACGACCGCCGTTCGACAGCATGCATCGTACATTCACTCCTCGAAAAGCACGACGGGGTCCAGATGCGAGACCACACTGCATCATACGAGGGGCTCGCCCAGGAAAGACGCGTCGACAAAGATCCGCACTCGCACGCCGAGCAGACTCAACACTCGCGTTTGTTGACAAAGAAGCAAATATCGGACATGGCACTGGGGATCAGGGAGCTGTCCAAGAAGTTGGCGCAAATACGGCTGAAGCTGCATGTCAAGAATGTCTTTATTCTTGGAAAAGCGCACGATGAGTCTCTGATCAAGCACTCGCGGGAAACTGCAGACTGGCTCTTGACTAAAGATGCAAATTACAATGTGTAAGGGGAACAGACCTGTCCAACAGGCCCCACAGCGCTAATTCCGCGCAGGTACATTGAGCAGACTCTCAAAGACAACGAGGTCTTCGATGCTGCTGGTCTTCTGGAGAAGAATCCATCGTACAAAGGAAGGCTGAAGTACTGGACCAACGAGCTATGCGCCGAGAAGCCACAGACGTTTGATATAGTTCTGGCAGTAAGCAATGTAGCTTTGGACATGCCACCCGCAGAAAGACTGACAATTCAACAGCTTGGTGGTGACGGCACCGTCTTGTACTCATCATGGCTGTTCCAGCGCATTGTGCCTCCCGTCCTCGCCTTCTCGCTTGGCTCCCTCGGTTTCCTCACCAAGTTCGATTTCGAACAATATCCGCAAACCCTATCACGCGCCTTTGAGGAGGGTATTACCGTGAATCTCCGCCTGCGTTTCGAAGCGACCATCATGCGTTCTCAAGATCGAGGCAACAAAGAACGAGACTTGGTTGAGGAGTTGATTGGTGAAGAAGCCGAAGACCATCACACCCACACGCCAGGTGGGACACACAACATCCTTAATGAGGTGGTGGTCGATCGAGGGCCGAATCCCACCATGTCGAGTATCGAGCTTTTCGGCGATGACGAGCATTTCACAACCATCCAAGCAGACGGCATATGTGTTTCAACACCTACTGGCAGCACAGCATACAACCTCGCAGCTGGTGGTTCACTTTGCCATCCCGATAACCCGGTTATCCTTGTCACTGCTATCTGCGCGCATACGCTGTCTTTCCGTCCCATTATACTTCCCGATACAATCGTCCTTCGTGCAGGCGTTCCATACGATGCTAGGACAAGTTCATGGGCGAGTTTCGACGGTAAGGAGAGGGTGGAGCTGAATCCGGGCGACTACGTCACCATCAGTGCCTCGAGATTTCCTTTCCCAAGTGTTCTACCCCTGAATAAAAGAAGAACGGATTGGATCGATAGTATATCGCGAACTCTCCAGTGGAATTCAAGACAAAAGCAAAAAGCATTCAAGGAGTGGAATTAAGGAACAGGTTTGATTGCCATACCATACAGTAGAATTCAAAAATCAATCCTCCATACCTTGCTCAAACCACATGTGGCCCCCTACAATTCTACTACAAGCTTTGTAGCACTAACTCCGGCCTTAGACCTCTTCAGCGCTTCGTCGACGAACCCTAAGCCTTTCCCAACGACAGTCGGTGGTGGGAGACACGACAACTTGCCACTTTCCAGCGCAGGCGTGACGAAATCTTTCCAGACCGGCGTCGCGATATCGTTGACCGCGAAGATCATTCCCGCTTTGACATTCTCCGGCACTGCTGATGTAGGAGGGTGCGAGCAAGCGAGATGTCCTCCGCCCAGCTTCTCAAGAACGGCAAGGTCAATTTCCCACGGTACCTCAGTTGCAATGGCGTCGAAGATGCCAACAAAGTCGTGTCCAGATTCTCTTACAGCAGCAACAACCTGTTCTATGACGTTGGAGTCCTTATGATCAAACACCTTGACAGCACCACAGCGTTTAACAAGCTCAAAATTGTGCTTGCCAGCGATCGCGATGACATGAATCCCAGCTGCCGTGGCGATTTGCGTCACCATTGATCCCACGGATGAAAATCCGCCGTTCACCACGAGGGTCTTCCCGATCGAAGGCACGTTGTCGTCCAGAGAGGGATATGGAAGCCCAAGAGCAGGCGTAGGAACGCCTGGAAGTGCTTTGCCGGGTACCTTAAGCGATAAGGCGCAGACAGCTGCTTCGAGCGCAAACGGCACGACCACGCCGTCTGTGAAGGAGATGGCGTTGGGGAGGATGGCCGCTTTGTCGGCCGGCACGACATTGTAATTGGCGTAGCCACCATCTTGTAGACGGCCGGTCACGAGGTTGATAGTATGCCTACAACAAGGTTAGTCACTCAACCTTCCCTCACCATACATGACATGGACGGAGCGATACGTACCCAATGACCCGATCCCCGACCTTGAACCTACTCACGCCCTCACCAACCGCATGGACGGTACCAGCTACGTCGCACCCAAATACAGCGGGATACTGCTGCACGAAGACGCCGAGGTCTTGCATGTGGCAGTCGAGAGGGTTAATGGCTACAGCGGCGTTCTTGACGACGATTTCGCCAATACCGGGAGATGGAAGCGGAGCGGGACCAACGCGCAAGGGGGCGCCGGCGGCGTCGAGGAAGGCGGCGGAGTTGGGCATTGTTGGCATCAATGAGGTCTTGGAGGAAGGATTGGTAGGATGAAAGGGTGGAGGGGAAGGGAGGTGGTTGAGAGCTGTGAGAGGGAATACTGTGAAGCTGAATAGTAGACATTAAGACGGTTTCATGAGGGAATTATATATCTACGACTCTTCAGGTGATGTAGGAGGAAAGTCGTGAGATGGATTTCGAATACCACGTTGAAGGATTTGGAACGGCATGTTCAGTGCTGGCATTGGAAAGCAAAAGGATGCTAAATTCCAGAAGCCTTAGAAATGGGTAATCACGCTGGTAGTCACAACAAAGACTAGTGCTGCGATTACGCGGTGAGGCTGTTACGTTATGGACGTGAGACGCTGTCAGCTTGTACGAAATCGGCACCAGACATATCGCCCAGGTTGAGAACCACATATGGTGTTCTATTGGAACCGCATATTGCGTTCCAGCGTTTGAGAACGGCATATGCGATTCCACGACTCGATACGTACTAGCGCCATAGGATTTCCGCCTCATCCTTCGAACGTTCCTCAGCCCTTGAATCCTGCAGCACGACAAGACTTAAGGTAGGAGACCATACCGCCAGGAATGGGCTGCCTCTATGTCTCGCATAGTTCGTGCCCCGCAAGAAATTCTCACCTACAATGCCGCGTACTGCGTGCTGATTTGTCGTGAATGTCAGTACGCGATCCAGAAGAACGCTATTTCCAGCCACCTGCTCCGCCACAAGATTTATCGTGAAGAGCGACAACGACTTTTATCTTATGTTTCAGACCTACACCTCCTGGACCCGGAGGATGTGATTACTCCGGCGCGTGGGGCCCCACCTATCGAGGGCTTGTCAGTAATACCCGGTTATTGTTGTACCAGGCGTGGTTGCGGTAGCCTTTGCGCGAGCATCAAGCGCATGAAGAGACATCAGAGTGAATCTCACAAGGAAACGGATCTAAGAAATTACACTGCTTTTGCGCGGTCAGTCAGGCTTCAGACGTTCTTTCGGGGGACAAAACTGAAGTATTTTGAGGTCACGAGTGGGTTGGCGGAAGACGATTCTGCGGTGCCGTCAATTGAAGCGCGTTCTATCACTCACGAAGATGACAATACACAAGCTATTGTAGGTGACATAGCCTTCCTTGACCAGGAAATCTCCAGTTCAGAAGACATTGTACTTGGGAACGCCTCTGTCGATTACGCCTCAAGCGGATTGTCAGATAGGTCGCCATCACAGCGTACGACTTCAAGACCGGAGAGTATTCAGAGCTTGGATCACACGCCGGAGTTGAACTTGGAGGCAATGACCTACTTCCGACTCTTCCTCACAGCAACAAGCGCCGGTCTTCCAGCGCCATACGATGGGCTACACGCCTGGTCTACGAGCGTGGTTGATCATGCATTGAAGCACCAGTGGCTGATGTATGGTCTGCTGGCGCTATCTGCATACCAACTTGCCGTAACTTCAGTTGATGCAGATAACAGAGAGATTCATGGCAGAAACGGTACCCAGTACGCGTCTGAATTCTCAAACGGGTTGAACCTGGAGCTTGTCAAGCAGCAAATCTTTCACGGTAACGATTTATCAGCAATAGGCGATCGCATCCACCACCTCTTGATGTGTGCACATTGGGCAGTATCTGGCTCGTTCTCGGACGTGGACCAGCCCAATAGTCGACATACACCATTTGGTATCAAACCACTCCTTGAAATACTGAGCAACTTAGCGCAGTGGAGCACCTTACCTCGGCCTGACGTGCCTGGCCAAGAAGCAATCTACTCTCGGGCAAAGACTATCCTGGAGTTTGGAGATGAAGACATAGGCGATCTTGATCCTACATATTTCCGTCTTCTTCATTGCTTGGGACGTCTTCCAGCGCGACTTTCGGATGCCCTTGGAAGGCCAGATCGTGTTCAGGAAGTACTGGCGACTCTTGCAGCTACATCAGCATTAGTCATTGGTTGTGAGGTGAGCTTCGCGTCCGATGTCAAAGAAGCAGCTTGGCATGGTATGGTCAGTTGGATGGCTATGTTTCCACAGCATTTCCATGATATGCTCATGGACAACAATCCTACTGCATTGGTACTGTTAGTGTATTGGTCTGCACTGGTGTCACGGGCGGAAAGAGTGGGTTTTTGGTTCCTTGATGGTTTAGCCGAGCGCATCATTCATGAGGTGGATGAGCGCTTGGCGGCCGATCGAAGCGGTCTCAGAGTGCTCGTTCAGGAGTTCACGTCATGATTCGAGCCACCTCTCTAGCCCCCGGTCATCGCATGCTGTCACTTCGCTATGTCTCGAACTTAGTCCTGTATCTTTGGTATGAATCAATACCTCCTGCCAGTCTAGCCGCGCCACACTGCTTCAAGCACACACATGAAAGTCAGAGGATCCGCTTCCACCCTGACTATGTCGTATCTTTCGTCCGCCTGCTTGAATATATCTTTCCACGCACTCACTGGCCTTTCTGTTGCGTTGAACAGCGCCATCATGCGCAGATCGGTCGCTGTACCAAAGCCCTGTATGCTCCGAGGCAACTCAACGTCGCTTGGCTCCTGTTTGCCAACGTAATCGATGAAAACCACTCTCGCGCCCGGCTTCAATGCAGGCACCAGTGCGCGTAGGATTGAGACGGACTCGACGTCCGGCCAGTCGTGCAGGATCCACTTGAGAATATAGATGTCGGCCGAGACGGTTTGAGCGTCAAACATGTTGTGTGTCTTGAACGACACCTGGTTGCGCAGATCTTGTGGGAACTCCTTTTCGAAAACAGATGCAACCTCAGGAAGATCTTGGACGACGATCTTGAGATTGGGGAATTTTCGCGCTAGAACTGCATCGTCGTGGCCCGCGGAGCCACCGATCTGGAATTGGAAATGAGTCAGTATAAGCTCTTACTACAGCAAGAAATGGATCGAAACGCAGAAAGAAGACTCACATCAACAACTGTCACATCACCCGCGCCAGCCCAGTCGACGGCATTCAAGACAAGCTCCTCGGTTTTGAACAAATCTTTGATATATGCCATGAACTTGACGAAGTTCCTCTGCCTCCATCCCTTCGACCTTTTCTCGAACCCAACTTCTCCCTCCGCAACACCATCATTTTCGATAAAGTCCCAGCTGTTTTCAAAGTCGCCCCACACACCTCCAGAATGACATAATCTGAAAGCCGTCTCCTTTGTGTCTTTTCTTACCTCGGACTTGCCCTGCGCGTACCTGCGCAGCGCTTCTGGCAAGACAAGCATTGGCGGACCAGTCTCATCCAGCACCATCTGCACGAGCGCAACAAGACCAGAGTCTTTTGCGAGAGCGGCAGATCTCGACGTGTGTCGGACCGATGTCGCTGATGGTGAGGATTTGATGAAGAAGCGCATCGTCGTGGCGTGGTCCAGGACTCGAGACACAACTTCCAATGGGAGCTGTACATGTTTGGCGATATTCTCGAAGCTCGCTTCACCTGCCACCGGCACTGCATTCCAGAAGTCAAATTGATTCAAGATATTCAGGCAAGATGCGTCAGGAATGGCCATGTGGACGTAATTGAACACACTCTCGCTCGGGCCCTGGCTGAGGATCCACATGTCCTTGAGCGCATCCTCGAGGAGCTGGCGTGTGAAAAAGAGATCTCCAGGTAAACGTTCGTACTTGGTCGGGCTGTCTGCTTCGAGCGTGATGGGAGGAATTTTCTCGGCTTCGAGCTGCTTGGTCATTCTGGCGGCTAGCTCTTTGATCTGATCGGCTAGGCTGTTGAGCGTTGCGATCTCTTTTTGCTGTATGGACCCCATCTTGAACAATGATACCACAAGGTTCTGGCGCAGCTCTGTAGAAACAAAATGAGGTTCTGTGAAACGCGGGACTGAGCACATATACGTCTTAGCAATCTGCCTCAAATTTTCCAGACGTCATCGGGCCTTCACGTCCCACGCAGACCTCGTCAAGGCGCATACGCGAGACTCGGCTCTGCCTTGAAAAGCCATGTACACCAGAAGAACTATGGGGGGCAGTTCAGCTTGATTGGATAGGTCAAGCTCACGGGACATCAGATATGTACTACTGAAATTATGTTATCAATCAGATAAGATTTTGCACCTGCCAAGTCTGGGCGCCAAGATGTCGTGCTGGTCGAGTTGCCGAATGTGGTATCATGTCCTCATGCTGGAGCGGGCGAGATCGGAGGTGCGGGGTGATGCAACCAGTCTATTATTCAGTGACATTTGTGTGCATGTGCGTAAAGGCATTAGGTCACTGTAGTGGCTCTCAGTAGTACCTTTGTAAAATCAAGACGATTCCGGATGTTAACTGGCTTATAATTCTATGATTCGATATCGCTTCTCGACTGCTAAAGAGTTCAGATCCTAGTCCTACTCTGAGCAGAAAGGTTAGGCGGAGAGGGTCAGACTGGTTCTTTTACAGAGCTACTTCAGTCGCCTTCCCGCAGGGTTAGAACGCAACGCCTATTGGCATAACTCTCATAACCAGCGTAGGTAGTTACCATCATGCAATTAGTGACCCCGGGGCCATGGCGCACATCAACAATTTTATGGGTCAAAATAACGTGGCTCGATCGTGGCTCCCACAAAGTCTCCCATACCATATGCACAAGCTCGAATTAAGTTACTGCTGCATGAGAAAGTCTTTTAGGTCAGTACGATGCAGATTTGTACATAACTTTAGCTTGTAGTTTATTGCTCTAAGCATCTGAATAATGTCTCTTCTCATGGTCGAAATCCTACTTGTGTCTTTGATGTCTTTCATGGAGTGTACACTGACCCTCGACAGCTGGCGAAGGATGCAACGAGAGTAGGCCGCCAGATTTGGCTTACATGTGAGGGAAGATCAGAACAAAGCACCATCTGTCGTACTGCCATCCCCACTGCCACGCTTTTGCTTACAGGTCGATCCATCTGCAACATCAATAATCACATTTCTTAAAGCTGCGGTCGTCCCTTCGCATCATAGCTTTTGTAAACCAACATCGGAATCCTTTCAGCCCCCAGAAATTCTGTACTGGTGTCGTTTGACCTGGTTTGAAACAGGTTCCTTCAAGAACATAAGGTCAGCACGGTTCTGTCATAAACAGGTCCAGAAACGTACATGCTTCTTTGCAGCCTGACACGGGTTACCTGAGCCTTGACTTGCGACCGCTGGTCGCTCATTGCATTTGACCGGCTGCATTGTGGTGTCAAAATATCCTTGTGCAATCCTTTGCGGAGCTTTTGTCAATCAGCTCGTAAGTATGGAATCTGTGTTTCTATCAAGTGGACTGACCGCTTCTTAATTCCGCCACCACATTCTCGTCGCAAATCATTGCTGGTTGCGTCATCGTCACGCTATCAAAATAAACCTGTCGATGAATAGAATGCCTGTAGATCGTGAAGTTATAGTAATAGACAAGGCATTAGTGGTCGCATCGTCTTTATAGAAGAATCTTGACCTGGGTGGCAGTATACCATACAAACACAATTTATGCGTAATTGTGGGTCTCCCTTCGTCTCTGGCACCCTATTAGATTGTGCCTAGGTAATATCTTGATAAAAAGCAACATGCTTCATCAACGTGACGCAATTGTGACAATGTTGCAAAACTAACACGGGGTTATTGGCATTTTGACTCATCTTTGCGCAGCATCTGATCGACAATATGATTTCGCCTGCATAAGTGCAGTGGCATCGACATATGACCGAGCGGAAGGAAGTAGTAGATAGGCTATTGAGCAGAAATTCCTGGAGCCTCCACAATGAACGCCTTACTAAGTAACCCGACATCCCATAACGAAAGACAAGAATGGGATTGTACAGTAATCATGATACACGGTCTATTTCGTACTCTGCAAATCACGAAGACACATCCGTCACGAAATTTTGAGACTGACAGAATATTTCAAGTCTTGGGTGAGTGAATCATTACTATTCCCTTCAACGACAGTAGTACCGCTATAGCGGCTTTTGCTGCTCGGGCATCCTCGACCTTCTCTAGATTGAATCACGGCCTCCTTTAAATCAGCCCCTTGGTCCCTGATGTCGTGTTGGTGGACAAATACATGTTAAGGTTCAACCGCATGGTTCAATGGCCGTAAGCGTACTTGCAGTAGCAAATGAATACGGCTATCAGCGATATTTTGAGTGACTGCCCAGCTTATCCTTTACAATCGGTGTTCATGTGAACCCCATATGCGCATCATGGCGATCGCTGAAATCCACTAGCAAGTGATTCAAATAGTTTGTTGCGCGTCTTTTGGTATCATCGACGAACACTCTTCAGAAGCCGGGCGGGTCGGCTTTTCTTTCTGCTACCATGCACCGAGACTCAATTTAAGTATATATTTGTGTAGATTATGAAAGAATACCATGGAAGTTTGACTTTGACACAATGCACTGAATCCTCCCTATCGAATGTCCAAAAGTCTACTAGGAACGATGGGAGAGGTCCAAGTCTTGCCACACACATTGACCAATGACGTTTGTTCGCATCATACGTCCGTTGTACCCACCCAAGTCTCCATCCACTCAACGCCTGAGCAGTTGGAAGGCTGGCAACTTAGGTGGGGCTGATCCTGGGCTACCGCCAATAAGCGACAGGAAACGGCCCGCAAGTTGCAGAATCGAAGCTCCAAGAATTTGCTACTTTGTGCCTTTGTATCGAGACCCAACTCGCAATTTCTAGAATCCACTGCTCGGTCATAATCAAGTCTTGTTAGAATTCTGGGTGCCTTAAATGTCTCGCATGGACCATAATCTATCCACGAGAATGTATCGTGGACTATGTGACTGAGCTGCCGGCCTTTTTTGGTTGAATTTGCCAGAGACTTGGTAGCACGCAAAATGTCAAGCAATTGTAAAGGCGTACCTTCCAATCAGATGACAGAAAGTCTACTGACAACAATTTCACCCTGCGCCTCCAACTCAATGTCTCTACCCTCAGAAACAACCCAAATTGAAGATCCGCCATTTTACGATGGCGCTGAATTTGGTCAAGATCCGCTAAATCATACCAGCCTATACGATGGCTTCATCAGCGACGATGATTACATCAACGACAAAGTCTTCGATCAACTTTTCGCACCATCGCACGAACTCGATCCGTCGTTGCACCAAGCTGGCAATCAGCACCAAGGCTCAGTACTGAACATTCACGAACCATGCGAAGCACCCAGTTTACCCACAGTAAGTGCCAAAGCAGACAATTCAGAGATCAACACAACCAACGTCAACTCGAGACGTGTGGTAGGTGATGCCTATGCTGATCAACTAAATGTCAAGTGCGGTAATCAGTACTTCGCTGACGCTGGTCTCTTGAACACTGTGCAATCATCACCATCTCAGCAATGTCATCAATCCAGGTTGCACTGGGAGCTGAACGACAAGTACTTCAGTACCATCAATCAACCAGCAATTGATCACGCATTCGTGGCCTCGCCTAAAAAACCAAGGAGGCCCTCCTTGGTCGCTTTGAGAAGCTCTGAAGAACACTCGTTGGCCTCTACGAGATCTTCCACCTCATCACTTAGCCAATCGACGCCAGGAACGGCCGACCCATTTTCACCGTCGGACCTCAAACTTCGCCGCGGCCGACCACCACTTTATCCTCCGCTCTCAAAATACGAGTTTCGACCAGAAATTACGATGCCTGAGGCGACAAAATCAAATGAATTGTTGCATTCCTTTGTTGCGGCACCGCTTTCACCAGTGTCAACTTGCGCCTCAGGCTCAGCTCCAGCGCCAAAACCTCGTCGTGGCCGTCCTCCCCTCTACTCCCGGTCCCCCTCAACTCCAACATCCTCGCAAGAAGTGACGCGCGAACAGAATCGCCTCGCAGCACGACGCTTCCGCGCCCGGCAAGAAGCGTACATGGCTACGCTTAACACCCAAGTCGAGGATCTCGAGCTAAAGAATAAGGACTTGAAAGACGAGGTAGCAAAGTTGCGAGAGGAGAGATTAGGATTGCGAGACGGTATGCTGGAGCATGGGAAATGTGGGTGTGATGTTGTGGAGAAGTATTTGGTAGAGGAGACGAAAAGGATCGGAAAGAGCAAATATGTTGATTTTGACGAGCAAGAAGAATTGGATAAGGAAGGAATGAATACAGATGGAGTTGAGGAAGCGACATGACATAAAAATATTCAGATATTGTTTTCTGATCTATTTATCTCGGTAAAATTTTGGAGAGGTCGTGACAGGTATGGTAGGCGATTTTACTTCCAGTTTACTCGTGCGTAACATCCCTCTGCTGTTGATATATGGACAAAATCAGATTTTGGCGAATAGTCCCTCTCGCGATCTCGTTCCTGACCAATCACGCAGCACCATCGACCCCGCTCTTACACCACCTATTTGGAATAAACTATCCGCTCACCCAATGCGGGGTCTAATGCAATGAGCCTAGCTAACCGGCACTCCGCTTGGGGCGTATATGCATGTGGTCACAACGTCATCAGACGCCCGATGCGCGAGCCGAGGATTTGATACTTAAATACCTGCCTAGGTATCGTGACGACAGATCTTGATAGCTATCTCTTGAACTTTAGAACAAATTTCTCTTAAATATTAAGGCGTATATTATTCTAAACACTATTAGATATGACAGACGATAAAGGCCGACCAGCAAGGCGCGTGGCAGCCGACAATGGAGTGTGCGTACAATGGTTCATCACACGCAATTTGGGATTCGCAACATGCAGTTCTAACGATGAGCTTTGTGCAGAATCAACTCCTCGGGTGCTGCCATCATGGGCGTTGCTCCTTTATATCTTGCGCTGATACCCGCAACGTACGTCGTCTTCCACCAATAATGATCTGGGACATGGGGCTGATTCGAGCATAGAACTTATCTTACGAAACCGGACAGCATCGTCCAATCCCTCACTCACGCGCTTATCAAGCTGCTTCCCGGTGTTGGTGTACGTTCGAAGCTGACATTTTCTTCCTCCGAAAAACGGCCAATTATTATTCAGGCGCACGTTTCATCATACTGACTGATCTTGTAGACAGCATCAATAACATCAGGTCGCGCCATCCCCGCACTTTCAGCACTATATCTCTTCTGGACCTTCGGTGCCTCAGGCGCCATCTCTGCAGCTGGACAAGCTATGGGCCGTGCAGAGGGCCTAGATAACGACCATCCGCGAAAGCATATCGGAAAATTGGAAGGCTTGCCCTTGAGGCTGAGAAGTGCTCATTATGCGCTCATGGAGAACTTTCCTGGTAAGAAATCCCTGCATTATCTCGACGAATTCCCCAAGTATACTTTGAAAGGCAGTAAAAAGATGCTAAAAAGAGGTCATGACTGCGTGCAACATATCGCTGACGAGCAATGATTCAGCATTCGCGCTCGCCGCCGCCCTTGCGCAGATTATCTCACCTACCGACCCGCAGATCATCAACTTGCTCGGCTTCCACGTCATCGCGAAACTTCTAGTGCACTATCCCGCGTATGTGAGCAATGTAGCTGTGCCAAGGACATTTGCGCACATCAGTGCGACTGCAGCCCTTATCAATATCTGCTGGACGTTGGCCGCGGCGAAATAAATCATATACCACTAAAGAGTATCCACGTGCAACGGAAAACCTGCCATGGCGGAGTGCCGTTAGTGTTTTCCTTCTAGGCAACCTCAAATAGCAGTTCAATACCATATCTAGTCGCGGAATAGATATCTGAGCTCACTATCTACATACAAGTACCGTCTCACCATTGTGCTCTGTGTTAAGCTAGGTCCACTTGTGCAGAAAACTCCTTGAAGTCTGATAGTGATACATTTATAAGCATTCCAGGATGTTGTTCTATCTTGAGAGGTGCCTATTGTCAAAGTACCTGCGATCTCTCTCGTGACAGGGGGTATTCTCGGGTTCAATGGAACTTTCCATCCCTGTCATGCACATCCAGTACCACTCTATGCTCTCAAAGCGGTTTCTAAGATAATTGTTCGTGGGTAGCACGAACTTAATAATCACGGACGGAGTATTGCACCGTCGTTCGCCAGCCTCGCTGTAGTCAAGTCATCTCTTTTAGAATGATACCATGAAGGTTGGATTTCATGACGCTTTCTAAGTCATTGCTCTACCTAGCTAGTATAGGTTTTCTAATGTGATAACTACTCACACGTATAGGATTTAGCACTAGATGGGTCACCGCCCTTATAGATCGACATCGCTGGGAATAGACACAAATCCCTATCCCACCTCTTTCCTTGAACGGTTGAGTTTGCCTGCAATGTTGCGGGCGCATCACCGCCCTCTACCCAATCGACTAATTGATCGAGTGCCCGTGAAGGAGCGGCGCCATTACCACCACTGCAGTGTCCTACACCTGGCGCGGAGAAGAAGCGATAAAAATCGGTAACATTGGCATCCATGGCGCCAACACGCTCGTAATAGTTGACGGTACCGTTGATAAAGATAAGTGGGTCAGCGACTCCATGCCATGTTATCATCTTGCCCCCATTCTGCTTGAAGAGTGAAAGGTCGGCGTCTTTTGTACCGATGATCGAATCATAACGATTGCCCGAGTTCTGCCAAGCTTCATCCCAAGTTCCCTGCGTGAGCGAGTATGGATCGAACGTCTCATTGGCTTTGACAAAGACCGAAATCCACGCAGCAGCCGTACCAAAGGGTGGACCAGCGCTAAGGGTGCCAGAAGGAGTGAGACTGGTATTTGACAGTCTACCTAGAGGCGTCCCTGGAGATAATCCGTACCATTGGAATTTGCCACCAGCGTCTCGCGGACCTTCCCAGATCTTTTGTACAAGTGTCGCAGCCTTGTCACTAACCATACCGGAGACGCCGCCGGTGCAATTGTATGGTTTCCCAACTGCTGATGCAGCGTTGAAATCGCACTTTCCCCATAGAGACACAATACCATCTTTTAGTCCATCTAGCTCATCGCAAGTCTCGATAGCGGCCTCGGTAATGGCAGCGAGCTCGCATTGTGTTGGAATATAACCAACTAGTTTCATAGCAAGCTGAGGCCAGAATTCTGCAGGAACAAATTGTGCCCAGTTTATTGCTGGAGCTTCAGCCAAGATACCGTCATAGGCGTCTGGATATCGCTGCGCCATCATAAGACCCTGTCTTCCACCAGTCGAGCAGCCATACCAGTATGACTTGGTAATTGCTTTGCCGTAATAGCTTTCAGTGATCTGTTTGCCCATGACCGTCATATCGTTGAGTGCAACAGATGCGAAATTTTGAAGATTGTAGAGGTTGACGTTGCCTGGACTTGCGAGACCCCAAGACGTAGGGGTAGCAGAGATCACATGTCCGCCGTCCGTACCCACAGTCGCATATCCTTTAGAAATAGCAGGTTCCATGCGCGACGGTTCACCTGTAGCAAAGCCCCCACCCCCTACGCCCTGAAATCGGCTATTCCATTTATCAGGTAATCCGAGCCATACAACGATGTGATCGTTTTGTCCTGGATGGGTATAATCGATTGTGACATTACAGAACGTAGTAGATGTGGATTTCAAGGTTGCCTGGGTAGCTTTGATAGAGATAATGGAGGCTCCATAGACTCTTGGTGGGTCGATGGCGCCAGAGGAGCACTCTCTTGAAGAAGAAGCGGACCTTATAACTGCAGAGGCAGTGGCCAGTGAGATAATAGTAGAAAGGACTTGGTATCGCATGATTATTCAGAAGGGCGTACAAAAGCGCGCCCGTACATGCCCCAAGGCTTCTTTTATAGACAGTGCTCCGCTAGGTATTAACCCATGCATCATTTCCACCAGTGCTGTTTTATGAGTCGCCTGTGATTATCCGGGTTCTCGATTACGCCTGATCGCATTAGATGCGATCCTATGCTCATCTCGTCGAAAAGAAGCGCAGCTCTGTTGTTCGGAGTATCTGTCCCGGGGCCCGAATATAACTGCCGAGCACGTTTGGCGCCCGTTGCACCTTCCTTCCGATGCATTTTGTTCGAGAGGCAGGACCGTGTGCAGGTTCCGTGGTGGACCTTCCCCTCAATTTCCTCCTACAACCTAGCGAAAACCCACCTTTAAGCTCGGTTAGGAAAAGGTCTTCGAGTAGGAAAAGCGAACTTCAAACAATACAGCAAACTTTCGCCGTGAGTGCCTGTATTAGAGATAAAAGTTTATAGAATAATCGTGTAGGATGTAAAAAAATTATGATTACATAAGAATACTTAACTTAGAAGTCACAATAGCAACAGCAGGTAGCTGTCACGTGCACATCATAGAGCTGTCTCATACGAGTCAGGTGTGGCTGTCGCGAGGCTTATTTATGGCGTAGTCAGGCTACAGCTAGCTTATTTCTGTACAACAAAGATTCACGTCGTTGTTGAGCTGTGCTACTTGACAAGCAGCAGTTTAAAGATGCAACGCAGCCAGCTTATCAATCCCAGTAAAATGCTTGGATTACTATCTTTACATATTGATCTATAGTCTGATAAGCCTATAGATAGAAGCGGGTTCCCTTAAGAAAAACTAAGCTAGTGCGAATAGGCGGCACTGTACAGCGTAGCAGTAGATTATAGTATCATCAGGTGTTACAACAGGCTTGCAATTAACACATGAATTACATAAGAAGATAAGCTGATAAAGTAACTATTCTAAGGCTGGTAAAGCTGTATAACAATTGTCAGTATTCTTCTAACAGAAAGTACTGTTGGCGTTCCACTACGACGTGTTTTTCGTTACGTAGGGACAGCCCTTAGATGAGTCACGAGAAAGAGGGGAGATACACCCGAAAGACTAAGAGAGCAGGAAATGAGATTTTGGATTGTTGAGATGTGGGCTATGGGCCAAGAGGCATCTTATTGTGTCAGATGCTCTGTGACCGCTGGGGACGGATATCACAACACTTGCCAGAAACAAAAACCAATGAGGTTGTCGTTATTTTATAACTTATGATTGAGAATATTTTCATGTACACTTGTCGCCATCTTTGACTCATTGAGTGGCTTACAGGATGGCATCGTCAGACCCTAGCAATCCATATCTTTCCTCTTAATTCCAAGCATTCCCTTTGACTCCATGTACTCTCTGTTTCCATCTTCGCTCGGACGCCGTCTAATCTTGATCGTCCCAGTAGGATTCACCGTGACACACAGTGCATCATCGTAGGCATGCATAGCTCTCTTTCAAATCCCACAGGGAACCATCTCATCGTGTAGTCTGATGCGCATCGTTTGTAGACGAGCTTCTGGTGTTACCAGGCCGTTCAGTCAGTAGCCATCTCCACATCCATGCCGGAATCTCTTCGCTTCGAGCCCACGCTGCCGACTGAACTTTCGCCATACATTTTCCGTATCTCTTCTTCGTTTCCGACTGTTAAATCCTCCTCCTTCAGTGAGCTCCAATTGCTTGGCTCTCTATGTATGGCTACAACGTATTGCTTGCCGTTCTGTGCTGTTGGGTCGAATTGATACCTCACATCCGCGCCGTCACGAGCCCTATAGTTGAACAACTCTGTGCCGGCTTTTGGTTCCGGAATATGAGTTAATGGAAGTGTGTCGAGTTCCGGATCGAATGTTTCGATGAGCTGGTCGAGGAGTGCTGGGCCATCGTCGCTGTTGTTGAGGCGCTTGGATGGATTGAAGAGATATTTTATTGTGTTGTTGTGGCGGTCGTTGAAGCTGTAGACTTCGAAAGCAGACATTTTGTAATATATAGAGGTATGTCTAGCTTTGTGCTTCGTGTTATTTTCAGGCTGTAGTTTGGTCGTGATCGACGATGTGGACTAATATTGTTTTTCCTTGCACGTGTGACTGTTGTTGTAGGGCATAACTACTGAACTTCGGCCTCTGCAACATTTATATCTACCATCGCCTGTTTCTTGATGACCTTTGTGGTAGCATCTGGTACCTTGTCGCTCATTCGCGCAGCTTCCATCAGGTGGACCAATTAAGGCTCGCGAAGCTTCTCGGGGACTGCCGAAGCTACTAGAATAAGCGAGCGACTACCACAAGGTCAGGATACCATGCTCTGTGTCCCACCCACCATGCAGACTTTCCCACCTTCGTCAACTCTGGCTGTTTAAAAAGAGTACAAGAACATCTTAACACCAGGAGGTGATTCGAGTCATTTTGGCGATATGCGGAACGACCGGCAGCGGGAATCTGAACTGCAGCGATCGCACGGCATCGATTTCCATCGCAATACCTACACTTGTTGAAGTGGTTTCGGTGTAATATAATCATGTATATCACAGACACTCGCCCGTCAACTCCGCATTACACCTGAGACATCGCGAATTGATGCTGGCGCCAGCCACCGGTAATTAAGTCAGCAATTAGTTAAGACGCTGGCATGGGACAGGAAAAAGCGACGCATATTTTGTGTAAACAGAGAGTCGAAAACAAAATCTCGCACTCTTTGTCCTGAGATTTCATTGCACCGATCAGCGTCAATGTGATAATTGTATCACGCCGTTCTGGCCGCGAAGCAGAAGACCCGAGTAGCTTACTTTACAAGCACAGCCACAAAATGTTTTATGCATCTGAAGTTCATTTATTACCCCAGGCTGCCGGCGAGGCGCCCTGCGCAACCCCTCCGTCTTATCCTGGTCGTGTTTCTACCCTGCCCGGTTCGCGCTCTTTTCCCGGTCTCCAGAGGCCAGGACAGCGGATAGAGGACATGCTCCGAGGAACAAGTCCATCGTACCGGTGCCAAAGAACGACTGCAAGAGGCTGCTGGTTTTCATGTCCTTCCGACGACCTGCTTGATGCAGATGGCGCAGGGGCAAATATGCTTATCACCTAACCTAAGCTTGCCGAGGGCATGACAACCGTTCTTGGCAACATCTTGGCACCTTCCTCCTCACTTCCCGCCTTCCTAAAACTTCTTAGTACTGTCAGCAGTCCAACGTCCCACCCACTCGCCACTTGGGACGAATGTTTTCTGTTGGTAGCTCGCTCCGCATCCCTAACCTTGATCATTCAATCAAGATCCAGCATTCAGCCTCAATTGACGAGCCGATTGGTGCACCTTGTCCGGGGTGGAGTACGAGGTCTGCATGCACCCATGCTGTAGGCTCCGTGGCAACCAATACTAGCCATATTCGGCTTGTCCTACGCTCTCAGGGAACCATGAATCCTAGTCGTGGTCCGTCACCAATTAATGGTATAAGAAGGCATCGTACGCTCTGATGTCCAGCTCCACCGGTTACCTGTCACTCCACGTGAAGGACAGCAATTCTAGTGCATCGCCAACATGGTATACCACGGGTCATCGACAAATATGTCAAGCCGGAAGCTTTTGATAGCTTCCGCAGCTCTGCTGAGCAGTGTCGTTGCGAACCCTCTCGCTGGAAACCAGCGCGCATGTATGTACCAGCCATCTCGAAGCCACAGGTCAAGTCTGACAAGCTCTCAGCCAACGGCATTTACAAGCGTGGAACACACGGCTTGAGTCCTCCTCCCTTTGTTGGAGACTGGTCGTCTTCGCAAGCCGTCCGCAGACAAGATGGGGATGTGTGCGACACGGAGGCCTGCAAGTCCTTCGCAAATTCGGTCATTGCTGGTCGCGCGAAGAACTACACCGACGTTGACCCTTGCACTGACTTCGCTACTTACACATGCGCAAACTGGTGGGATACGCACGATTTCCGTGCTGATCAATCGAGTAAGTTTATGAACTTCGCAAAATGACCTGTAGTTTTGGCTGCTGACTGATGCAGACATTGGCGTTCTTTCCATCATGTCTGATGTCAACACCGCATTGATGAGAGCAATTCTAGAGTCACCATATCCCTCAAACACCACAATCAATAGCACATATGCTACTGGTGATGCCGACAATCTGGATAAGGAGAACTTTGCGAAGATGATCGCTGCCTACGACTCATGTATGGATGTGTCGGCTATTGACGCAGCTGGTGCCAAGCCTCTTCAAGAAATCCTGAGTGCTTACGAATCGGGCTCCTCCAACTCGACCGATCTCACCGACAAGCTCATCTGGGTTCAGAGATACGGTGGCAGTGGTTTTGTTCAAGCATCTACTGGCGCTGACGACAAAAACCCCAACATCACTACTGTTATTCTCGGCTCAGGCCTACTAGGTCTAGATGCCAAGGAGTACTACACTGATGATGCCGCTCTTGCGAACTACACGACTGCCATCGTTGGCATGTTCGACAGTCTCTACGGCCAAGACAAGCATGACTCTAATCAGAAGACTGCAAAAGCCATTGTTACCCTAGAGAAGGCACTTTCGGATGCTACACCAAGCGCAGCCAATGCAGGTGACGTTGAATACTACTACAATCCGACGCCAATCGCCAAGGCCGACGCCTTGTTGCCTGAAATCTCCTTCTCGCGATTGATCAAGGCGTTTGCACCAAGCAACTACACGGTTGGAGACGTTATTGTGTACACACCAGAGTACTTCCCGAAGGTCTCCTCTATCCTGAAGAACACCACAAGCGAGACCATCGATGCTTACTTGGAATGGGTCTTGATTCAGACATGGGCGTCACGTCTTTCGGATAAAGTCAACGCGCCCTGGCGTCGCCTTCAAAACGAACTACAAGGAAAGGACCCCGAGGCCGCCCCAGAGCGTTGGAGGACATGCTTCGCTGAGGTCGACACCAACCTACCTTGGATTGAGAGTGCATTCTTCGTCCGCGCTGCTTTTAGCCCTGAGGCCAAGACCTTCGGCGAACGTATCATTACGGACATTGAAGACATTTTCGAGGCCAAGCTGAAGACATATGAATGGATGAGCGCCGAGGTCAAGGAGCTGGCTATTCAGAAGGTCCAGAACATGGTCGAGAAGATTGGATACCCCGACATCTCTCCCAACATCCAGGATCCCAAGGCCTTGAACGAGCTGTATGCACCCGTGAACGTCACCGAATCCTACTTCGACAACGGTCTCGCTTACAACAACTTCTCCCTCGCTGGCGCATGGAGTGATCTCAGCCGTCCCACAGATAAAGCGCGCTGGTTCATGACCGCACCGACTGTCAATGCGTACTTCAACCCGCCTAGCAATGAGATCGCTTTCCCTGCCGGAATCATGCAACAGCCTCTGTTCAACCTCGACCTCCCAGAATACGTCTCGTACGGCGCCTTTGGAGCTGTCGCTGGTCACGAACTCACCCACGCCTTTGACAGCTCAGGCTCGCACTACGACGAGAACGGCGCCTACAGGGACTGGTGGGACAATGCAACCCTCGCCGCTTTCGAGAACAAGACTCAATGCTTCATCAAGCAATTCTCGGAGTACAGCATCACCACGCCCGCCGGCGAGAAGCTTAACATCAACGGCGAGCTCACCCAGGGCGAGAACGTTGCAGACACTGGTGGCTTGTCCGCTGCTTTCTCTGCCTGGTCAAAGAGGAACAAGGCGGAGCCCAACCCGCTCCTACCTGGTCTTGAGGAGTACTCGCGCGAGCAGCTGTTCTATCTCGCTTTCGGAGGCGTTTGGTGCGGTGAGAGGAGGCCTGCGGAGGCTGTACGCAGGATCTACACAGACCCGCATTCGCCGCCCAACGTGAGGATCTTGGGCACGGTTGCAAACCAGAGGGGATTCAAGGAGGCGTTCAAGTGCGCGAGCAAGGAGCCCAAGTGCGAGTTGTGGTAGATGGAATGGGAGCGGTGATGAAGTAACGAGGTTGATTGAGCTCCAATTCATGAACGAACACAATGATATTCTTACATGATATTTTGGACAGGGATTGCTGTTGTGAACGTGAACCTTTTCCACTACTCCTTGTTCTACGCTTCTTCAAATGACCACCAACAGTCGAGATTGACGAATCCATGACCGTTGTGCACACTCGTCCATTTCCCTTCCGATGCATCACAACGTCGCCTTTAAGATAACTAATTACAGTACAAATCGTCGCCAGCATGCAGCGGACGTACGCGCGCCCAAGGCCGCAGCCCTCAAACCTTCCCATCCCAACGGCAAGTGTTCCGAGCATGCACGACCACTCGTCCAAGTCGGACATTCTGGCCCAATGTCCTGGTCCGCCGCTAACGGCCACTTAGTGAAGGACGGGGTAGTCTCCGACTGGCGCTCTGACGGCGCACTATTGTTGAGCTGCGAGATGCGCTCATGGATATCGCGAACCGAGGCCTTCGCATGGGATTCTGGAATTGCCACTACAACCCGCACTCGCCCAGCGCTGGGGTCAGGGCAATTCTGCGCGGATCAATCAATATAGGTATTTCCTTTTTTTTGTGGCGACTCAGCGCTCCTTTCGAGTGCGTTCTTTTTTTCTTGTCAGCTTTGCGTGCGCGGTTGCGCGGAAGCCTGCGGTTTAGACTCGGACGTTTCTCCGCGTGTCATGACCACCGTCGTTTTCTCGGGCTTTCGCGATCGTTTGGGGAGTTGCTGTTGTTCACGCCCTCGCCCTTGAGCACGATTTGGGTCTGCGCCGTTGGATCCTGTCGTTGTCGTTGTCGTTGCACGACCATGCTCGAGCGGCAGCGCGAACTCATCGCCGTGGGCATCTTGTTCCTCGTCTTGACGTGGATAGCGGTCAGTCTGCGCGTATATTCTCGAGGGATTCTGCTGAAGAAATGGGGTCACGAGTAAGTCGGCACCTTCGGTCTTATTGACTTCAATTATGACATGAACATGCTGTCGGGCGGTTGGACTAACTGCTCTGCTAGTGATTCAGCCATGGTTGTCACTCTGGTTGGTTCTCTCCAATTCAATTCCTGTGGGAACGCTAAAGCTTATTTGCGTACAGGCCTTGTTCACCATCTCCATTGTTATACAGATGCTTGCTGTCGTGCATGGTATGGGCTATCGGCATGAGGACTTGAGTCCACAGGCACTGAGGACTGCGCTACTTGTACGACATCCTTGACTTGAACATTCTTCTTGTTGTTGACGCTGCTGCAGTACTGTTACCTATACGAGATCTTCTACATACTCGTCGGCGTCGTGCTCAAGATTTCGCTCGGAATCTTCTATCTGCGGATAGCGGTGGAGCGGTGGCACGTGGTTTTAATAAAATGCATCATCTTTGGCTCTGCGGGGTTTGGCCTTGTCTGCCTCTTTCTTGTGATATTTCAGTGTATTCCAGGTAGGAGTCCATCCCTCGGTTTCAATCTTCCAAGCTTTCATCAAAGCCTGATACTAAATACTGCGCAGTCAATACATTCTGGACCATCTATCCCGCCAACGACAGATGCATTCCCATCCCAGCACAAAACGGCATTACCTTTACGTTGAACGCGTTGAATGCATGCACAGACTGGATCCTCGGGACACTTCCTTTCTTCATGGTCCGCCATCTCAACATGAGCTTCTCAACAAAGATGCTGGTCGGTGGCATCCTCGCGTTTGCAGCAATGTTCGTAATCCGTCCATCAACTCACGAATTTTCTCAGCTCACATCTCCCCAGCGGAAGCACAGGCACAATTGTCCGAATGAAATACGTCAAGAACCTCACCAACGGTCCCGAATTCCTCCGTACGTCCCTCCCTTCCCCTTCCCTTCCCTTGCTCATCCATCCCGTACCGTAGACGTAGTCATCGACGTCTCCATCTGGTCCACAGTCGAGCCCGGCATTGGCATCACAGCCGCCAGCATCGCGACTCTGCGGCCCCTCCTGCATACCGTCCTGTGGCGCTTAGGTCTCGCTCCCGCACCACACTACGTCGCGACGCGACCGATCAGCTCGGGTGAGGGGCGGTCGGGCGAGGAGTACAGGCTTGATTGGTTCCGACCTTCGCATCGGCCGCCCGGACGCGTGCATATTGAGAATTCGGTGTCCACGACGATTACGGCGTCGATTTCGAGTCCCGGGGTGAAGAAGTAGGGTGCGGGATGAGGGAGATGTGGATATCTTTTGTGTCTGGTTGGTTTTTGGCTAGACTAAATCAACACCATCGGACTGGGACAGCGCGCAAACTGCCAGCCTCGTTTGCGTGGTTGTTTGTCCTCCAACAGCTTGATCTGCGGTTTGCAGACGTCACTCCTGGAGGAAGCTTTGCGTACTACTTCACTGGGCAAACAGTAGCAAGGAAGAACGGGAGCAAGAGCGCAGGGCTAAAGAAAACTCCGAGACCAGGGATGGAGATTTGCAGGCCTGCAAACTGCTAGGGAACGTAGCATCCCAGACGATAGCGAGACGATAGGGCAAATAACTAAGGACGGATTTCCCGACGCCAATCCTGAATGTTCAGGTGTTGAATGGAGATGGGATACTCGACGCTTATTCCTCTGGATAACAGCACCTACATGGGATATTGAATCCCACACACCAGGATAGTCTGCTTCTGGAGAAAAATGGCGTCGACATATACCAACACTGCCATGGTCAATGCATCATGTGCGTGCACGACTGCAGAGTGGGAGAGGTTTCGGCTGAGTGACACAGTCGCACGAAAACGACAGAAACAACGTATATTCGATGAGCGCGGAAGAGCCTCTTCATTTTCCACTCTGAGAGTGTGCTGGCATCCAAACGTCACCTTACACGCACACTCTACCGGCTCTACCACTTCCGTTATCCCGTCGCTCTCAAGCTACAATGTGTCTACTTCAAGCCCGTTCTACCGCCTCGCAGCCAACCACTCGTTCGTCTCGGTCCACAGCTTCCTACTCGCCTCAGGAACGGCGCCGCCCCCACTCTTGACGCCCTCGTAAATGGCATCCCACAGTTCAAATGCCGTCTTGAGATCACCTGCGAAATCAATGGATTGTGGGAAATAGCGCGTTGACGCTGTCTCGAGAACACGGGTTTTTGTTTGTGGGGAGGTGGGGTCGGCATCATTGCTTAGCAGTTCATCCAGGTATGACTTGACGGCTATGCTGAGAGCGCAGTTGTTGGGGAGGAGGAAGGGGAGTCTGATTGCGTTAGCGGAGAAAGAAGAGATGTGCAGGTGACGCACTTTGTTGCAACCTGCGAGAGGTCAACTGCTGCTCGATTGCAGCAGCCAGTCAGGAACATGTGTGTCGATGCAACTTCGACCATGTCGCGAAGTGCTTGTCGGACAACATTGATGATGGAGTTGTAACCTAGCAAATGCTGGCTCAGTGGACCGGTGAATCCGATAGGTTTATGTCTCAGCTCGCCGAGCCCAGCGACGCGGGATACTAGCATGTTAAACTGCTGGTCCTTGGCTAGAGAGCAGTCAGTATCGATACAATATTCAAGATGGGCTGACGTACAACTTCCACGCATTGGAGCTCCATTATATGTGGGAAACATGGTGATGTCTGCGTTGAGAGAACCCAGTCGGAGCAGCTCGACCGCAACGACAGCGGCATCTTCCAAGTCTGGTCTGCCCTTGAGGCCGGAGATGGCAGCAGCAAGCACTTTCCCCCATGCAGTGAGATTGTGCTTGGCATCCACGTACTCTCGAAGGGCCAGGAACCGCCATATCGAGTTATACAATGCCTCATCACTTGTTGCTAGTGGGCTGGCAGTGTTCTTCTTCGACATCGTCTTGGCGGCAAAGTCGGTGTTCTGTAATGACAACACGGCTGCTCCGAGGTATCCGCAGTCCTGAGCGAATTAGCGAGAATTTTTTATGTACATGGATATAATCCTACCTTGTGTTTTGAGACAGCATCTCGGAAAGTAGCCTCCTTGACATTCCAGGCATCGACAATGGCGATATTTTCTTGCGTCCCTACCACACGAATCTCCTGTGGTGTTGCATTGGGTTCCGAAAACCAGCACCTCTGTTCCAGATTCTTATGCCGGTACCAATTGTGCAAGGAGCTCGAAAGAAGGTTGATGGCTGTCGTGCGAAGAGGAGTGAGTTTTGAGCTGACCAAACTACGGTATTCTGGCGAGTCACCCCCGTCCATGGGTGGGACATCAAATATGTGACAGGTGGTCCGCCATTGTAGAACGCGGGAATTAATTAGTCCTGCTGAGAGATAGTGGTATACCTCGTCCGGCAGTCGCGATTGCAGGTAGTTGACCGCGTCATTGGGCATGCTGTTGGTGTCTAGAGGTTCTATCCTGCCGTCAATGGTGTAGATGGGGTGGTTCCGGATTGCCGAGCGAGCTTTCTGGTAGCGCTCGACGTACTCCATCTGCTTGACGCGCGGGTCATCGTGGTTGTTGATGACGGCCGAGTGCCCTGACCTGCCATTGGTGCTCATGATAATTTTGATGGCGCTGTGTGGCTTCAACAGGTCTGTTCTGTTGGGCGAGCTGAGGCTGGGGAGTGTGGGGAGAAAGGGCGATCCAGAAAGCAGACAGGCGTCGACAAATATGTTCTCCGTGACGGTGCCGCTGTTGGCGAACCTCTCGAGGTCGCTTATGCATTTGGCGCGCTTGGTCCATCGGAACTGCTTGTCTTCCAGGTCCCACGATGTGATGAATTTGTCGCATTCGAAGAGGAGGATGTCTGAGGAGCTCGACACGGCCTGACAGAAGCCGGTGCGCTCGAGGTAGGCCAGCTGCGAGCAGTCAGTCACTGAGTTGCGATGCCGCGATGGTGTCGTACCTGGGCCCACGCGCTGTAAGGTGCGACAATAAATCGCAGGTCGCGTTGCGCGAGGATGGACTGAAGTGCAGGGAACAGGTCCTCTGCGGTGACGTATGCTGTATGATATAAGTACAGGCGGCATTATACATACGGCAATGCCTCACTGGATTCGCCAAACTTGGCGACCGAAGCCTCGGCCTGGTGGCTGTCGTACAGATTCCAGGCGTCGGCATTGACGGCTGCCTCGTCCTGCTTGTGCCGGAATGGCTCGTCTTGCTTGGTGATGTCCAGCCCGCTGAAAACAAACCACGGCTCTATGTTCTGCTTCTTAAACTCGTCCAGGTCTTCCACAATGTGTTGGTGCAGGGCCAGCGGGAGGCCGCCCAGCGCTGGTACGAGGGGTTCTTTGGCGCGCGGAGAGTTGAGTATGCGCGAGGTGAGGTAGTCTGCCGCTTCTATGCCAACACGGCATCCCGACAGTTCTTGCAGCTCCGAGAGCTCGCCAATGTTGGCGTTCCACTGCTCGAAGTCGCGGATCATCGTGTATGCCGCTGCGCCTGGTGTGGTGTACTGGTCTAGGCAGCTCAAAGTGGTAGGAGAGAGAGGAAGGTCGTTCGGCAAAGGCACGGGGTTCGTGGGACGTGGTCGAGTTCGAGTGAAGTGAGGACAGTTGTAACAGTTGTTCTGGTGTTTGCGGGGGTCTGGTCAACGGTAGCGCAGTGAAATTGGGAGCTTCCGCGATCAAAGCTTCCCGTCGAAATCTTGGCTGCGCGGCAGCATCCCCGTCTCTAACATTGCTTAACTCGCTTGGGTGTAGCGCCAGGAACACCTTCACACTTCATATTGCCAACTGATACGATAAGCTGAGCACGACAGAAAATAAAGACACAATGCTCTAATAGCAGTTCATCATCGTCAGTCTACAAGTAACCCAAGTTCTTCTCTGAACGTCACACGAATCAAGCGCAAAATCCTATTTCCAGAACATGCCCCACTTGTCTCGCTATCGTGCCGGCTATCAACTCCAACCAACTTGATCTCTACGCAACTGGCACTGTTCAGATATACATGCTCCAACCATAAGTCAGAATGTCTTCCTCAGAAATCCCCGTAATCGACATATCCAACCCCTCCCCCGAAGTTGCCCAACAAGTCCTCTCCGCAGCATGCACCCATGGCTTCCTCTTCATCGCCAACGACGGCGTGACCATCCCACCAGCAAACATTGACGCCATGTTCAATCTCGTACGCCACCACATCCCCTGCACCACACCCCTCTAACAAGCCCGACAAGTCCAAATCCTTCTTCTCCTCCCCCACTCCCACCAAACAAGCCTTCTCAATCCACACCCCCGCAGCCGGCGGCATCAACCGCGGCTGGGTCCGCATGGAAGGCGAAGCCCTCGATCCCTCGGGCACGGAGAAAGGCGATGCAAAAGAAGCATTCAACATCGGCCCCCCGTTCCCCTCTCTCCAGCCCCTCCCCGATCCCCTCGCCGCCTCTGCAGCCCTCATCAAGACGTTCCAAACCTCATGCCACGCCCTCTGCGTCCAGATCCTCTCGCTCCTAGCCACAGGCCTTGAGATTGCAGATAGGGACTACTTCACCCAACGCCACGATCAAAGTAAAGGCCCAAGTGGCACTATTTTCCGCATGCTCTACTATCCCCCGTCATCGAAATCCACCTCGCCATCATCTTCATCGCCCTCCGGGAAGAAAGTAGACGTCCGCGCAGGCGCGCACTCGGACTACGGCACTGTCACCCTCCTCTTCCGCCTCCCAGGCCAAGCCGGCCTCGAGCTCCTCACTCCCGCGGGGACGTGGGTGCCTGTCCCTGTCAATCCCGCGCCAGAGACGCTGTGCACGCCGCCTATCCTCGTCAACATTGGCGATTTGCTATGTTACTGGACTGACGGCATGTTGAAGAGCACGGTGCACAGGGTGGCGTTCTCCGGTGGCGAGGAGCAGGAGAGGTATAGCATGGCTTATTTCTGCCATCCGTTGGATGAGGTGAGGTTGGAGGCTGTGGAGAGCGAGGTTGTGAGGCGGGGGGCGGATCGGGAGGAGTTGGGGAGGCAGAGGGAGAGGTTGGGGATAGGGCGCGAGGACGCGGGGGTGGTTATTACCGCCAAGGAGCATTTGGAGCGGAGGCTGAAGGTTACGTATGGGTTGTGAAGATGAGGATGGAGAGAGTAAAATGTGCTCTGTGTAGGATATCAACGCCGTGAGATGCAGCTATACCCAAGACAGTGTGCCATGTACGCCACGCTATGCAAAACAGAGGATGCCAAACAGCTCCTCAAACAGCGACTCAGAACCCGCGATCCCTCCTTTTCCGCGGCACCCGCCCACCAGCATTCTCGCTCTCCACATCTCGCACAACGCCTATCCCCTCTACCCTTACACTCTTCTCAGTCAAGGTGCCGCCCAAACGCTTAATCATCTGCTCTCGCGCCTTGACCGCGCCAGGACTATCCCACCCCAACTCCTGGCTGGGCTGATACTCCTGTGCTTGCTCCTTGTCATCGTCACCGTCCAGATTCAGCTGCCCTGAGCCCTCTGCAGTCGACTCATTCGAGCGAGTAGAAGTCGCACGACCAAGTTGACGACGGCCCCTACGCCTCGTAGACGCATTTGCATCAGCTGGAGACGGCAAAGCTTTGCGATTAGCACGGAGTTGCGCCAGTATATCAGAGTAGTCCTTCTCCTCAGGTGGCTCTGGCGGCGGTGCAGTAGTCGGCTCCTCAGCGTCTGCTGGAACGACAGAGTCTGGTGTGGGCTCTTTAGCAGGTCTTGTCTTCCCCTTCGCAGGTACGGGTCTAATCAGTGACTCTGCAGACGAACTTCGATCTCTCGATCGGGGTTTTGACTCTGCAGACGTTGTAGAGGGACGTCGGGGTGAGTTTGCACTGATGTCTTGAAGAGGGAAGGATGCTTGGCCATCAAGACATGGTATTGACAACTCGTCTTTATCGGCGTCTAAGTAATTAGTGCTTGTGTCTGCGCGAGTCAATGAATTGGTAGTTGACGCAGGCGTAGGATCTGCAGATAGCGCTAGATCAAGAGTCCGGGGCTCTTGCAGTCCTTTCTTGACAGGATTCCTTTTTGCATTGGCCTTTTTCTGTTGAAGTTCAAAACTTTCCTCTGTTGACAACTTTGCAGTTGGTGTTTCTGAAGCCTCGGGGGTTGGTTTTGACTTGGACTTTCGAGGACGTGACGACTCAATGGTGTTGAGTTGATACTTCGTGTATGGCTGCAACTGGCCGTAACGCAAACAGTCCCAGAGCCATGTCGCATGGACTGCTGGTATGCGCCGATCGGTAGCAAATTTGAGCTTCTGCCCATTCGGCTGCATAGTATTGCACACTAGGACTGACGTTTTCGCTGACAGCTGTTCGTCATAAGTCGCTCCTAAGCTATGTTAGCCGAGTCCCTCGAGGGGGCGATATCTCCGTACCCATGGTAGCAACAATTTTTGTCACATGTAGAAGCTGGATTCCGACGAAAGCCGTGGAGTTAACTGTGAGACCGGAAAATCCTGGCAACGTCAGCAATTGTGTCACGCAAGATGCAATAGTCTGCGTCGAGACTCACCACTAATATTGTGATTATCGAATGGTCGACTGAGAATGTCGTCCGCCGGGTCCACTAAGCGTTTCCCATACAAACAACGCTCCACCCACCAATTAGTGACTAAGTTTAGGTTTGCTCCGGCACGTTCCGGAATCGACGCTATGTCAACTTGAACGTCATGCGGGATCACGAGGAACCCAGATCTCATCTCGTCCGAGGTAAAAGTGTTGAGATCGCTACTCTGCGGGACTCGTGCGCCCTTGTCTTGGAGATGTTGCCGCAAGATGGCTCTCTGGCGGGTCTGTTAGCAGTATTCACAAGACGTCGAACTAGCTAGTGACCTTTTGTTCGTCGAAGCCATAGGGAAACACGATGCGGCCCTGGAAAATGCCAGTCGCGGCATTTGCAGTGGGTAGCAATGGCGGTGGAGCATCAGATGCAGGGTCCGCAGCGGGAGCCACATCATCTTCCGGGGTCTCATGCGGTGTGTCTTGCTTAGCGATGTTGTCGTCTGTCCAATCGTCTGCTTCGTCATGCGTTCTTTCTGTGCCTCCTGCAGTAATGCCAGCCCATAACGCCTCACTTTGACTCCCCATCTTTGTACTGGCAGATCGTCTGAGTTTTCTACGAAACGGGTTCAGAGCCTGGCTCGGCTCTGCCTCCCTCGGGCGTTTCCCTGCAGTAGGGAGGGTGAATTGTCTCCGGTCCCAGGCGCCTTTTCCGCGTTCTTCGACCGGCATCGTCGGGTTGTACAAGGACTCGTCGAGCACCATGCCGCGCTCCAGACTCTGTTCGAACCACTCGATGGAGACTATCTTCATCCTCCAATTGAGAGCGTGCTCGTACTTCTTGCCCGTGGGGCTGGCGGCAATAAGATGCGTCACAGCCTTGGTGAGATCTCCGTGGTACTCTGCGCCATTCTTGTCGACGGTTTCCTGGATGTATCGCCGTTGTTCCGCTGCGCCGCGTCAGCATTGGCACGGTCGGGGCGTGGTGCGCGTACGATTGTCAAACCCTGTGAGACATATCTTGAGGCCCAGAAAGGTCGGAACTCGATGCTCTGCCTCGAGCGCAGCCACGTCGAGGTCGTCATGCCCCTCGAGCCAGATCTCGCGCATTGCCTCGAGCCACGTGGGCGCCAGCACCTTGACGTCTTCTCTCTTCTCCGCGACATAGCGATATTTTGCGCTGTCGATGTTGCCCACAATGAGATGCGTTACGTCGGAGGTCAGGTCGAGCTTGATGGTGGCGCCCAAGTCAGCGCCAATGTTCCCGAGAGTGGTCTGGTATACAATTAGTAGGGTAGACACGCAGTGGGAGAGAGCACACGTGCGCGATGCTCCGGGGAAATGGAGGTGCAGCAGAGGACAGCGCCGGCCAGGGGCTTGTTGCTTGTTGCTGGTATGTGTGAGTGCGTAGACAATGATGTTTTGGGTGTGCAGGCGCATACTGTATCCGCCATGATGAGAGTCCATGGCCCGCAAGGCAGTCGTCGCATGTGTCGTGTGGAACGCGCGCCTTCGCTTCTTGGACGCGTCGCGGGGAACGCCAAAGTTGGACCTGGAGCGCCATCACGTGAGCCTCAGCCACACCACACATTATAGTACAGTATCAGAGCCACAACAAGGCCATTGTAGATCGATCGACTGAACAAGCATCAAGAGATCTGCGACAGTAGGTCCGAGATGCGAGTCACCACCGACAAATTTGCTGCTGCTTGCCGAGATGCCTCCGCCATGAATGAATGGACGGGAATAAGACGAATAATCATGACAGATGGCTGTCGCAGCGCTTTGTTCACAGTCAACCATTCAACCATTGCTGACTGTGCAGACCGGCGACTGGCTTACCACCGTACTACTTACGGCGCGCGAAGATCCCACCGCAGCCTTCTCCAGACGTCCCGGTGCCGAATCAAGAACCCCAGAGGCGATCACTACGCAATTGGGCCGTCGGCTCTGTTCTGATCCACGACCAAGGCATCTGACGCCGGGCTAGATACCTGCCTGCAGCACCGCCAGCACCCGCACCATGCTGCGAGATTGGGCTCAATGCATCGTCTCAAAACAAGGAAACCACCCCGCAACCCGTGCTGGGTGCTGGGCAGCATGGGTTGTTCTGTTGGTGGTGAGGCCAGGGCGCGAAAAAGGAAATGACAGGTCTCGTCATCGATCACTGTCCGGGCCTCGACTCGTTCCCATGCATTTGTCGTGGGGCTTAGCGACCATTGTTCTCATTGAGCGCGCCGCCAGCATGTTTCGCGCTCCTCACTGTCCGCGCAAGCTACGAGCAGCATACGAGGCAGTACCTTGCCGAGCAGCCCGTACGCCTCGCCCACTAGGCTGCTTCAGGCCCAAGTTCTGCAATGGCCCTGCAGATGTGCGTCCGCGCTTCAAATCTTGTAGCTGGAGATGATGTAATGCACCGACTCCTCGTGCATCATGGGCTCCGCTTGGTGAAGCTTTTGCTCTGGCTGCTGCCGACACTATGCCCGCAAAAGTGCCTCTACGTCGCCCGGAAACTGTCATAACCGTCGCAGTGTCGCACTGTGCAATCTGACGCTGCCATTACTGTGTCGCCCTCTCAGCCGACGACGCTGCGCTATTGCAAACTGCTCTTGCGCGGACCGCTCACCATCTGCTGCCGCGACCCCGCCGAGCATAGCATACACACTACCACACGACACGACTCCGCGTCATCCGCCCATTCCCTGTCTCGTTGCAACGGCCAGCTGCATCCTCGCCCTGTCTGGGTTTGCTCGACGTGCTTCGTAACATGCTTGCTTACTAGTTCGGGCCCAGCTCAAAACTACCGTGGTCCCTGCCATTCGTCGGTCGTTGACGTGACAGAGCACCTTTCATCAACGCCAGCGCATTTCTTTACCAGCAGGGAATTCCCGTACACTTCCGACCCTGCGCACACCCTGACCGCTCCACTCGACACCACTTCGACAGCTGTCGCTGATCACATTGACATCTGCTATGCCCGCCAGTCCATATTACTATCACCCTGTTTGACGTGTGAGTCCCTGTCTCGTTTCCCCTTCAGCGCGTTTGGGCTCTTTGTCTTGCCCAATCCCCCCAACATATCGCTACCCCTTCCTAAACCATCGACATGGGACATGGTTGTGTTACTGTAACCAACTTCTCCTTTGTACTCCTCTCATGACTCTTGGAGTCGCACAAGCCCATACTTTATTTACATACACCCTCGCTTCGTTATAAGTCGCCGTCACTGCCACATGCACCACACCACAACCCTGCACTCACTGCCATTGACGTCTGCTGACGTCGTCTCTCGCTATGACAGAGTATCAGAACGTATATAGTGACCGTGGCCGCCTACGATACATACCTGACCACCTCTACGACGCCTCACGCGCACGTCGTGGCATTTACCAAGGGCGCAACCGAAGACCGCACCGCATTCACATCGCACACGTTACCCCAGATCCTATCCTCCTACGCCGAGAAAAACGTCAAACCACCAGCAGATCCTACCTGACCGAAAAGCTGGCGGGCCCCAGGGATAGCGCGAAGCGGTACCTCCGGTCGTTGATCGACACGCATTTCACCCTCGGTCCAGACACGACCGATATAACTACCCCAAATTCTGCAACAAGCAGCAACCGCAACTCAGTTGCCTCGTTTCCTGAAAGGATCTCACCAGTCAACAGCGAGATGCGCTCGAGTCCCAGGAATTCCATGGGCGCCATGAGCGCGGCCGCCGTCTCAGGAGGGTCCCGGCCATCACTCACTGAATCACATTGGTCCTCTGGAAGGGCCTCCGCAAAGAGCATGATCAGCAGCATAAAATCTGTACCGGAAGAGAAGCCTGTGGCATCTGGTGGTGGCGTCAATGTCAACATTGCCCTCACAGAGCCGGTTCTCTTTCTCCGCGGTTTCGAACAAAATGAGTCCTCCGAAAGGAGTACAGCAATGCTGCGAGGGGCTCTGGTTCTCAAAATAACCAAACCAACAAAACTCAAGGCCATCACACTCAAGTTCCGAGGCAAGGCCCTTACGAAATGGCCAGAGGGCATCCCACCGAAGAAGGTCGAATTTGAGGAACTTGATATACTCATGAGCCATACTTGGCCGTTCTTCAACTCGCAATTCCCTACCGCCGAGACAGGCACGGGTGCAGATAGTGTCGACCTCTACAAAAGTGGCGGTGGCATAAGCGCGTCACCAAACAACTCGGCCTTGAATTTGACCACCAAGGAAGCAAAACGCCTGTCACTCCAGGTCAACCAATCAAGAAGCTTCGGCAAGGGTGAGACGCCATCTGGCGGACCATCGGTCGCACAAAAGGGATACAGGACGTTTAATGCGGGGGAGTACACGTACAACTTTGAACTTCCATTGGACAGCCATCTCCCCGAAACTATCGATGTCGACCTCGGCTCCGTCAAATACGAGCTTGAGGCAACGGTTGAACGGGCAGGCGCATTCCGCACCAATCTGGTCGGAACCAAGGAGGTCACACTGATTCGCGCACCTTCGGAGGGCTCATTGGAACAAGTCGAGCCAATCGCCATCAGCCGCAGCTGGGAAGACCAATTACATTACGACATTGTCATCTCGGGCAAGTCCTTTCCTCTGGGTGCTCAAGTCCCCATTGCGTTCAAGCTTACCCCTCTCGCCAAGGTACAATGTCACCGCATCAAGGTATTTGTCACGGAAAATGTCGAATATTTCTGCAACAACAAGCGCGTACATCGCATGGAGCCTGTGCGCAAAGTCCAGCTGTTTGAAAAGCGAGCAGATGGTCCACCAACGAGTACCTTTCCGGGCAGTACCATGCGCATAGTTTCTGGAGGCGGCGTGCCTTATGACCAAAGAGCTGCTGCTGCCCGTGGCGAGCAAGTCGAAGTTCAGGACTCCACGAACCTGCTCGGCAATCTTGGTGGTGACAACAATGTTGGACCTACTGAGATGGAGTTCAATGTACAGCTGCCAAGCTGCCATAACTTACGGGACAAGGACAAGCTATCCAAATTGCATTTCGACACAACATACCAGAACATCCAGGTGCATCATTGGATCAAGGTAAGTCGCAAACTTCAATTTTCATTTCATGACACTAATCCGCAATAGCTTGTCATGCGTCTCTCAAAACCTGACGCCAATGACCCGACCAAGCGAAGGCATTTTGAGATATCTATTGACTCACCGTTCCACATCCTCTCGTGTCAAGCTACACAAGCGAACACAGCCCTCCCAGCGTACTCATCACCAGAGCCTGCTCTGGCTGGAACGCGTGTACCGGAATGCGGATGCCCCAATGCACCCGCGCGCCGAACGTCACCAACTACCGGCTTCGTCCCAACTCTAAGCTCCATGAGTCGCGCAAGAGGCAATTCGGAAGCAGCAACATCGGATATACAGCCACCCCAACTGGCTCGCCCGCAAGCCGCACACATTGGTGGGCCGACGGATACCAACGTGCAACGACCCATACATCTCATGCGTGTACCGTCATTTAACCCTCCCGCTTTCTCCGAGGAGGAGCCACCGCCACCGCTGGAAACCCCACCACCCCTCTACGAGACCATTGCATCGCCGACGAGCGGCCTCGCAGATTACTTCTCTCGCTTATCTGACGCCTACGATGAGGACAGCGATCCCGAGCGCAACGATCGTGGGCGTGTAGAAATCCCCCTTACCCCTGGCGGCCGCACCAACAGGAGCATGGACGAGCGACGCACGTGGCTCCCAGTCGGGCATTAATCACCACGCACCGACTCACAATATACATATGTATCATTTGATGACGACATGAGGACATGCATCATGGGTTTATACTTCGTACATATCATTTTCTTTCTAATTCTCGGTTTGCCACATCCAAGGCATCGCTTTCGAGCGACATATTATATCCTTTTTGGTCAATTGCATCAGTATAGGGCAGGATCGGACTCGTTTTTTTAGACACTGGGCACGGCGATTATGAGGGGGACATGCATGGTTGTGCATTCTCCATGTCGATACGACGGCTACGCGGCGCAAGTACAGCAATTCATGATACGGAACGGACCATTATGTGTTTGGTGGAGTTGGAGTGTATATAGGGGCTATTCACATATGCGACATATCTCAATGCTACACCATGTTCATATTTTCGTCTGCACATACGTCATGATGTGTTGGGGAGGTCGCATTGTCCCCAATCTTGAATGCATGTATACCGTCCTCTGTTGAGCGTGGGATGCCGTCGTTACTGCAACCAGGTACTCCCTGTCACGTGGCACAGGGATCTCCCGACAGCACATCGAACGTGCGTGCTTTTGGCGCTGTTGTTGTTGTTTTGACCGAAGCACATCTGCGCTGGCATGTCTGTGCGGTTGTGTGACGTGTGTCTTGCTATGCGGGAAGTCGATGGCCAATTTCTATCTGGGACACGCAAATGGAAAGTATAAAGTCTTTATAGTGGGAAATTTTAAATCTCAACTGTACTCGATGACCCAGCTTAGCATTGGTGCTCTCGAAACCTGAAATTCACCGAGGATTAGAATGATTTTGTCCTTGATTATTGCAAGTTGCAACTGGAACATATCCATCTCCGATGTTAACACGCGGGATGGAGATGTTCTTTGACCAAGCTGAAGAAGTCGGCAGCCGTCCGTCTAGACCTCGAAGCACGCACGCTCCACGAGAACCCACCGTTTTTTTAGCGAAGTGAGGCTGAGGACCAACCACTCCGAGCGAGCAAAGCCGTTGCTTGGCAAAGAGGGAAGACGCCTCTGCATACAGCCTCCGCAACCGATGGGCGTCGACGAGTAACCATGGCTGAGTGACTTCACACGACCACACCGCTCCGAGACCGCAGTGCGATAGCGAATGAGAATGTGCTGCTGTGTGCTGACTGAATGGTCGTCGGCAGCTTAGATGCATGGTGGTGCATGTCGCACAGCGAAGATGCAGAATGACAGTCAGCTGACGTTCTCCACGCCCAGTGAGGGTGTTCGCTACGCTGCTGCCGATGAGGATGCACGTGGCGCGCTTGCGCGACGTTGTGTTTCGATACGGTTTGCCAATCGGAACGCGCTGGCTTCCGACCGGCTGGTGTTGTGGCAGCGAAGATAAGATCGACTCTATCAAACTTCGCAGTGGGCTGTCGCCTCTCACGGTCTTGGTCGGGCTATGGCTGGGTATCACGCTGGAGTCGCCTCTGCAATTGATGCGCAACTGCAGCATTTCACAAGCGACTCCAGGTGGCCGAGATGCCGGTTGGCGGCGACGTAGGCCAAGGGCTACCAAGGCCCGATGCCCAGCTCCGGCGTTTTCTTGGATAATCACTCGGAAACTCCTCTCCGCCTTCTCTGCTCTGCCCTCTTGCTGTCGTCGCTGATACGGGTTGCTGGATCCTTTGTGTCGAGCATTGCTTTGCGATTGAGTGACAGGCGGCCGCTTGCGTACTGGGAAGCCATTGTGATTGCTGAGACAAAGTCTGGGGTAGCAGCACCGCATACTTGTTGAGCGCATCTGAGCTTTTCACTTCCAAGCTTCGCAGAATCCACCGCCGAGCTCAACTTGGGTCTTTGTAAGCTCGCGCGAATTTTCTTGGGACCTCTTAAATCTCTTGCCCCCAGGAGCATCACTCACACCTCGCGATCGCGACAGCTTCGATTACGGGTCGTCGTTTCCCCGCAAAACTCATCCTCTTCGATACACTCGACAACTCTAGGCCAACTAGGGCAATTCAGGAGCGGCGACTGGGCGCATAACATCTTATATGCAGGCCTTGACACCGACCTCCACCGCCAACGACCTGTCCTCCCGACAGCCAGCAGGCTCCGCAGCCTGTCTGATTTTTCCCACATAATACACCCGTCGCGAAGGACGATATCGCTCGAGAACGACCACGACTGCACGCTCACGACCGAACAACTCTTCGTTCGCACAGCTCAGCCATATAAGCCTTGCACAAGCAAACAGCTATCTAGGCAAGGTTTGTCAAGACCCACATACAACAGGGACCGATAAGCACCAACATGGCGTGGGAGCATCTTTCCGTCACGAAGCCGCACTTGGTGTACATCATCTTGGGCGGCTTCACCAGCCTGTTCATGCTGTGTTCCTCGGTCATCAAGGAGCGCTTCTACATTGGTGAAGCTACTGTCGCCACTCTATGCGGCATCATCTTTGGGCCCCATGCCGCGAACCTCATCGATCCGGGCACATGGGGTAATGTCGATCTCATCACGCTCGAATTCTCGCGCATTGTTCTCGTCGTCCAATGTTTCGCTGTCGGCGTCGAATTGCCCAGAGCCTACATGGAGAAACATTGGAAATCCGTCACCCTTCTGCTCATTCCCGTCATGACGTTTGGATGGCTGATTACAAGTCTGTTTATCTGGGGCCTGTTCCACAGCCACTGTAACTGGCTTGATGCTCTATGCATATCAGCCTGCGTCACGGCCACTGACCCTGTCCTGGCCTCATCTGTGGTCGGAAAGGGAAAGTTTGCGAAGCGAGTCCCCAAACATTTGCGAGATCTCCTGTCTGCTGAGTCTGGTTGCAACGATGGCATGGCTTTCCCGTTCGTCTATCTCGCCATCTACCTCATCCGCTACCGCCCGGATGCCGACAAGGTCGCATTTCACTGGTTCTGCTACACCGTTCTCTATGAGTGCATCTTTGGCGCCTTCTATGGAGTTATGGTCGGATACATCGCGCGACGCGCGATTCGAGCGGCCCACGAGAAGGATTTGATCGATCGAGAGAGTTTCCTCGTCTTCTACTTCGTTCTTGCCCTGTTTTGTGCCGGATCAGGCGCCATGTTGGGCATGGACGATCTGCTGGTTGGATTCGCTTGTGGTGTGGGTTTCTCCAACGATGGATGGTTCTTGGAAAAGACCGAAGAGTCCCACGTTTCCAACGTTATTGATTTGCTCATCAATTTGGCCTTTTTCGTCTACTTTGGCGCCATCATCCCTTGGGAGCAGTTCAACCAGTACGAGCTTATCGGACTTACACCCTGGCGATTGGTTGTGCTGGGCCTCTTGGTCCTCTTCTTCCGACGTATACCGATCATGCTCATGCTCAAACCAGTCATACCCGACTTGAAGACGTGGCGCGAAGCCTCCTTTGCAGGTCATTTCGGTCCCATTGGTGTAGGAGGTTTATTCGTTGCTATTCTTGCCAGGGCTGAATTGGAAACCGAATCGACGACACCACTTGCGGAGCTTCCGGAAAAAGGTTTTGAGCACCTCAACATCATTGAGATGATCTGGCCCATCACTTGCTTCCTGGTCATTGTCAGTATCATCGTACACGGTAGTTCGATTGCAGTCTTTACTCTGGGCAAGCGCATCAACACTCTTACCATCTCCCTCTCATATACTCAGGCAAACGAGGATGGACCTGGTTGGATGGATCGATTGCCGCGTATCCAGTCACGCTCAAGGACTTCGATGTCTGGCCGCAGGGCTTCTGAATCATCTTTCGACGAGAAAGCAGAGGGCACCGGCACAGGTCTACTTCCACCTCCGGGATATCCCGCAACTTTCCTGCGACGTCAGAAGGAGGACGACAGCACGAACCATTCCAACTCTCGCCGTTCTGCAACCCGGAAGAACAAGTGGGATTCTGGCCGTGGTCCTGGCGGGCCCATCTCGCAATCCGCGATTGGCCCTACACGACGTGATGAAGAGAAGGCCGAGCTTCCAGCTGAACTGTCTGGTCACCAGGATAATGGCTACTTCCCTGACACTAAGGCCGTGTCTAGCGACAGCTCTTCGAGCGGGAAGGAGAAGATGAGGAAACTAGAGAACGACGAGGAGATCTACCAAGAAGGCAATGACACGGTCATTGAAGACAGAGAGGGCAACGTTCTAGAAGTCATGGACGACAGTGGACATCATGGTAGAGAGAGGATTAAGCATGACCAGGCTGAAGCAGCGGATCTTGCAAGGAAAGAGAATGTTCAAGATGGTGTCGCCCAAAAGGAGCACGGTGGTGCAGTGGAAGAAGCGCCTGGGAAGGTAATCGATTCGATTGAACACCCTCAAAAGAACTGGCGACAACGTATGCAGAGCTTTTCGGGGCGCCATCATCACGGAGGAGAACAGGCTGAGCCTCCCAAGACTCAGAAGCCCGCCCACGGTCGCGGACCAGCTCTTGCGTACCAATTCGGCAACACTATCATCGTGGAAGACGAAGACGGAGAGGTTATCAAGAAGTACGACATTCCTTCAGGGCCCAAGAAAGACAAACGTCCCGAAGCGCAACGTGGAGCATCTATGGCTGGAGGTACCAGCCGTGCTATTCAGAGCCTGAAGAGGATGGGAACGCAACTCGGTGTACCTGCCGCTGGCGACAGTGGGTCTTCAAACGCTCAAACCACGGACGACAAGAAGAAGAAGAAGCCTTCTGAGGCGGAGGATGACGATGATCGCCTGCGCTTTACTGTCACGGCAGGTGGCCGGAGGATGAGCAAGATGGAGTTCATTGAGCAAATGTCCCAGATGGACCCGAAAGCACGTGCCAAGTTTGTCCAGAGCAGTGATGCTCCCGAAGCAGTGAAGACCGCAGCGCACGCGGATGCGAAGGAACACAAGGACGCCGAGCGTCGTGGTGCGGCAGCAAAAGCCAACGTTCCTCCGGTCGTTGGTGAGGAAGGCGAAGCAGAAATCCACAAGATTGAGTCTCCAGCAGCTCACGAGGAGGGTCGGTCAATGGGTCCTTCTGGCTTGACGTTGGTCGACAGTAACAATGAGGATGTGCCATTTCACTCGGTCCACCAGGATATCCAAAACTACTCCATGGATCAGCAAGGCGAGACAGCCGCACAACGACGCCGCCGCTTGGCATCGCAGCAAGCGGATCCAGCGCCAGATGCACCCGCGGGAGCGGTGAACGACTCGGATGACGAAACACCAGCTGAGCGCCGTCGACGTCTCGCGGCTCTGCAGGGCTCTTCTTCACCACCACCGAGCCTTAATCGCCGCGAGCAATCGTCTAGCGCCGGCAAATCCGCCGCTCCTCTCGAAGACGGAGGCTTTGAAGGCGAAACAGCAGCAGAACGCAAGCGTCGTCTCGGTGCCCTCGGAGTAGCTGGCGACGAGTCCCCGGAATCCGACTCCGAAGGCGAGGAAGGTGGCGATCCACTTGAGACTGGTCGCGGCACGCATTCTCGATCAGCCGATCAGAAGACGCACCTTGCGCCTCCACGGGCGCCGGGCATTCGTTTCGCAGAGCAGCCGCGTATACCGACGAAGGATGAGCGCGCTGCGGACGACGCGCAGGAGAAGGCGCAGGAGAGTGAGAAGAAGAGGAGTGGATTGGGGAAACTGTTCAGGAAGTAATAGGGCGTGGTATCTGACATGTAGCATGTGGAGCGAGCATATTTTGATAATGTTTTAGTTGGTGTGGCTTTGTGTAGAGGAGCATAGCGCAGCGCCGCGGGAGTTTTGACATCCTTTGGCCTTGGGGTGAGGTCGTGGAGATGTGATGGTATATACTCTGCTGCCGATTTGCGCAGCATACATATCACGTAGCATAGTTGGAGTGGATGAGAGGAATGAATCGGATGGAATTGCATTGCACAATGATATCTCAGGTCCTTTTCCTCCCTGCCTTGACTAACAGCCAACTCGAACACACTCAAGATTTGTATCCCTGCTTGGGTTCTCAGAAATCTGGTGGATAGCCTACTTCAGCGCCAAAATCTTCTGCGCCGCACGCTCTGCAACCGCTATGATCGCGCCCGTGGGATTCCCCGTCGTCATGCCCGGGAAGATCGAGGCGTCAACCACAAACAAGTTATCCGTCTAAAGGTATTGCAAATCAGTCTCGATGCATCTCAAACCAAGCACACCATCTTGACACGATGTGGTTTTGGTTAGGACGAAGAATAGGGAGTAGGGATTACTGTGTAGGAAAAGAAAGAGACGTACCCCGTAAACCTTCGTGTTCAAATCCACCACCGCTTTCCCCCCAGTCCGCCCATCGTCTTCACCAATCGTGCACGAGCCCGTCCAGTGATTCGAGCCTCTAGAGCCAGGTGTTGCCGGGATCTAGGCGGGCAAAGGGATTAGTTTCTTCTCACCCAAAGATATCGCTATATCTCTGCATCTCCAGAAGCGAAGTGGAACTCACCGAATTCACAAACGCAGCAGTCGTCTGATTCACGCCAGGAACCACCCACGTTAAGCCCTCAATCTTACTCAACACACCCCGGATATAGTCGATGCCCTGCACGACGGCTTCCTTGTCCTGCGCGGTGCGCAGGTACGGCGGCGTCAGGACGCGCGTGGATAGCGAGGGCGTCATGCCCATGCGGCCGCGCGAGGTGGTGCCCGTGCCTAGATACTGGGTGATGGTCATGGACGTTTTCGTGCGCCCCTCGATTCGGGCCTGCCACTGGATATGGCGCGTCACGTTGTCTGAGCCGGTGATTTGCTGCCAGAACATGGGGCCGAGGTTGGGGGCGACTTGGGCGAGGATGCCGCTGCGGTTGGCTTTGGGGGTGTGATGTTAGTTGTAGAGCTGTGTGGTGGGTGTGTTTCTTACTCAGGTACATTTCGACGTCGCTGGCAATGGGCTTGTTCCATGCGGCGTAGAAGTCGTAGAAGACGATGCTGGGGTGGGCGATTTGGATGTCGGTCTGTACGTATCAATCAGCGGAGAGAGCGAGATGGAGGGGAAAGTGTGGCAAAAAACATACGCCGACATGATCATTGAGGTTATAGCCGACTGGGAGGTCAATCCACTGATCAGACGGAGTCATAGTAGCGCCGTCGAGGGTTGACTTCTTGACGATTTCGAGCTGATCTTTGGGACCGATACCGCCTGTGATTGTCAGCCTGGTCTCTCCAGTATTGTGTCTGACAACATACTTCGCATGAGGACTTTGGCAGTACCGAACGTGCCAGCTGATAAGACTACGCGCCCAGTCTGTGGCTTCACCTTGATAATGCCAGAGTATCCGGGCCCCACTGCACCTCCTTTAGTACATTCGACCTCAACGCCGGTGATATGGCCACCTTCGCGAATCAGTCTCCTGACATTAGTATTGGTCCACAACTGGAAGTCCTTGCGCTTTGCGGCTTCCACAAGATATGTCGCTAGTGGTCCATGGCGCTCTGCGTTCTCGAGGAAGAAAGTGCTGTGTCCAAAAGTGTGGTTCTTTTGATCGGGATGGTCGTTCGGCACAATGTACTTGAAGCCAGCTGCTTCTAGCCCTTTAGAGACGGTGTCGAAACCTTGTTGCAGATAGAGTTTCCCGTCTCGTGATGGTGTGTATGTCTGGTCTTTCTGTTAATTGGGCTTTCTGGGAAATGAAAGAACTTACGCCTGGGATCCATTTCCAGACTTTGTCCACGAGAGATGACATGTCACTGTTCTTCCAGCCAGTTGGGAAATTCACGTCCCAGTCTCTTGGATGAGGTCTCCACCATAGTGCGGAGTTCACTGCAGTGCCGCCTCCTAGGACACTATTTCAGTTCTGTCAGCATTTGTTCCGTATTGCAGCATGACATGCGAAGTGTTCACGCCCTGATACCACTTACCAGCCTGCCATAATGTCGTAGTCATCGCATGAAACACCAGTAGGATCCGCCCAGATCTGGTTGAAGAGCCCAGGAACATCGAACCGCGTCAGATTTGTACCTTCCAACCAAGCAGGCTTCATTGTTCCGTTCCATCTTCCGCTCGATAATGGACCTCTTTCGATCATCAAGATCGAGTTACCTGCCTCGCCAAGTCGTTGTGCGACGGGCATGCCACCCGCACCGGAACCTACTACGATATAGTCGAATAGGTGGCTAGAGTCCACGGGCATACAATTAGGGTTCGTCGTGTTTTGTCCATGAGCGCCGCTACCAAATAGAATCGCCAGCGTCGCGAGCCCTGTAAATCGAGACATGTTTGCTCAGCTTCAGTGATAGTGCACCAGTACAATCCTCAAGCTGTGATGTGCAAAGGAAGTGATTCTTGATATATTTCCGAGCATAGATGAGCTCTCGGCCCTATGCACCCCGGACCTCACATCCTGGCTCTTGTGGGGTTGCGCAATATATTTCATCCACAAATGCCGACTCGGTCGCGTGGCCGAGTACTATATTGTGTGTCCTTTGAGGCTTGTTTCAGCCAGTTATAGTGCGGACCAGGATGCTTCGGAACATGCGTCCTGGATATTTAGGCGAAAATGCGACCGAACAGCATGTTTTATTGGTTCCTTCCATGAATCTTCTCGTAACTGCTTTCTTCTTGTCTTGCTTGATCTGGACCTAGCCATGTGGATGTCAGTGAGCAATGTGTTGGTTTCGGAGTGCCGGATGTTAACTGAGAACGTTTTGCGGGGCTTTCGCAATTTACCGCAGTTCGTGATCTGACCATGGGGGCTGCGCGACTCTGTTTTCAGCTGCACTGTGGGGTTGTGGAGATTATAAGGTAGCACAATCGTGTATGGAGCTGATTGTTTGTGGAGATCAGTAACTTGATCAAGTGTTGATTTGAAGGGGTTCGGACACATGCTTGGAAATGAAACTGTTACCCGTTCACGTATGGTAGAAAACAGCGATTGTGTCATGATAATGAGATCCCCCGAGTGAGAGTGTGAAGTGCAATATCATGCTCTCCAAATCTGATGGTAGAGCTGACTGGCAATGATGAATGAGAAAGTGCGCATTGCCGTTCTCGAGTGAGCTTATGACAGCATTCTCAAAGTGTACTCGATTGATTCGTCTAGCAAAGTAGAACAATATGGATAGCAGAAATTAGACGCTTCCGCTTTCGAGCATGTCGTGTTCGTGGGATGTCGAGAGATGCTCCCAAAGGTAGAGGTTGTCTGACGTCACTATTGATAACTAGCTGGCTTCAATGGACTCACACTGTAACTTACACACGATTCCAACATATAGCACTTTGCTTCCTCTAGCTTCTCATCCGTTTCCATCATGAGATCCTCACCATGTACTCCCCAGACTGGCTGCGATTATGGTAGTTACCGGAAGATTACCGGCATCAAAGCAGCGATCACCACACCAAAGATCAACATAGCAGTCGATATAGCAAACCCCTTCACATTGCGAGATTCCTCTGCACTTGGCTTAGATAGCTTCCGTAGATTACTCTGGTGTGGCCGAAGGAATTCACCAGCGCAATAGCCACGGACCGGAAGAAGCATGAATTCGATTTTACGTGCCAGGTCTTTCTCCTCTAACATGTAGGGGACATTTTACTGCAATGCCGCAAGGATGGCTGCGTCTTCGACTTTCTTGTTCTCGTCATGGGAGACGGGTTTCTTGTTGCCATGGAGCAATGAAGGATTTTTTGTTATATTCGGTGTCTTGACATTTGGAAAGGCTATGCTCACAGTTTTCGAAGTGGTAGTCTTTCGCTTCTTTAACCTTGGATCTTGAAAAGCATCACTTCTCGCGCCATGCACCCTGCTGTGTGGTGCGGTGCGGATGTGAACTTCCGCACTTCACACTGCGAGGCTTGGCACACCCATTTTGTTCCTACTAATGAATTGCCCCGCTTTTGGGTCGATTCCTGGTCAAGTAAGAATGATCCTGAGTAGTCGCCAAGATTTTGGTGAAGAGTCGTTGATCATGCCCAAAGTCTAGTCCGGCCCTTAGTCTGTACTGATCTGGCATGCTTTCAGGACATTCAACTGTACATCTATCATTCTTGAATGTTAATACTTGTAAACTCCATTTGTGTCTTATAAGCTTTACAAGACACCATAATCTTTGCAAGTGTCTTTTCCGTCACCCTATTGTTGGCGGCGTTAGGCAGAGTTTCTGCACAGACCTATACCATGGTCTGGAACTGTGAAGTACGATGAGCGGGTAGTAGAAGCTGTATCCTAATTTAATGATTGGCCACATGCAACCACATTTCTGTGGGTGGAAAATTAGTGGCGCGAAATAGTCTGGGCAGGAAGTTAGTACTGTTGTATCGTGTGATACGATCATGTTAATAAGCATTATGTAGTAATGGGCTATAGCGCGTATTTTATGCTGCACGTTGGCGAGGCTCCAAGCAAGCTAGGATGATTCACCATTGCTGACTTCAATGGTCATGGCATGCCACAGATTCTACTCTTGAGCAAAAGCCTGGCATCTATGACGCCAGAAGGGACTTTCTTTGAGGACACAGTATCGCCTCCATTAATCAAAACTTCAAAGGAAAGAATATGGCGACAAGGCCGTCCTTTAGAAGACTCACTAGGTCCATTGTGAGAACAGGATTCAGCGAGGGCGAGGTTGTGAGATTCTGCAAGACACAAAAGCAAATGGTAATGAACTTCCAAGATGATTCGCGCACGATTAACACAGGTCTCCTTTTCGAAAGATGTGATTGACAGCAAGTCGTAACATGAGTTGGGAGAGTGGAGCAGGAGTGGATATCGGATATCCGTGCCCATGGCGTCACTAATCAAGGGGATCCACATGAGCACACTCGCCATACCTGACTTTGAGAATGGCAAGTCAGCCGTGATGCCGCTCAAACCAGAAAAAAACAATCAAGCTTCGTTCATGGATTTAGGGATCTCTTGATTGCTCTCCGTACTGAAGTTCTAATTGGAGAGGTGCCCTCCTTTAACTTTAGGTAGAAGTTGTTGGTTCCACAAAAACTCTCACGCGACGAGGGATTAGAGGACGACGCGACTCCACATCACGAGGATCTAGACATGCCAGGATAACCGATCTCGCCTCGGAGCCCCCAAAAGCAATTCGACTGGGAGAGAAGTCGTCAGAGCCTCACCGCTGCGCAAATTCACCATTTATGAACGCCTGACAGGGCATGCTTTCGCGATGTCAATTCCAGATCGGCAAGTACCAACGACTCCAGATCGATTATGCTTGAAAGAGCTTGAAATCCCATGTATCCATTTTAGCAGGGTATCCCATGATGAATACAACAACTCGTAACCATTTGATGTTTCACAAGTGTCTTCCCTTGACTTGAGCCTCATTTGCTCCAATGCTATCCTGACTGTTACTTTCTCCGTCCTGTCTGCCACACTCTCCTCATTGCGACAACAAACTTTCAACATGACTTTCTATGGCGACAATGCACCGCAACTCGCCGCGTCGGTAAGTCAAGCCTCGGATATGAAGTGGTTGATCAGGCTCAGCACGCGATCGTCTAACATTGTCAGTCGACTGCAGGAGGCTCACATCATCTACTCTCTCGCCGAAGTTCCTCTTCTAAAGATACATCACTAACTTCATATCCGCCTTAGGTGATCGCTTTGGCGACTATTGCATATATCGTTTTCGTATTGCGAGTTTACACAAGATTACGTATAGAAGCCTGGGGTATCGATGACTGGTGCATGGCGGCTGCAATTGTAAGTGGTATCGCTCTCTTACTAGTGAGAACTCGACCTGATAGATAATCAGCCACTCTTCACAGTTTTGACGATTGCATGCATCGGTTGTGCTTTCAGTGGGGTAGGCATTCACCAAGTGCGACTGACTGCCGCGGAAAAAGTTCAAGGAATGAAGGTATACTTCCTGTTGTATTAGGCCTGGTCAAAGTCGCGCTAAAGTTCTGCAGTTCTTCTTCCTTTTTGAATTGTTCTATTGCGCCGCCATCATCCCCATCAAGGTAAGTAGTTAGTGTGCGAGCTGTGTTCAAGATAATGCTGATTCTGTATACTCGGGCCTACAGTTGAGTATTTCTTTCATGTTGATGCGTATCGCCGCGAACAAGAAAAAGTACATATACAGCCTCTATGCTATCTCCGCGATGTTCACAGCAATGAATGTGATCGCCTTTATGTACATCATCTTCCATTGCAGGCCAGTCAGTTATGCATGGGACACGTCGATCGATGGGGAGTGCAACCCAGCTCAAACACTCGCGGACATCTACTACGCAACTACAGCCGTCAATATAGTCACAGACTGGTTCTGCGCTCTACTCCCGATAGCACTCTTATGGTAAGCTTGTCTTGACTCACAGATTGGGGATCCTTAATTGACTGGCACAGGAATGTGCAACTCAATCGCAACGCAAAGTTATCTGTTGGTGTTCTTTTGAGTCTCGGAATCTTGTAGGTACCCAGTTGTCTCCTAGCAGCCTTGACTGAGCTAACCTTGTACTAGGGCGAGTTTGTCCGCGTGTATTCGTCTCGTTTATACAGTCAATTTGACAAGTACCGATGAGTATCTCTGTAAGTTCATAGTGCCACGGCCGAACAGATGCTATACTAACAAACCGACGCAGTTGGTATATCAAACGTCGTACTCTGGGGCTACGCTGAAAATGGAGTCGGTGTCATTGTAGCCTGTGTTGCCACATTACGGCCTCTCTTTCGAAACATATTCAAGCTTGGCGGTGACACCAGTCTGCAACGTTCACCGCTCGCAAAGTCTGGCAGACGGTCAAACGCAAGACTGGGTAGTGGAAGGGACGCTGAATGGGTCTCGCTGTCGGATAGCAAGATGCCAGGCAAAGTGCAAAGGAGTTCGCAGCGGGACTCAGGCAGTGAAGAACACGTTTTGGGCAATACTATCACGGTCAACAGCAATGTCCTACAAGGTACGAGAACTGTGTGATAGCCTTACATAGACAATAAGTAACCCTCCATATACAATCTATGTAATCTTAGTAACGGGAACTGATGAGTGATATGAAAATGTACATTCTGAATTCAATTCTTGCGGCTAAGCCAAAGGTAGAGTGGAATGACTCCAGCAGTGAAAACACTGAGCACTCCTAATACTCTATTGCCAGCTTACTACGAGCTCGTAGCAGATGTCCATACTTGAACATAACGAAAGGAATCAAGCTGAGAACCGTGCCAAAAAGTGCTAGAATAAGTCCAGCATATTGACTGCCCACGTTGTGGAAGAACGCCGAGGCGAACAATGGTGTTACGGCACCCAGAGTGTTCCGCATGAAGCCTTGACCAGCAATAGCAGATGAAGATGCCTCCCCATAACAGTCCGCTGTGTATGAGTACGTGCTTTCGAACACAAAGAATATACCAAAAGCAATCGGCGCAAGGCCAATCACTGGCCCGACCCATGTGAGGTAACCATATTGGGTAAATGAATAGATGAACAAGCCAATTGGAAGCCACACAGCGCCGAACATGGCTCCGTATAATCTATGCTCTGGCACAATGCGAGCATTGGGATCAGCTTGGATTTGGTTGTACTTTCGCATCTGGAGGTGATGGGCTGCCCAGCCCAGGAATGTACCGATCGCGAGTGAAATGTATGGCAGCCCAGCGACGCCTTCAGACCAACCACGCTTCTCGCTGAAAGTGATCGGGATGACGGATAGGAACAGGAATACGACAGCCCAGCAGAAAGCGATCCATAGGCCAAATGCGAAGACAACAGGTTCCGTGACTAGCATTCGAATAGCCTTGACAGATGATGCTTTCAGCATCGATTTAAGATCAGGCGTGTAGATGTCGTCTTCGGCAACATAACGCTCATCACCCGTAGCCTTGCGCAATTGTTTCGCGCGCTTGTGTAATCTGGCGCCTCCGCGTGTCTCGGGGAAGAACAAGAAGATAGCGATCAGGAGCGGCACGTTTGCCAGCCCCTGAACGCCTTCGATCCAGCGCCAGCCGATAGTCTGGTCAATGAAACCAGCATATATGGGAGCAGCGACGGTACCGAAGATGGCGACGAAGCTGAACATGGCCATTGGTCGTCCGCGCTTATGTGGTTCGTACATGTCGTCGAACGTTCCTCCGACCAAGATTGTTCCCACGCAACCGAAAAGGCCGAGCAAAAGTCGAAGACCGATGATTGTCGAAATGTCCTTTGCCAGTGCAAGACCGATAAAAAGTAGCGAGAAGCATAAGAATGCACCGGCGTAGACAATTTTGCGTCCGACAAGTTCGCAAAAGGGCGCGAGGACCATGGGTGCGATGGCGCAGGCGATGTTGAATGTGAAAAGACCGAGCTGTCCCATAATGGTCGGCACGCCGAACTCCGCGCACATGCTGCCAATTCCGGAACTGTAGGCTGTTGTGGCGAGGCCGATGAAGAGGGTCATGAGGTTTAGCATGGTGGTTATGCTGCGCTTGTACCACTGGAAGTTCGTCAGTAATACTCGAGTGGCATATCTGGGGTATACAAACTGGATTCCAGTTGAAGGGGTTCTCCTTATCTCCAGTGGCGAATGTCAGGACAATGTACTCCTTGTCTTTGTGCTTGACCATTTCAGTCAAAGTCAGTGGCATGTCGCATTCCACCTTCTTGATAGGACCACAATCAGAGTCGATTTCCTCGATTTCCTCAGTGATATTTTTGCCCCCTGCTATTCTTCCAATCATGGGCTCGCCCTTCTCGTTACGTATGATCTCGGAGTTCAACGAGGTACGTTCTACATCGAGATCGCTCTCGCCTTGGAGTTTGCTGTTCACTCGAGAGAGAAACGCTGGTGTACCAGGCACACTATTTGGGGCGGTATTCGCGGCAGTATTAGCTGCAGTGACGTCTGCAGTGTGTGCTGCTGTGGTTCCAGCAATAGTGTTGGCGATCGATGCATTTCGCGGGGTGACAACGGAGCCGGTTCGAGGAGTGACGGGTCTACTACCAGGTGCGCTGAGAGTTCCTCTAAAGGTCGAATTCGCTCTTGACGCTGCCAAAGAGCCGGGTCTTGAAGGTCGAGCATGGAAGGAAGGGCCATAATATCCCGACATGTCGGCGATGGAGTAAGGCAATTTTGGAGTAAGAAAGGTGTTTGAGATCACAAAAGTATGGCAAAGAAAGAAACGCCTCTACAGTCACTCTTCTCCACTGGTCAACATCTAACTTTTAATAATGGGTTGGTCTGACGATGAAGATACGGCCCACCGTGTTGCCGCGACTGGCCGATGCAAGGCCAGACACTGGCTCGGAATCAAGGTCACTGTTCTGTTACAAACCAAGCTCATGCGAGAAGAGCGATTGCCCGAGTCTACCCGAATGTAGCCAGGTGGTGTGATTAAATCGTGGCAACCGCTCTAGTGTTAGCAGAAATTTGGTGTTGAGGCTCTGCTACCGCGGCGGGAGATCCACTTGACTACGGTCGGGTCGGCGGGAGGAGCAACACGCGTAAAGCTTAGCGGGATGACATCAGAGACAAAAATGTGATTAGCATGAATGGAAAGTTTCGATCCGGCACTAGATAGGGAGTTTTCTCGGGATGTTGTCGCATTTGTTGTTGTTTTCGATCCACTGTTTGTGAGAAAGATGCGGAACGTGACGCGATGGTCGGAGGTCAACGATCAGGCATTGCAAAACGTCACTGAGACCTTTTCCTGTTTGCCATGCTTCGTTAGTTAATAGCCGGAATCGCACAACAAACTTTAGGGCTGACGTGCACCTATGCTCACATGGATCGGCTCCAAGCGGCACCTAATGGAGACAAGGACATTTCCTGGACTTGGACTTGTTAGTTCACTGGTTTCGGCAGCAGGCCCCGTCGTTCTAACCCTTTTGACAGCCGCCAGCCTGCCTACACTTCTGTGCTTGAGCTGACATGTCCTCATGCTCAGTCAAATATGTATCTGCTGTTTTTAGTGTTGCGATGCTGAATTAGCTCTTCGCAGATGTAACCATCGCTTACTTGAAGCTATACAAGCTGGTTTGCGTTTGAGCAATGTGATGTACTAATAAACAATGCCTTTCTTGGTCATGTTGGCGGTCAGGGAGAATATATCGCGCTGCAGACGGAATAAAACAAAGTGGCAACTTTAGCAAGGGGTATCAATGTGACGTTGTGAATATGACAGCCGGTCGCCATTAGGAGGTTCGGTCGGCTCATTGTGTATCCAGTCTAGGGAGTTCGAGATGCAACAACCTTTTGATCAGTTGCAATAGCGACAAGAGAAATTCTATTACAGACGAGAGCAGTGTTGCAGAAGGATGCTTATAGATGAATGTGGCTAAGCTTCTAAAACATCACTTTCACTAAGTTTCACTGATAGTCTTTACCAGGACAAAGTAGTCATTCAATCCATCATCTGCCTGCATAAGCACAAGCTGTTCTTCTGTTCCCAGGTACAACCAACTTGCATATGTGCCGACCTGCTACGAAGAAGCGACTATACAGTCGAGCAGAACATTCAGTCGCATACTACACTCAGCAAACCACCATCCAGACCACTTCCACCAGTGCCCTAGTAATAACAAAAGCACCTGCAAGTATGCCACGTCAAAGCACACCCGCCCTGAATCGCCCACGAAACCTCCTTGTAATTCGTGCATTGCCCCCTAACCGCCTCGCCCGCGCACGCCGTCTTGCAGCGATAGCCATCGTCGTCGTCCCAATCCCTCTTGCAGCCGCCTTTGGCCTGCCAATTCTTCTGCGCCATTATCGACATGTCGTTGTTGGTTACGTCGGAAGTCTCCGTGTCGCGCTGGACATGGGGTATGGCCAATGCGGAGGCGGAGAGAAGCGTGATGATGGCAGAGGTGAAGTGCATTGTGGCTGGTAGAGGGCAAGTGTGTAGAGTCTTGTTTGAAGAAAATGGATTTGAATTTATACAAGTTGATCGAGCATGTAAGGCGGCCTTTATACTTGTTCGTTATAACTTTACGATCGTGGGTGGGTGTTAGCATGCAAGGGATCAAGCTAGATACCTGCTCTTCACCGGAGTACCATCGACGGGTTGTGTCTAACGCGGAGCGGTAAGCGTTAGGTAAAAGAATACGATGTCTCAATCTGCGTGCATCCAAGTAGTATACGAAGTTGCGGCGAGGGATCCAATCAGGGATTCTGCGCTCCTCTTTGCAATATGGGGGTGTCTTTCCGGGCATGATCATGCCAATAGCAATTACCTGAAGTTTACACACACCCGTATTTCGCATTCGGGGAACGCTACACGATCTTTCCTTGACTGCTAGTTTCACTATTTCGATGGTCCAGAGACCGAAGTGTATGACCGGTTAAACGGAAGAGCAGCTGTATTTGTAGAGGATGTGTGAGAAAGATGCAGTCGTTGGAGGAAGGTCGGCGTTCAGTGTGAGGCTGCATTAGAGAACTATGCAGACAGTATGGTAAGGGGTGCCAGCAACATCAGCATGTCGAGAATCAGTCCCTTCGACTGTAACCGTGATGCATCAATCTGTGTCAAGCTCAGACACGCCGGACCTCGACGTCCACCAACAACGTGACGACTCTTGATGCTTACGAGTGCACCGAAGAAATTGAAGGAATTGACAGGTTATATGCTACAAAAGCTACCTTTTATACGCAAAGAGTTTTGTGAAGTGGTGGACCTCGAATCCCCGCGGCCCCGTCACCTCCAATAGCCGAACCGACCCCGCAATCTCCAACGCAAGCATCGAGACATCTCACTGCATGCATGTAACCTTCCCAAACTTATTAACTTCGGGCGATCGACCGCCAACCCCCAAATCTTCGTACTTCGTATACACAATCTATTCCCACCATGTCCAACCAAGCCCTCAATAACTCGCGCTTCACCAAAGAAGCCGCAGAATGGGACTCGAATACGAAACACGTAGAAAGCACACGGAAAGCTTGTGAGGCAATACAGCGCTATGTACCTGCTTTCAAGGATGGGAGAAATAAAAGTACATATGCCCCTTTCTTCATTTTCTGCGTTTCCTTGTAAAAGTTTGGTAGTAATGATTTCCAGATCTCCGTGTCCTCGAAATTGGCTGCGGCACTGGACTTCTCTCATTCATGCTTGCGCCTTCTGTGCGGTCGCTTGTAGGCGTCGATACAGCAGAGGGGATGATTTCTGCTTTCAACACGAAATTAGAAGATTTGAAGGAGCCGAATCTATGCGCTATCAATCACTTGTTGGTAAGTGCTGATAGCCCTGAGCTGCAAGGTGCGGCTGGGAATCTTCCAGGTGCAGAAGGTGGAAACGCACAGAGGTTTGATTTGGTTGTTTCGCATTTGACGCTGCATCATATCGAAGATTTGGCGGGCGTTTTAAAGACGATGTACGAGAGCTTGAAGCCGGGGGGTTTAGTGGCGTTGACGGACTATGAGGACTTTGGAAGAGAGGCTATAAGATTCCATCCAGAGAAGAAGAGGCCAGGTGTTGAGCACCACGGTATCAAGCGAGATGTGGCGGAAAATTTGTTGGTCGAGGCGGGGTTCGTTGAGGTGAGGGTGGAGGAGGCGTATGTGTTGAAGAAGGAGGTAGACGACGAGGAAGGGATGGAGAAGGTGGTTGGCGAGATGGCATTTCCTTTTTTGTTGTTGTATGGAGTCAAGAGGTAGATGGCGGTGGAATCGATGTATGGGTCAATTTCAAATATCTCTGAGCAGATCGTTGACAGCCTTCGCAGCGAAGCGTTTGCGTTCGGATTCTTCCATGCCTTCGCCCATTTCTGTGTCGGTCAGTATTGCATACGAGGCATGGAAGCGGATTTGTTACCTTTGATAGCCATCATTTTGCGCATCATCACCTCAAGCTCTTCAACTTCCTTCGCCTCTTCCTCGGCACTCGGCTCACCGCCCTCATCGCTCCCATATCCGTGCAATGCGCCTTTGATATCAAATAGTTCCATGTTCATCTCAGCCTCTTCAGCTGCAAACCCGCCAAACGCTTCGTCGTCCCCATCTTCGCCATCTCCAAAGTCGAGTCCCTCCGCACTGTCCCATTCACAAGCTTCGAGGGCTTCCCTGACACGGTGTACGCCCGCTCGTTCACCGAATTCATTCTTCCCGGTCTTCTCAAAGTCTATGTATTCGAAACCAGTGTCCGTGCACATATCCTCCCATTCTTCGCTTGGTAGATCGAGGTATGGCGTTGTTGATTGTGGCATAGCAACCGCCAGACACAGTTGATCGCCACTGAAGCCACATGCCCGCTCGATTGCGTCTGCAACTGCCTGCATGGTATCTTTGATTGTTGAAACGTCAGACTGTGTGACAGGTTTGCGAAAACAGTATATCCATGCGCCAAGAGCGGTTATGACTTCGCGGGCTTCGGGCGCAGTAAAGGCAGTGCGCCATTCTGCGACATCGGTGATCTCGTCAACCCATACCTGGAGCGTTGTGGTATAGTATTTAGTCTCGAGGAGCCATTCGTGGGTAAGACCAGCTGCGGAGCCTGACGTGGGTTCGGGGGCGGAACCTGTAAGCTCTGATGCGCGCATTAGCAATGTACCGTGAACTTGTCGATGGTATAATTACCACTCAGCAGCTTCAAGACGTCAGAGTCTGGCGATCCGAGCGCGAGTATGCGCCGCGGATTCTTGATTTCCATGTTGTGGTGTTCTTGGTCGCTGATAAAAGTTGCGGAGTTTCGGAGGTGATGCTTAGTAGCCTTCATTGTGGGGTAGGGATTGGACCATGCAACCGACGACATCGCCGTTCGATCTTGTCAACATCGATGAACAGCTCTCGCAGTAGTTGGCAGGTTTCACTTCGGAAATAGCACGAGTATGCACGGATTCAGTCTTTAGCAAGACATAGCTTGATTCGTAGCCCTGAGTATCATAATTCTTGGATGCCGTGCTAGCTGATCTTCAGCGCATCTTCCAAGTGAGCAGATCAGTGAACAATGCGGACTGCATACCTGTCCGTCAATCATCACATCGCGCCCAGTACGCAGAGGCTGGCTCCACAGCCCATGTTGAGATTATCCTCTTTCGCCCAAGCCACCGTTCAACCACGACCGCCTCCCCTTGTGCTCGCTCGTGCGCGGTTCACGGTTGCGCGGCCACGAGCAAGACCGACACCGCGACCTCGTGTGCCTCTCGATTTGAACATGGGAGCATTCCTGTGCAGAGTTAGCGAACCACCCTTTCCGACTCAAGGATCCTTGATTGCATCGTACCTCAACATGTCTGGTACGATGAAGTACCGAACGTGGCTGCCTCGAATGTAGACCTGCTCAAGATGTGACACACGGCCGTCGCGTGCTGTGACGGTGATGTCTTTAAGCTGAACATTCATGTTGTCCTCGGCTGCTACAAGTCAGCAAACATTGCGCCAATCTCGGAGAATGCTCGTTTACGCACCCTCAAGTAGTTTGCCACGATAAACCTCGCCAGATGTGATTTCAAGGGTGATGATGTGTCCCTATGATCCGTCAACGCTGCCAAATCCAGCTCATTGGAAGGGAAATCGTACAGCTGCCTCATTGAGGAGCTTGATGGGCACGCCAATTGTGCTCGTCATTTTGATGTGTCTGGATGGTACAAGTGAGCCTTGTTGGCTGGTTGTAGGCTACGCGCGCTGGTATACGCTTCTGGAGTGTTTCGCGGAAAAGTTCGTTCCGAGTCTGGCGCGAAAGCAGCTGGAATGTGCGCGTGTTTGAGTTTCCGTCGAATGCCTAGAACTGATCGGTTCAGTTTGCGTGTGTGTCCTATCTTTCCGTGAGCGACGCCGTTGCTGGGTTGTCGTCCGCGTGTCTGCGGCCTAGGCAATGTTGAAGTTATTCGGACCTGAAGCTTTGGCCAACTTCCTTAGCGCGCTTCCACTACCTTAGTCATCCATATCGAGTTCTCCATCAACCCCCAGTGCCATAGCATCTTCTTCATCTTGCAATGAATATCTCGGGTACATTGAACGTGTTTCGGCTGCTTAGAGATCCGACTCTATGTCTTCCTCAACATACAGTGTCGACATTCAACCATCTCCCAATCCCACTCTCCAAAGCGTTCCCCAAGAAGGATGGCGCGAAGAGTGCGAAAGAGACCGACATCCGCGCGGTAGTACTTGACAAAGACAACTGTTTCGCTGTCCCACATGCCAATGAAATACATCAGCCTTACCATGTAAAATTGATGGTCTCCTGTATAGATTGTGACCTGACACAGCGCAGGACCACTTCCAACGCCTGCGACAAGCCTACCCCGGCTCAAAGCTTCTGATCGTGTCCAATACAGCAGGCACAGACTCAGACAAGGAGCAAAAGCAGGCCGCTCTCTTAGAAACCAATACTGGTGTCAAGGTGCTCCGTCATTCCACGAAAAAGCCTGGCTGCCAGGAAGAAGTCATGGCCTACTTCAAAGCGCACCCTGATGCTGGCGTTACGCGCCCTGAGCAAATTGCAGTTGTTGGAGACCGCTTATCGACTGATATCATGATGGCGAACATGATGGGCAGTTATGGAGTATGGGTTAGAGATGGTGTGACCGGAAGAGGTTTTGTGAGTCTTTGAATCACCAACAACATGGCGCAAACTGCATATGTGCTCGAAGATCTTTACTAATGCACAATAGTTCGCAAGAATGGAAGATAGATTACAGGCCTTCCTGTTCAGGAGAGGCTACAGCGCGCCAGATCCATCGAGCCAAAATCAGTTCAATTCCTGATCCCGGCATAATTTTCTGGGGGCCAGGAAGGCCAGCGGTGACGCGCAAACATTACCGACGGAAATGCCTAGTGTGACAACGATGATTGAGCTATGCGATCAGGATCACTCAGATACCGGACAAAAGATGACCAACATGATCCATCTCATCCCATACGTCGAATATCACATCCTCGGGGAATCCCATCTTTGTCGTCTTACCCGACCGCAATGCTGGTTTTTAATCAAGAGACAGCAGGAAGCAAAGCGCAATGCTGGACCACGTGGTGGATAGTATTGATTAGTGATTCGAAGAGATGTGCTTCTATGAGGAGCGTCCGACATGATGGATGGTCGCGCTGGGCCCGTCTGTGGTGTATGCAATAGGCGAATCTGTAAAATATATGCAGTCAGGATTTCCAGTGCAGGTTGTGCTTCATAATCATCAAACTGTTGCCTGTTGCTCCGCACATAATTGCCCCACTCGTTCGTCAAATGCGTTCTGTTCACGTAGCATATGTAACTTTTTTGATTGCTCAGCCCTGGTGCTCTGGCAACCATTTTGCCCGACGCAATCACTCTGTGGTGTTCGGCCAATGAGGTAATTGAGGCTGTGCTCGCTGGGGCTGAGCAACATGGGTGGGTAACCCGTAGCTCCTGTCAGCTCCTAGAGCTTGATTGCATAACACCAGTGAGCAAGGCACTCTGGCTAGGTATTTCAACTGCCACTTCTTCCCTCGCAGTCATCTTTCGAATCAGCCTTACAAGCTACTACGGTCTTTTGAAACCTACACTTCCACACAACAAAGCATCAAGATGGGTGTAAGTGAGCTCGCCGCAGCTTGGCTGCCCCTCCCTACCCCGCTTCCGTCATACTTTTTGGGCTGACAGGTCACTCCAGCTCGCCTCAAAGATGGCTGCTGCAAATGCTGCCGCGGGAGGGTATCCTCCAGCAGGTGGACAGCCTGGTGGTTATGTAAGTCATCTTCTTCAGAACTTGCAGTGCACACCGCGACTGATACCACGCAGCCTGGCCAGCAGCAGTATCAGGCTTACCCTGGCGGAGCTCCAGGTGGTGCCGGCGCACCCGTAAGTGACAGCTCTCTTTCCACTTCTTGCTTTCCCATGTGCTTTTGCGCTGCGTCATCGGCTGCCTGCGCCACGTGTGTCCCACTAGTCATTTGCGCGACATTTCCTTATCCCACGCCTCCAATAAACACCCCGCCGCCTCGACAACACATCCACTCGACCTCGTCTAGCCACTTCACAGCCACACATGCCGCTCTCGAGTAAGCTGGCCGGCACTGGTTCCGGCGCAGGCTATAACGCCTATCAGCCTCCCCCAGGACAGGCCCCAAGTCCATATCCCAACCAGCAGAGCGGCCCTCCTATGCCCCCTCGCCCCAACTCTCAAGCACCACCTCCGTCGCCTTTTGGTCAACCTCCTCCGTCGCAATACGGAGCACCATCATCGCCTTATCCTCAAGCACAGTCAGGATACAACAGGCCTGCCCCGCCACCACCCGGCCAGATGTCATCTGGATATCCTCAGACCTATCCGGGACAGCACCAGCAGTATGCGCAGCCACCCATACCACAGCCATATGGTAGTGCATCAAATCAACAACAACCACCATATCCGCAACAGCAACCGCCTTATCCTCAGCAACAGCCCGGCCAATGGAATCAACCGCCACAGCAATATCCACCCCAACAGCAATATTCCTATGGACAACAACCCCCTCACTCGCCTTATGTTCGTTGACCTCATGTTTTCTTCTATATTTTCTTGTGACTCTGCACACGTAATATGACAGTATGCATGATCCTGAACTGACTTGATTGCACAGGGTGCACCTCCAGGTCAGCCCCCGCAGGGCCAGCAGTACGGAGGAGCTCCTCTCCCTCAAGGCGGTTATGGAGGAGGGCCACCCCCTCTTCAGCAAGTACAGGCCGGTCCCGGCGAGATTCAAGGCTACAAGCAGCTTCTACAAGCCTGTATCCAGGAGAAGGGTCTCCAGTCTTTCTACCCTCCCAACTCCCCCATCCTTGATCAGATCGCCCAGCAAGCTCCCGCAAAGATCAACCAGATCATTCAGCGCTGGCGTGTTCAGAAGGAGATTGCCAACGATATTGTGAAGCTGGCTCTCTACGACATCGTCTTGTATATTGGTATGTGGTAGGATCTGACCTCACATTGCAAATCACTAATCCTACCCAGACGACAGTGGCTCGATGCAATTTGAGGAGGAAGGTAGCCGTATCAAAGATTTGCGTCTCATCTTGGACCGAGTATCTTTCGCGGCCACACTCTTCGACGCAGATGGTATCTCCCTCCGCTTCATGAACACCGATCTCTCCGGTGCCCGCAACCAGCAGGGCAGACCTCTGCAGGATGGCGTAGCGAACGAGTCCCAGATCGAGGAAGTTATGCGCGGTGTTCAATTCAAGGGTCTCACGCCAATGGGTACCTCGCTCCGCAAGAAAGTCATTGATGAGATAATCCTCGCAAAAGCTGCTCAAAATCAGCTGAGGAAGCCAGTTCTGGTCATCGCCATCACCGATGGTCAGCCTGCGGGTGAGCCTCAGAATGCCGTTTTCGATACGATCCGATACGCTTTCGACACCCTTCAGCAACGCTTCCCTCAGTATGGCCGTGGTGGTGTCGCTTTCGAGTTCGCCCAGGTCGGTAATGACGAGATGGCCAAGAAGTTCCTCGCAAAGCTCGACGAAGACCCACAGATCGGTCCCATGGTGGACTGCACGTCCAGTATGTACACATCCTTCCATATTCCAGACTAAGCTAATGACATGCTAGACTACGAAAACGAGCAGGAGGAGATGTCTCGCGCTAATCCTCCCGTGGACCTTACTCCCGATCTCTGGATCGTTAAGCTCCTTCTTGGTGCTATTGATCGCAGCTATGATCAGCAAGATGAGAAGGCCAATCACCCAGCTCCTGGCGGCTATGGAGCGCCTCCTGGTGGGCAATATGGAGGTCAGCAACAATACGGTGCGCCCCCACCCGGTGGCCAGCAATATGGTGCCCCTCCAGGCCAAGGACAGTATCCTCCTCAGCAGCAAGGTTACGGCCAGCAGCCGCCCCAACAGGGCTACGGCTCGCAACCTCCTCCAAATCAGTATGGAGCCCCTGGAGGATACGGGCAACCACAGGGCCAGGGCCAGTATCAGCAGCATCCCCCTCAAGGGGGAGCTCCCCCGCCTCAAGGCTACCCAGGCCAACAGCAATATGGACGGGGCCAGCCTCCCCCCGGTGGTAGGTATTAGGGCTGAGCTGTAGGGGCGACACGTCGGGGCATGCTTGCTAAAAGCTGGACATGATAAATGATTGCTAGTACTGGAGGATTGTGTTTTGAGAATTTCGTTTCTGATGAGGCTGCGTGGACTACCCTGCCAGACTGGCCGGTCTGCCCAATCAACGATGTAATACCTCAATGCTGATTATGCAACAAATCCTACACAAATGCTCATTATTGAAAATAATTTATGTGCTTCATTACATTTGTGTATCATACCTTTTTTCTAGACTAGTGTGGGATGAATCGCGTGACAACACTTGCTTCCTATGTACACTCATCCTGACGAACCATAGGGTACAGCCAGCTGACAAGTATCAACATAGCAGACTTTGTCTTCTCCGCATAATTGCGTGAATCACTTGAATCTACATCACGCATTGTCGAACAAGCTCCAACATTGCGCCATCTACCCATGAAACACGTCAACGATGTACTTGCTACCTGCACAAGCCCTCACCAACTTCCCAAGACGACGTCTCAACGTCTTTTATTTTCGTCGCTACATGGTATCGTACTCTGACCATCGATGAACATTGCAAATACCGCCACTCAATTCACTATATCCCCTCGCTCTACTCTACGTATCCTCTAAGCTCGTGTCAGTGTCTCAATACCCCTTTTCATCCGCCCCATCCTCGACAAATCCCGCTAGTCCCCGTCTGTAAAAACGCTCCAACATCGCCACGGCATGGGCCTGCGCCTGCGTATCGCGCAGTCTATCTCCTTCGCGCCCGAGAGCGTGCGGCGCCCCGCGTTCGAGCGGGAGCGGGAGGGCGGGCGAGTAGGGGAAGGTGAGGGGGGTGTGGAGGTGCGAGATAGGGGGGAAGGGGAAGGTAGGTGGTGAGAGGGGAGAGTTTAGGAGAAGTTGTTGTTGTTGCTGGCTGTGGTGCTGGGAGGGAAGAAGGAGGCGACGCATGTACATCGACAATATGTCTCTTCTCATCATAACGCACCCAGCCCCAGCTGCTTCGAGCATGTGGAATGGCGATGTATCTGCAAAGTTTGGTGCTGGGGAAGAGGTGTTGCGCTCTACGACTTTCCTTACTTCGTTCTCGAGACCGCCGCATCGTTCTACGAGATGTGCAAATGCAGGGCTCGAGTGCAGTTTGTGAATGTTCATGACTCCCTGTGTATCGCGCTTGGTCAGGAAGCATCGGCTCCATTCTTTGAGCGTGTAATGTGGTTCACGTCCCGCATATAGCGCGTCTAAGAGAGCGATGGGATCTTCAGCACATGTGTTGTACGCGTGGAGGCGGGAGAGGGCGTAGGTCAGAATTTCGCTGAAGGAAAATGACTTGGCCATGGTTATGTCGTCGAGGATCGGAGTGGTAGATGTAGATGATGATATGCCGTAATTGGACACGACGACGGGTGCTCCTGAGCTCGAGACTCTTATATGAGCCATGACCGGCCTCCACTCTCCCGTGTTCAAAAGTTCAATCAATTTCTCGAGAGAGCCGGAGCTAATATCTTTGCTCTCAAGGTTCAAGTACCTCGACTTGGTCGCCAAGATCGCGCGCAAGACGCTCAGCGCATTCCTTTCCACGTCTGATTTCCGCAGCAACGTCGCCGTATTGCCGTACACGATTTCCACTGTCTCTGTACAATCCGGCATCCTGGCGCGGACTTCCGTCTCCAGTTCGCATCTCCGTTCATTATACACCTGCACACTTGCCAGTCTCACAGCCTGTGAGCTCTGAGCATGCATCGGCGCAATGTACTTTTCATACCACGTCTCAACTTGCCCTTGCGACAAGCCTGAGACGTGTGCGTGACAATGCGAACAATACCACTTCTCCCTCTCCTCATCTGCACCACTTCGGCCTCGGCGTCGACAATGGCGATCGCCAGTGAAGGGATGGCCATAGTCCAGACTGTCGAGCTCGTTCCCGCACACCGCAGACAACTCTTTCACCGTATACATGACCATGCCGAAATGGAATCCATGTCCGAGTCGTCCGTAGCTTACTTCCTCTTCTTTCTGTGGACCGCATGCGACGAGGAAGAAAGCGTGGATCATATGATGGATCAGAATCGCCACGACGTCCCTCGCCCGCGCATGCGCCAGCACGTTGCTGTTCAGAATGATCGACACGCGTTTGATTGAGCTCACCGGGCCCCAAGACTGCGTATATGTCGCGCCAGAGACGTCGGAGTCGAGGCGGCGGGAGTCGAGATATACGGCGTTGGTCAGGTGGCCTGCAAACAAAGTCTCGCTGAGCTTGCTGAACACACGGAATGGAATGGCCTTTCTCAGCCCTTCTCGCGCCAAGTTGGCGGCTTTGATGCGGATATCCCTGAGGGATTCGGCTGCGTCATGTTTCTTGGCGATATAGTCGACGAGATAGGCGGTGGCCCAGTCAATGTTCCACCCGAGGTTGCGGTCGCATTGTAGATGGGGGTCTTGAAGCCTCGCAGTGTTGGAGACAAGGGGGCGGGTGAGATCAGCGCGCCGACCGATGTGGAAGTCGGGTTCAGAGTCCGAGTAGTATGTTTCCATGTATGCTGGGTCGTCAAGGGAGCAGTCATCGTGGATTGAGTAGTCGTCGAAAGACATGGTCGGTGAGAGGTGTGAAGTTCAAGTGGAATCATGCTGCGCTGGAAGAGCTTGAGTGAGTACTTCAAAGAGTTTGTACAAAGTGAGGCTGCGGACAATCATGTTAGCTCTACTAGTACCGAGTTTGTGCTCGTTTTTGCGTGCTCAAAGTTGTCCAGATCTTCGCACAGTATCTCCAAGGTTGCACACTAACACGTAGAATGTTTGCTGTCAAGCACCGCTGCACTGAGACGGGTGTTGGCAGGATCGTGGGCTTTGCTTGTCCACAGAGCATTTTGAAAGCAACGAGAACACGTAGAAGGGGGTTGCAGCTGTCGAACAGAAAATAGCTTGTAGTTAATTTATGTATTTAGTCGAGCCTGAATAATGACCAACTAGATCTGACAATCATCGCACATGAAACAAGGGATATACAAAGTGGTCGTTGGATGCGCACCCCTTCAGATTACCGAAATAACAAAAAGCGCCACGTGCACTGATGCTGGGGTTTACGACCCGTCTTGGTTTCTGCGCGGGTCGTTGTTGTGACCTACAACAACCACTTGGCCAACGCGCAGATAGTTTGCGAAAGTTTAATGTACTGGCTTCGCCGTCTCCTCCCTTACACGCCTAGTAACGCGGTCGGTCATCAGGGCGCGTGTCAGGGCGGCTGTAGTCGGGGCGCGCGTCGGGGCGGTTGTAGTCGGGGCGGCCATAGTCATCGCCAGGTCGTCCGCCAGCTTGGCTCCGTCCACTGCTGCCGCCATCTCCGTAGTGCTTTCGCCTCAGAGCAGCGAGCCTCTTCTTCTTGGTGTGTGCGTTGATGTATGTGCCAATGATAAAGCCGATGATGTTGAAAAAGGGCACCCAGGTGGTCTCGGGGAGGAACTGCTGGGCAAAGGCCAGCGAAATGGGGGAGACGATCCAGCTGACCTTCATAACGGGCCAGAAGCCAGCCTTAACGGTGGCGCGGACCTGGTGGAAGGTACGGGCGCCGGCAATGATGGCCATGGAAATGAGGTAGACGCTGTTCTGGATGGGGGAGATCTGTCGGCATTAGCTGGGCTCTCTCAATGGCTTCGATGGTAGACGTACAATCAGATTGCTGACGAGAATCTGCATAATCTTGGCCTTCAAGCTCTTGCGGCCCTGGAAGATCTTTTGCAAGAGGCTGATGAGGACATGGCCCAGGGGCGCGCTGATGAGGGCGCCGTAGAGGGCCATCTTGGGCACGCGGGAGGTGAAGTAGTGGCCGCTCTTGCTCCTGTCGTGGGCAATACACGAGGCGAGGAATTCTTGCAGACCGGAGAGGGTGCCGGATGTGAGGATCTTGGTGCGCAGCGGGTTGCTCTGTAGCTGCTTCAGGTACACCTACACAGGTCGCGTCAGTCACCGGAATTGATCGACCCGTGCGCAGTCGCATCGCACATGGCACAACTCACTGCAAGATAGCCATTTGGACCGCCACCCTTGGTCAGCGCCTGGCCGACCTCGTGCATGAAGTCGTCCTTGCCCTTGCCCTTGGTGACCGCATCTGTGACGGTGCTGATCGTCTCCTTTTCGAACTTGACCGACGACATGGCGCGCTCAATTGTGCACGGCAGGCGGCAGGCGGGGAATAGGCGCGTTTAGGTCGGTGTTGAGGCGCGCGAGGTGGAGCGGAGGCGGATGGGGGAGGTAGGTTGCGCTGTTATGATTGACGAGGTTGGGGACAACACCGAGCGCTCCTGCTTCCTCGGCCCAATGTGCATTAGCGCGCCTGCCCCAGACCGAAGTGTCGTGATCTGACACAACAACAACAGAGCTGGACCTCGGATCTTGGCTATCTTAGGTTCCCTTTTTCGCCATCTTCACTCTCAATCTATGCGCGTTGCCCGATGTCATGCCTCCAATCCCCACCTTTCATTCAGTACGTGACACACCTCGAGCATGCTGTGGTGCGGAACTTGCTTTGCCTGCGATAACGACACGTCGGCATCCGCCGAGGGCTTGAGTGAGCTCGATGGAGTAACCTTGCAGCGAAGTCATGATACCATCATGGTCGACCACGACAGCCTCAACCGTCGCGCGTATCTTTTCTTTCTGTTCACAGCGACTCCTCTTTTGTTGAATACGCTCAGTTTCAGAATCGTCTGTTTGTGCCACCCCAATTTCTCCACTTCACCATGTCACCACTTTGCTTCACGGTCTGCTCTTCGTTTTATCAACACATTTTCTTTTGTCTCTATAAGACTTTGCTCACCTGCTCTTGTCTATCCACAGCAGCACCCATCAAATGACATACTACACCTTCGTCTGCATTCTTCTAATTGCTCTCTCGGTGTTCGTCCTGCAGGCGTGCAATCCGTTTGCAAAGTTGGGCGGCAAACAGCTGGCGTGACGTAGCCGCCACGCATTCCGCCCTGCAACATACAAACTGTAGAAAACAGGGGTCATTTCCTTCAAAGCACATGTATATGAGAACGTGATTGTAGACAAGCCGGGTAACAAAACGCAAAGCTTTCGGATGCCTGCCGCATGATTAGGAAATTGAGACAACTTTCAATCTTCTATCAGTCTTCTCTTTCATATATGGTTCTTACCAATGATTGTAACTCGCACTTTCCCTGTCTGCATCGTGCTTTCACTTCTAGTCGTGTTTGCCTAATCCTTGTTTACCACAACGACATCCTCTCACCTATGCTCCCCACGTTTTGGAATCCCACCCGCATCACTCCCGACACGTCCATCTCACGTGGCCAACCATGGGTGTATGTACCGCAGAACCAAACATGTGCAACCTTGTTAACAGAGTCAAGCCTCGCAAGGTGTCGAAACGCTATCGCACCCCAAACTGCACCCATCTGGACATGGACCGCGTCTTTGGGCGGCACCAGCAATGCGATGTCTGCGGCCGCCCACCCTCGATTGGCTTTCTGTACGAGTGCCGCCAGGATTGGGAAACGCAGTCACTCCATGATGCTCTCGCGGAAGACATGGACGAGGGAAAAGAAGTAGTCAAGTCAGGCGTGCGGTTGCAGCTGGAGTCGCTAGGATTCAGCGAGAGCATCATTTGTGCTGCTGAGCAAGGTCACTATACCGACGTGCAGCTTGAGAAGATCATAGAGCAAAAGAAAGACCTACGACAGATCATCTCCGACTCTCTTCAAGCCAGTCAAATCAACAGTGCTGCCGCAAAGCTGGCTGCCATGGCACACGCCCCCTCGAACAACGACGGCGCTTGTGACAGCATACTCGGAAAGGCAGCAGTAAGTGGGTTCGAGAAGTTGTTCACCAGATTATCTTTATGTCTCCTCCAACCATATGTTTTGTGCTTGCTAATATGGAGCAGGGTCCGCCGCCGTGTGTCATCAAAGCATGCCACTCCTGCCGTCCATACTATCGGGACCGAGTCTGGATCTCCTTCCAGGCCGTCATCCAGGCCGATTTCCCTCCAATGACTCGAGAGGATATTGACGTGCTTCCCATCAAATCTTCACAGATCATGCAGACTATCGGCAGTGTCAAGCACTTGATTCCAACCTTCTCAACGTCTGAATCGGCGCCCCTTAGCTTGCCGACATTCACTTCTCTAGCCACATCTACGGACGCACCGCCCACTGCATCCACGACCACCTCAACATCAAGTGATCTCACGTTCAAGACCACACAGACTGATATCGACGTGATCTACGCACAACGTCATCCGCGTAAGCACTTCTACAAGCAAGGTCATCGTTCTTCTGGCGATATAGCCCGTGCCCTCTCTCGTCGACGCTCTACATTTTTACGGCCTGGCCTACGTTCTGCACTTCAAGGCATCTTCCGCCCTAGGAGGGCTTCCAGCTCAGCTGGTTCCGATATTTCCCTTCCTGTCGTCCCTCGCACTGGAACCGCGCGCAACTCGAGCGAGGTAGAGGATGTTGAGGATTGCCCAGCTCTGCGTAAAGTGCAAAGGGATCAAGAGCTGGGTGAGCTTCAAGCTGGCGCGCCTGGCACAGGATCTGAAGATATCGTGTCGCGTGGAAATTATCACGATTCTAGCTCACAGGACTCGGGTTTTGGGTGTCAGGACAATGGGGTGCAAGACACGAGCACTTCCAGTTTCAACTCGTCCACCTACTCAGACGCATCGGATGGCAGCGAGGTCGACGTCGAAGTTGGTACCGCACTTAGTGGGGAAGCTGTCGAGATGCATGACCGTGGCGATCTGGGACTAGGTATATCGCCGCTGAAGGGTGCGGCTGTGGTTCAAGATGTGGAGATGGACGAGGACGAAGATGCGGACGACGAAGCTGACATTGGGCTTCAAAGCATCATGACTCAGGTTTAAATGGCGGTACAGGCGTTTTGGCAGGCCTTTGGCGTAAAGTGGTTGGCTCAAGCCTGCTGGTCGACAATGGCGTTTAGGTGGATGGGCTGGGGTGGTGAGCATTTCGAATCCAGGGTGGCATTGCTGTGATACCCCCGGCTTCAACGTGAAATTCCAAGTATTAGCAATAAAGTGGAGTATTCATACCTCAGATCACAAGCAAGCAAATACTTGCGATGGGGTGTTTTGCAATCATTTCATGATCATTGTACATTTGTCTGATTCCATCATATCATACACCTTGACGCCTGCCCTACCTCCTGCCCAACTTCCACCGCGCAATCCTCGTCTGTATATCATCCCACGTAAACTCTTTCCTCTTATACCCCTCCATCTCGCCCTCCTGCAGAACCACAGTCGGCGCCCCACTTCCCTCGCCAGCATTCTTAACCTGTCCGCCAAACACCTGCTTGGACACCCTCCTCAGATCCGCAATGCTCACCTCCTCAATCTTGCGGCACATTTCCTTGACGCCTACCTTGCGGCCGTGGACCTGGACCTGCCGGCCTAGATCTTCCAGCTCGACCATCCTCGACTCGAGATTCATGAGCAAGCTGCTGCGGAGCTGGTTTTTGGCGCGCTGGACTTCGCCCTCCTTGAGCGCTGCGTAGCCCTGTTCGTCGCCGAGGCTCTTGAGCTCGCGACACATGACCTCGAGCATTTGCGCTACATGGCTTGGTGCGCAGGACGCTGCGATGCCGAAGAGGCCGCTGTCGGTGTAGCTGTGGTTGAAGGCCATGCATGACTCGACCCACCCATGCTGGTTTAAGACGTTGGTGTAAAGACGCGAGTACATGCCCTTGCCTGGCCCGCCGGCGCTGAAGGAGCCGCCGCCGCCGAGGAGGGTTTGGAGGGTTGCGAGGGCGTAGATGTCGGGCGAGGAGATGGGCAGCGCTTCGAAGGCGAGGTGGATGTGTGAGAGGCGGGGGTGTGTAGGGTTTAGTGGAGGCGGGATGGGAGGTAGGGTGAGGAAGCCGCCGGTATAATGTGAAGCAAGCGCGGTATCGATGGGAGGGAAGTTGAGGTCGAGGGAAGCGTTTACGGAGGCGTTTGAGGCTGCGGATGTGGAGAGGTTTTTGAAAAAGGGAATTTTAGAGAGGAGAGTTGAGTTTTGAGGTGGTGCGCCGGTGGGTGTGGGATGGTCTGCCGTAAAGACTTGCTGTGGTGCAGAGGCTGAGGCGGATTCTCCTAGGCCGACGAGCGAGGGGCCTTGTCCTTTGGCCATGTCACCAAAGTACTGCTCTGATAACCGGACTGCCTCGTTGTGGTCTACCCCTGCGAATGCTACAACTATTCGGTCGGGCTTGTAGAATTCCTTGCGATACGCCTCCACCACGTTGCGGTTGATAAAGGGAAGGCGTTCCTTGGGACATAACAACGGATTGCCCAGTGTGTTGTCCTTGTATGCTGCCATGTGTACAAGCTCAGGCAGTATGAGCTGCGGCTTGCTCCATATCTCGCCAATCTCGTAGTCAGCTGTCTCGAGCTGCTGCTGTACCTCGTCTTCGGTAACGAGCGGGTCGCGGATCGTTTCGGCGAGCAGGCCAACCGTGGTGGCTACGGACGAGTTGAAGGTCGCTGACTGGTACATGAGAGATTCTCTTGACGAGGCACATTGTATGTTCCCGCCCAGTGACTCCATGCGCTCTACCATTTGCTCGTCGGTCGTGCTGTTGGTCGACTTGAATGCCAGCCGATCGATGATGTGGCTCACTCCCCGCAACGCATCGTTTTCGTATCTTGACCCAGCGTCGACATAGACACCAATTCCAGAAAAGTGACCGGGGAGGGCTTCGGTAGCGACACGTATGCCATTGGGGAGGGTTGTTAGTTGATCCAACTCAACTGGGCTGGTGGCGGTACAAAGTCAGTGGACGTTCCTAGCGTGGACGTAAAAGTAGTTGACCATTGGAGCACTCACTGCAGAAAGTTAGTCGAATGTCCTAGTATAGTGGGAAGAACTGCGAACTACCACTCGTATAGTGCTTTAGATGCAACCACAGGTAGGAGTAGTTCGCTGTTGGTTCCGTTGTCTTACCTCCTTCTCTTCCGCAACCGATGTCGCCAGCCCTCTCCTACTGCTGCATAACGCCGATTGTGTGATGGAGGATGGCGTTCGTGAGAGCCCCCGCGATAGTGGTCGCACAGTGCGCGGCCGTAACATGTCTCGATAGCGTGGGCGTGGCTTCACCAAGTCGGTCACGATGTCGCAGTTCCGACATTGAAATTTGACGAGCATGACGAGGCATGTCACGTGGCTGTACCGCTGCGCCGGAACACAGACGGCGAGCTACTGATGAGCCCCACACTCGCCGCCCGTCTCTTGGATAATGCATGATTTCAGAGCCGGATCAGTCAGCCCTATGCTGCTGGCTGGCAGCTCTTGTGCGGAGGCGGAGGCGGAGGATGCAGCCGCGCAAGAACAACTCAAACGTCAAGCTCCTCAGGCGAAGCTGCTGATACTCGAGGCCCAAGGCCCCGTCGCCTGCATGCTCGATGGTCCTCCTGTCACTAATGGCACAGCCCTTTCACCGGAAAACGACTAAAGGGACTAAAGGGATACGCTGAGGTGCGGCTGTGAAGATTCTTGGTACCGCCAGAGCCAGGCCTGTGGCTGTATTAACGGCGACTCCTCACCGTTGGCTTGGCAGCATCGCATCGCATCATCACTCCCGGTCGCCTTTGCACGCTCCACCCTGTTGTTGCTACCCGTCGCATATCTGAGCGCGCATGTAAACGATTTGTCTGTGCTGCATTGCCTGTCAAACGCCTCGAATCCTAGCCGCTTAACGTCGTCGTGCTCCCAGGTTGATCCCGCACCATTCCCCGTCTGCGCCGCACTTCATATGTTCAGTCCCACGCCAACTCCCCCTACAGTTGCCGCGACAGCCTTTTCTCCCACCTCGCCCTCGCCGCGCCCCTCTTCTGGGCGACGAGGCTTCAGTTTCCTGAGGCATCTGCACTCGAGCGGCACGACCGACGACCCACGTGAGGACGTCAGGTCAACACGGCCACGCGCCTCCTCTGCCGCTTCGCCCACCAACTCCTCACACCCCACCCGCCCCTCGCCCTCGAGAAGACAGACCGACACCGACGCCGTCCCCCAGTCCCCGACCAGCGATTCTCCGCCAGCGTCGCCTGCCACCATGACCAGGAATCGTGCTGAGACGGCTGCTCCCCAGCTCATCGTACGCAACAACACCGGCCCCACGCCGACGTCCACCCCAGGGCCCGCCAACGCGGAGGCCTCAGAGCACTCGGCAGAAGATGTGCCTGCCGTGAAGCACCTCCCCTCGATTCGCTTCATCCCGCACCAGGATCCGAGAGCTGGCCGGCCCTCGCTGCAGTTCCCCACCACCACCCGGACATTACCAGACGAATCGGCCATCATTCGGGTCGGACGCTATTCTGAGCGCGATAATGTGCCCGAGCACGCCCCGAGTATGCCCTCGGCTGCGGCCGTCGGCTTCAAGTCCAAGGTCGTGAGCAGGAAGCACTGCGAGTTGTGGTGTAAAGACGGCAGCTGGTACATCAAGGACGTCAAGAGCTCTTCAGGGACCTTTCTCAACCACATTCGCCTTAGCCAGCCAAATGTCGAGTCGAAGCCGTTCCGTATAAAGGACGGCGACATCATCCAGCTCGGAATAGACTTCCGTGGCGGAGAGGAGATGATCTTCCGATGTGTCAAGATCCGCGTCGAATGCAATCGCGGCTGGCAGCAGGGACTTAACAAGTTCAAGTATGTTTTGCAATCATGTCACATCTCTCGAGTCGAGCACCCTGGCTTACCTTCACAGCAAACAAACACACCAAAGATTGCGGAATCTTGCCAGGGGCAAGCCAGATGGCGACAGTGCTTCGACGCACACCTCTGAGTGCGCTATTTGTCTGATGTCCATAGCAGTGAGTCTATCTGTAGCGGACATGGTACTCGAAACTGACTCGACAACAGCCTTGCCAATCTCTGTTTGTCGCGCCTTGCTCACACGTTTGGCACTACAAGTGCATCCGCCCGATTCTGAATGGGCCAACATGGCCAAACTTTTTATGTCCAAACTGCCGAGCGGTCGCTGATCTGGAGGAAGACGTGGAAGACCCACCCGATTTCGATGATTGGGAAGAGGACGCTGAACAGGCAGATGGAGAGGCATCCGCAGACGCCCAGCCTACTCAGGGCGACCGCCACGTCACTCCTCGCGCTTCGCTTGTGCCTATGAATGCGCAAGCTCCAGTCAACGGCAACAGCGACGATGATAGTGGTGGTGTCAGCCTCAGCGATCTCCAGCAGGCAATCTCCAACATCACCATATCCGACTCGTCGAATGGTGTCACTCACCAAACTGCGACTTATCCACAGACCCCCGAACGTCGTGCTGAGCCACCCACCTCATCCGTCACTCAACCAGTCCAGATCAACATCACCAGCGCCAACGAGTTCTCCGGCTTATCTCCGTTATACCCTAATAACAACGACGGTCTTACTCCAGATCGCGTGCACGATGGACCCATGACGCCCAGAAACGACGCAGGGCCTTTTGTCCTCGATGGCAGCGCGGGGCGAGCAGGCGGCAGTCGTCTCAGAGACCTTTCGCCCGGCTCAGATTCCGGAAGTACGCGCAGTGGAAGCGGGGCACCGAGTCTTCCACCCGTGCGACTCGGGTAGTCCAGACATGGTTGAAAATTTCATATCGTCATAGCTGCTTTTTGCAATCTCATTCTTACCTTTTTTTTTTGTCTGGCTCTGCATCTTTCAGGCGTGTGCGGGCGTTTGTGGAGCTTACGAAGGACACGGTCGAATCAGAATCATGTTGCCTGCATTTCATCATATGGTTGTCGGGGTATGGCAAGGGGGCGGTTCATTAGTGTCATCTTGTTACGTGGGAAGAGTAGAGATGAAGATGGGACGAGACGAGACAGGATGGGTGTCAGGTGTTGGCCGAGCAGGGCTTGAATGTTGTATGCATCTTTGTCTCTTTCAGGAGGCGCTGTACTTGGAGCTGTGCTGCGTTTCCTGCATAATACATCAGATGAGGACGTAGGTCTACGAGAATATTTCACATAGATTTGGATCTCATCTTCTACAACATGGCACTGGACCGCATGACGTGGTTGGGGAAGTTGCACTGCATTATGCACCCGTTGAGCCCACGTTGATAATTCATGCAGCAGTACTACAACGCTTGATGCACTACAGAGCTATCCATATTAAACAGCCTGACACTAGGGTATCTCCAAACACAACACAAATCATTCCACACCCGACGCTAAACAACTTCACTCAATCATCAATCAATCATCAACGTATTGACTCTAGTTCAATCAAACATCCCACCCATCGCCCTCCCCTCATGGCTCGCCTTCCACTCCTCCAGAAGCACCATGACCTCCTGCCTCGTATCCTCGATGATCCCATCCATCTTGATATCGTTCTTGTCATACCCGAACGGATCTTCCAATTGCACGCCAATGCCCTCGATACCGTACAATGTAAACGCCACAATCGCTACGATGGGTATACTCCACCACCCGTAGTCATCCACAATGGCAAAGGGCAACACACACGTGAATAGCGCGAGGACTTGCTTCTGGTGGATGAGATGCGCGACGGGAATGGGCGTCGATCGGATAGTTTCCATTTTGCCGTATGCGTCGACGAGGGAGTTGATTTGGACGGTCATTTGTGAGGCGAGAGGGGCGTGGAACCAGCCTCTGTCGAATCCGCGGCGGATGTAGCTTTCGACGAGCACAGTCAATTGCAGGGGTAAGCCGAGGCCTTGGTCCTCGTAGCCCATTAGGCCCTGGGGGAGGAGCGAGACGTAGTCGTCTTTCTTGGTGGGGACGGAGCCGTCGCCATTCTCGAGCGTGGGAGTAGACGCGGTGAGAGTGGCGGTTGAGGTGGACAAGAGTGGTGTAGAAGCCGTGGGCGTCAGCGGCGACGAGTAGCTGCGATCCACGTAGCTTGGACGTCGCGATGCGGGTCGTGAGCGCGCAAAAGGTGAGGGTTGGGGTGCGACGTTTGCAAGGCTTGCTGGGGGAATGTTGAACTCAGCGCGGAGGTTGTGTTTGATCGCATACAGAACTGCGACCAAACACCTCACCACCTTCTCTGTATCGCGTTTCTCCGCTTCGCTTGCGTTGCCGTCCTTATTCCGACTGTATACGAGACATATGCGCGCGAGGTTGCGGACGGATGTGCCAATTGTAGTGAGGCAGTTGCGGCCGGTCCAAAAACGGTCGTAGCTTGTGCTGTTGCGGAAGACAAGCATCAAACCTACGACTATGCTGAGGGAAGGTATGATTGTGGAGGGAATGTTGATTGAATCCCACACATTGGTGTCGAGGTAAACAATGAGAACGGTGAAGAGCGAGTGTAGCAGGACCGGGAGTGCAATGATGTCGTGGACAGCGCCTTTGGCGAAGCGCAAGACGAGTGGAAGACGTCTAGGCTTCTTCCGATACGCATGGGCGAGGGGGTAAGTCGGGCGGCGCTGTGGTTGAGACATGCTTGCTGGAGCGGAGGATGGAGTTGGAACTGGAATCAATCGCAGGTCGCAACGGTGGCAGTGATCAAGAGGCCGAGTTGCTCCCACAGAGCAAAGAGAGGGTAGCTCGGGACCGTGAAGTGAGGGGATAGAATCCTTGGACACAAGAGAACCTGCTCATGTGCCTCTCCAAGCGCCGAGAGGAGTGGTGATTGACGTCTGTTGCGGGGACGGGAGCTTGTCAATAGACAGGGTCCAGGGTCCAATGACATCAATCGTCAGAGCACCACTGGGCAGAGTCGAAGCCTGCTTCCGTGTGCACTACCTAGTGATTTCTTGACATATTTCAAGGCGGTCAATTAAGCGTATACATTAAGCGATCTGTTAGAGATTCCAAATTTTACGACGCCTGATTGTGAGGAGAGTATCATCGCTGGGGCCCTCGTCGTCTACCGAACCGAGGCTCGTTCGCGTACGGTTTCCGTTACAGATGTTTTATGATTTCATGGTTTTGATATCTCTTCCATTGTGAGACACCATTGAGACGTGTTGTCATGAGCTTCGTTCTTCTTAGACGTGTTGTCAACATACTGTGGTACAGGGCAAAATTATTGTACCACGTCAATGTGCTGCAGGGGTTGTCCACGGATAACAGAGGCTTGTGCTTTAATGTCAAAGACAGTATTTCTCAACGAAATCTATAGAAACAAAAGTACAGAAAAAAGAGAAGTTTCTACTTAATGAAAGAAACCCTTTATTTAGTTTTCTCTCTGAAAAGCTGTATGTAGGTGGTAAGTTATATGCAGCGGGAGTGGACGTATTGGTGCTCCATGATGTTGTGGAGCGGATGGCTTGAAAGACACGGGTTGCAATATTGCGCAGGATGTTATACAGATATTTCATCCAGCTTGACCACGTTCATAAGCCTAAATTGCCTGCGGATCGACGAACACGCGAGGGATGTGTACTTTACCAAGCAGGTGCGCGCCATTGTATGGCAGTGCTTGTTCGCGCGACGACTGGCGGATGCGCGCGCTCGGCTGTTGCTTTGCCTGCGGCCGCTGAACATGAGGCCAAGGCAGATACGCCTGCAACGTTCACCCCGCCGCATCTGTTGTCCTGATCTTCACGATTGCTCTTCATCGATGCACACGTCGCTGCAGACAGCAAGACTGCCCTATGCCTACCACTGTTATTGCGCATCTCCACTGTGCCCTCAACGTGACGCGCTTCCTAGACTGCGACACTCATGGCAACCGTGCATCAGCACCAGGCTGACTGCTAGAAGGCAATAGCAAGGCTGTACCTCGTCGTGGGGCTCCTTTCACCCACAATCATCGTAGTTCGGCGCTTCTACAAACAGTAAAAATCTCCACAGATACTAGCATACCGCCTGCTTGACTCTGTTATGCCAGTCAAGTTACATCCCCCACTGGTACATGCTCTTTGGCTCTCCCCAACTTGACTCAGATAACCGTTAGTACGCGTGGCACCGGAACACGTACAGAGAACAGGTGCTATAATGCGCCTCCTGCAGCGCTCAGCGGGCGGCAGCTTTGAGCTGCACTCATTTGACGACGAAAACCCTCCTCCGTATGCGATCCTGTCGCACACCTGGATCGAAGGCAACGAGGTCACGTATGGTGAGCTAGTAGCGGGTGCAGGCAAGGACAAGACTGGCTATAAAAAGATACAGTTCTGTGGCAGACGAGCGGCAGCAGATGACCTCCAGTACTTCTGGGTCGATACTTGCTGTATCGACAAGTCTGTTAGCCATGAGCTCAGCACGGCCATCAACTCTATGTTCCGTTGGTACGAGCGTGCGTCTAGATGCTACGTATATCTGTCAGATGTTGCTGTGCCAGAAGAGATCGCTAACGCGGAGGCCTTCCCGATAACGTGGGAAGCGGCGTTCCAGCAGAGTCGATGGTTCACGCGCGGCTGGACATTGCAAGAGCTGCTAGCGCCGCCGTGCGTCGAGTTCTTCTCTAAGGAGGGCAGGCGGTTGGGCAGTAGGATATCGTTAGAGCGGCAAATCCATAAGATTACTAGCATTCCCGTGGAGGTTCTGCGAGGGCAGAGCCTTGCCGAGCGTGGCGTAGAGGAGCGAATGAGCTGGGCAGGCAGGCGCACGACGACGCTCAAGGAAGACAGAGTATATTGTTTACTGGGGATTTTTGGAGTATTTCTACCGTTGATATATGGCGAAGGAGAAGCATACGCGATGTTGCGACTGAGAGAAGAGATACACAAGCGACAGGGAGGGCTAACAGAAAGCGAAGCGCTGTTCATGGTGCCCTTTGCGAGGGATGGACTGTTCGTCGGTCGAGAGGACATACTCGCCAAGATCGACGAGCTTGCGGCTGCTGCGCCAACACACGCGCGCATAGCTCTGGCAGGACTTGGAGGGGTTGGGTGAGCATTGCTGCACCGTACATGCTTGGAACAGCAGCACTAACTGGAGACCAGCAAGTCGCAGGTTGCGATCGAGTATGCATACCGAGCCCGGGAGGCTCAGCCGCACATGGTGGTCATCTGGATACATGCGAGCGATCCTACCAGATTCTGGCAAGGATACAGAGACATAGCCGACAAGCTCATGCTGCCCGGGCGGGACGACGCAAAGGCAGACCTCCTGCCGCTGGTGCACGCCTGGCTGTCAGACCGACAGAACGGGCAGTGGCTGATGATACTCGACAACGTCGACGACGATGGCATTTTCTTCAGCAATGACCCGGACGGCAAGCCGCTCGAAAGCTTCCTTCCTCAGGCAGCACATGGGACGATCTTGATCACGTCGAGGAACAACATGGCAGCCACGAACCTGGTTGGCGGACACGGTGACGTTGTCGAGGTAGAGCCAATGGGCGAAGATGAAGCGATGGCGCTGCTCCACACCAGGGTGCCCTTTGAGGAGTCGAGCCGGGCAGACGCTAGGGCGCTTGTTCATGTGCTAGAGTACATACCGCTGGCTATCATGCACGCTGCAGCGTACGTCAAGACACGCGCGTCTACAACGACCATCTCCACCTACCTCGAGCTGTTCCGTGAGAGCGAGGCAAACCAGGTGCATCTGCTGAGCAGGAAGGAGTGGAAAGACATCCGGCGAGACCACAGCATCCGGCATGCGGTGATCGCGACGTGGCAGATCTCGTTCAAGCACATCCAGACGACGGAGCGGCCGGCTGCAGATCTGCTTGCGCTGATGAGCATGTACGACAAGCAGGGGATACCGCGGTGGCTGGTGCAGGGCAATGCTAGTCAGCTAGATTTTGGTGATGCTCTGGCACCGCTGCTCAGCTTCTCGCTGGTGAAGACGGAGCTCGGGGGGCTAGCGTTGACGATGCACCGGCTCGTGCAGCTGTCGATGAGAAAGTGGCTAGAGGCGGAGAGCGAGCTGGGCCGGTGGGTGAAGGAGTCGATCGAGGCTCTGAGCGCGGCGTTTCCGAGCGGGGACTACGGGACGTGGGAGCAGTGCAAAGTCCTGCTGCCGCACGTAGAAGAGGTCTTAGGGTATAGGACGGAAGACAGAGAAGGGATGGAGAAGCAGGCGGAGAGCGCTTCGAGGGCAGGATGGTACTTGCTGCTGAGTGGCGAGTTTGCAGCAGCAGAGGGGTTTATGAGAAAGTCGCTTGAGATTAGAGAGAAGGCGCTTGGGCGAGAGGACCCGCACACGCTCATAAGCGTCAGCCAGCTTGGGTTACTGCTAGAGAGGCAGGGACAGTACGAGGAGGCAGAAGCAATTCACCGACGAGCGCTGGAAGGATATGAGAAGGTGCTTGGGCGCGAGCACCCTGACACGCTCACCAGCGTTATCCAGCTTGGATTAGTGCTGGCGAGGCAGGGACAGTACGAGGAGGCAGAAGCAATTCACCGACGAGCGCTGGAAGGATATGAGAAGGTACTTGGGCGAGAGCACCCTAACACGCTCACCAGCGTTAGCCAGCTTGGATCAGTGCTAGAGAGCCAGGGACAGTATGAGGAGGCAGAAGCAATGCACCGACGAGCGCTGGAAGGACATGAGAAGGTGCTTGGGCGCGAGCACCTGTACACGCTCACCAGCGTTAGCCAGCTTGGATTAGTGCTGGCGAGGCAGGGACAGTACAAGGAGGCAGAAGCAATGCACCGACGAGTGCTGGAAGGAAGAGAGAAGGTGCTTGGGCGCGAGCACCCCGACACGCTCACCAACGTCAGCCAGCTTGGATCAGTACTGGTGAGGCAGGGACAGTACGAGGAGGCAGAAGCAATGCACCGACGAGCGCTGGAAGGAAGAGAGAAGGTGCTTGGGCGCGAGCACCCGTACACGCTCACCAGCGTTAGCCAGCTTGGATTAGTGCTGGCGAGGCAGGGACAGTATAAGGAGGCAGATGCAATAAACCAGCGAGCGCTGGAAGGAAGAGAGAAGGTGCTTGGGCGAGAGCACGCTGACACGCTCACCAGCATTAATAATATTGGGTTAGTGCTAAAGAGACAGGGGCAGTACAAGGAGGCAGAAGCAATGCACCGACAAGCGCTGGAAGGATATAAGAAGGTGCTTGGGCGAGAGCACCCGTACACGCTTACTAGTGTTAGCAACCTTGGGTTAGTGCTGGAGAGGCAGGGAAAGTATAAAGAGGCAGAGGCGATGCACCAACGAGCGCTGGAAGGATATGAGAAGGTGCTTGGGCGAGAGCACCCGTACACGCTTACTAGCGTTAGCAACCTTAGGTTAGTGCTGGAGAGGCAGGGACAGTGCAAGGAGGCAGAAGCAATGCACTGACAAGCGCTGGAAGGAAGAGATAAGGTGCTTGGGCGAGAGCACCCTGACACGCTCACCAGCGTGTACAATTTAGCCTCTCTCTTTCATCGACAACGCCAGTACTCTCCTGCTGTTGAACTGTATCAGCGAGCATATAATGGACGAGTGAAAGTGCTTGGTGCACAGCATCCTAGGACAGTAGCATGCCTTCGTCACTACAGATCTGCTTTAGAGCATAGAGAGCTCTAAGAGCTATCACTAGTACGCAAGAGGTGCAGAAGAGAATTTATAGTTAGATTGTTATTTTTGGTTAAGGATATGAAGTAATTTGCACTATACTATTCCTATTGTCCTTGGCTTACTCTATACATGCACTTTAATGGTACAGTGAAGAGTTGAGCGTGCTACTAGCAATAGTTCGGATACGAGAGGGATGTTATGACAGTAGAGTGAAGTCAATCGATCGGCTTTCACGTGCGAGAAGCGTGGAGATCACGAGGCGTGACGCACTTCAAGATCCCGGAACCGTTCCGAGGCCTCGGCCAAACAACTTGTCAAGCTTCAACAAAGATTGTCTTCTCCACCTCACAACCATGACTGTGCAATAACTCAGAAACGTCGATATCCTCTTCGCGTCCATTGGTCATCGTTCATCACCTCAAAATGGAAGCAGAACACCCAGCAAGCACCACAATCCCTTCGGGCACTCTCTCGCCCACACCCCCATCGTCCGATAAACCACCCAAACCGCTCCCACACCCAACAAGCATACAAAAGCTCCGATTTCTGCTAGTCCAATACCTCACTAGATCAGCCCAGTCAACCGACCACACTCTCCTCCGTCTCTCCAAACTTCTCTCCACCCCTTCCGGCACCGATGTTCTCCTCTGCACCACATCCTACACCCTCACCCTCTTGCGCGCCCTGCTCTCGAGCCTGCTCGAACGCCGCCTCGCAGCCATCGCGACAGACATTGCTGAAAAGGCAGATGGCATACTACTTCCTGGCGAGACGCTGATTGCGTCGCTACCCGCGCCAACGAGCACCAAGGTCATGGCGCAAGTGGTGGGGAGTAGCAAAGCGCTGGCAGATACGATTGCGGATTACCGCATTTTCGTGAGGCTGTGGGGCGTTGTGGGATTGTATACGTGGGCGAGGGCGACATGGCGGGAGCGGTTGCCGGAGGGGGCGAGCGGAAAGGAGAAGACACTGCGGGGTTTGACGTGGGCGGCGATTGCGTCGTGTGTGGGGTTCCAGGTCCTGGAGAATGGTGCATATTTGAGTTCGAAGGGTGCACTCACGACGGCGAGCTGGACGGGTGATGCGGGCAAAGCGAGGGAGAACAAGTGGTGGTTGTGGAGTTCGAGGTTTTGGGCGGCGTATGTGGGTGTAGAGTTGGTGAGGCTTGCTGTTGTGCGCTTGTATCGGGAAGAGAAGGTTGTAGAAAGTGGACTTGATGGAGAGAAGGAGGATAAGATCAAGGCGGAGGAAAGGACCAAGCAAGAGAAGTTGCAGAACTGGCTTTGGTGGAAGGACTTGGCTTCGAACATGGCATATGCACCCATGACAGTACATTGGTCGCTTGAGCAAGGGCTGCTGAGCGATTGGGGCGTGGGAGCTTGTGGTATGGTTGCTGGTGGAGCATTACTGGCCGATGCTTGGAGAAAGACTGCATGAAGATGGAATTTGGGATAATAATGTATATATATGAAGTGTAAGTCATGCTTGTGCTCAAAATGAAGTCGTGTCTCGTCAATGACCGTCGTAGTAGCTACTGGTCCTCCTTCGATTGCCCCTACCATCCAGAGCAAGCAACAAAGTTGTTGCCAGAAGCGCCAGTGTGCGTGATCTCTCCAGCACGCTGTCCTTGCGTGTTGAAGATGACACGATCCGCACCAGGGGAGCCTAGAATGTCAGTCTCATGCTCAATGTGCATGTTCCTGTCGATTGTCTTACCTCCAGTGTATGCACCAGATGTTCTCAGCGGGAACTCCTGGTAGGGGCCAGGAACGAGGAAGTCGAAGCCTGATGACCAAGGTGTCAGCAAAGTCTCACGTTCCCTCGGTCGATGGATGATGTACCTTCGTAGTTGTTGTAGGTGTGCGGGTAGTTTGAGCTACCAGCCTCACTTCCTTGACGGTAGTAGTTGTAACCTGCACTACGTGCTGTGGACGCCTGAGAGCTGGTATAGCACGTTGATCCGCACTGAACGTAGCATTGCCTCGTCTCAATCTCCGCCTCTACGGGAGCCTCAATCTCAGTGACGACTGAAGTAGGCAGAGCGAGAGCGACTGGAGTCAAGAGGAGAAGCAGGCTCGAGATGAACTTCATGTTGGCGATATAAAGCGTGGATGAGCGAAAGACTGGGCTGGATATAACGAGGGGATCGACTGAGCTGTTCGACCTAAAGATGCAGCAAAGCGTACCACTGCCATCTTTATATATACTACCGTTTCAAGGACTACTACACTACCACGGCCGTCTCCGAACCATCTCCTCCATCCCAGTCGATCATACACCGAATTGATTAAAACACCAGTACACGCGCTCGCCAGCCCTTTCCCCTTCCATCTCCTCCTCCGCCCTCACCTGCATTAACCTCCGCCGATCCCCTACCCATCTCCCATCTCCCGTAGCACGGGATTCCTCCCGCGCCTACTCATCTCAGCACCTTCTCACGTTGCGCTAGCCCATTGGTTGCCAGGGCTAATGCAGCATTCATGATCCCCATGCTCTCACACCCAGGCGTTGTGCTGATCAGGCAGGTACAAAGGGTGATTCGTCGGCCGCTAAAACGATGTGTTTCACCGTGTGCTTATCGCCGGACATGGCGTGGATAGGCACATGTGGGGACGTGATAGGTTGTGTGGTGTTGCGGATCGACATGGGGGAGGCGGGAAGTAACGCGATTGGGAAGGTAGGCGGGGGTTTGGGATGGAGGGGTGAAATACACTACGGGTTAGTGCGGTGTTTGAGTGAATATGCTGGCAGCTTGCTGGCTGAAGAAGATCGCAGAATTGGACGTATTAATTGTAGTTGATGGTGTATACTAAGGGTTGTCAGTTTGGTTTTGGTGGACTTGCACTAACGTTGGTCACAACTACAATATGCATCAGACGACTCGATTGCTACTTATATCATGCTCCGGATCTTGAGGGAGTTTACATTGTGAAGGTAATGAGCCCGTGTCAGTCGGTCCGAATGGGTGTAGGACGTGGCTTAGGTTTCCCTCTGGGGTCCAACATAGAATTTTCGTCCACGCACCAGATAATCTACACTCGCAAAAGACAGCACCAAGAGGACTATGGGACCAGCGTAATTCATCGTTGAGTAGGTAAGTGGCAGGCTCGTCGGCAACGACATGAATGGCAAAAGCAATGTTGCGTATGTGACAGCACAGACGTTGATCAGCATACCCCATTTCCCAAGATTCCAAGGTCCGAAAACAAGACGATCCTCGGATACCTCAGCGTAGCCGGCCGTCGAATTGTAGACTTTGTCCTTGACCCGGAGCCGCATGGAGATTAGACAGAATATCGGGATGATGTATGAGATATAAAGCGACATCGTGGCCAGTGACAGAATTGCGTTGAGGGCAACGGTAGACCCGATATTGATCAAAGACAATAGAACCATGACCGCACACAGAAGTTTGACAGCACGAACAGGAATTCTCTCGTTCGTCTCAATCCGCTTGAAATAGGTCGAGAAGGGTAATCCGTTATCCCGTGCAAAGGCCCAGGTCAACCGGCTGACGCTTGCGATATCCGCAAACATGGCCCCAAAAGTAATCGTCAGGATCAAGCTGTATATCACAGTAGCACCAGCGCGGCCCCGAGTAGCTTGCTGCAGGATCTCCACAAGCGGGTAGCCAGTCGGTGTTGCGAGAACAGCTGAGAAGTCGGATATGCTGAAAAGGCAGAGAACTCCAAAGATCCATGTCATGGGCCCGTTGACCAGGATGGAGTACATGATGACTTTGGGTATAGCATGCGCGCTGTGCTCTGTTTCCTCAGAGAGGTGGATGGCGCCGTCAAAGCCTGGCTTTGTATGAACTCGACTGATTGATTCGATGAATTGGACAAATGGACTCACCATTGAACGTCCAGATAGCAGGTAGGAGACCAACGAACCAGGAAACGCCATCGCTCTTCCATCCCGTCTGGTTGACGAAGCCGGTGAACACAAAGTCGGCAGTCGAGTTGCGGCCCATGACTAACATAACAACAACAAGGACGAAGAATGTCAAGAAGTGCAGGACACCTGTAAACAATTGAAGTTTCGGGAGGAATCTGATTGTCCAGATGTGCTGCACATACGAGACAAGAATGATCGCCCACATGATCAGTGTCGTATGCCACCGCTCCAGAATATATTCCGGATTGTTCAGCTTGATGAGGCCTTGCAATTGGCCCGCCAACAAGAAGCACAGAGACGTGCTCGTCGCCTGCCATGCAAACACCGTTACCCATCCTATCACTTCGTCAGTGCATTTTTTTCAACGCCCTCAGCAGGAGCATCTTACCTTGTGTAAATGTAACAACAATCCTCCATTCCTTGGGCGCAAACATGTACGTCCAATGCATCTGCGCCCCAGATATAGGACATATTGATGCCATCTCCGCAACACTAGCCGACAACGCCAGCGTGCCTGCAAAAGTGAACATCAAGCCGTACACAACACTGGAAGGGCCGCCTGCTATCATGCTAATGCCCAGCGCAGATCCAAAAGCTTCCCAGCTGCAGACTAGAGTGATGGACAGCCCGAGAAGGGTGAAGAAATTGAAGCGCCGCTTGAGTTGTTGGCGCTTGCCCATCTGCGCCATTACTTGTTGGTCCTCGGAGGAGAGACTGAGGGTGTCTGGGTCGGAAACATTGTCGATTAGGACGGCTGGTCTTTGGGATGTAGTCTTTTCATCCATTTTGGCGTTGATTTTGTTAAACTTCGTCAAATGCACTTTACAATGCGTGGAATCTACTGAGTGGAAATAGCGGCTTCAAAGCACAACCATGGCATAGATATAAGTTCTCAATCTGATGTGAGAAGTGCGACCAGTCAGTTGTGTGTGCACGAAGGGTTACACAACGTTCTGACTGTGAATGGTGAATCATCTCGTACCACTGCTTCATCCTACAGATGTTTTACCGTTCACGACGTAAGGACTGCTATGATTGGCCGATTGTCGAAAAGATGGTTGTCGGGCGCTGAAGGTCCGGGCCGTTTCCTGCATCAGGGTACAGATCAATCGGCTAAAACGTCCTAGGTCTTCCAGGTGTGATGCAAGATTCCAAAGCTGGCGGGGTAAGTTTGTGTTACAGTCTGCGGAGGGCGATATGCGCTCAAATGTGCGCTGTTCGGATCGCAGCTCGTCGCACCTGGCTATTACTGATCAATTACCCTAGTACAGACGTATGGTCTTGTACTCTTCAACGATGCGTGGTTCAAGGAGGCGACACAGTTGCAGCTCATCTTTAGCGATCTCCATATATCCTATGCGCCTGAATGACGAGATGTTCGCGTCTCCGTTCACATTTTGAGGTTTCAGTGACCGGAGAAGCAAGAAAGCTTCTCTGACGATTGGGTCATTTCGCAGGTGAGCAATTTTCAAGAGAGACAGAACTTCTTCCGATTTGCAGTCTGGCATTTCCAAATCCCACTTGATGCTTGGCATGAGTGATGAGCTACCTCCTTTTTCGTGCCATGTCTCCAAAATTTTAGAAACTGGCACTGGTGTCAATAGTCCCTCGATCTCGAGATATGCACCAGGACCAACATCACCTAGAGGAAGATTGGCAGACATCGGCCCATAGTGGATTTTGTTGAGTCGAGGAAGAGTCTGCTGTACTTTGAACTTGGAATAGGCAATCGCATGGTCTCCGAGATTGATGGACATCCAGGACCAAGAAGGGATGCAAGTCGATGCCGTGGGTTGGACAGTTGAGAGCTGTAGTGGTATTGGAGTTACCGACCATAAGAGGTCACTCCATAAAGAGTGGCTCCACAATCCTGCAAGATACTGGCTATCGCTCATTGAGCGCTCATGGTACAGACCAACTATACCCGCAAACGCATTCATACGATCGGACTCGCGAGTCAAATGTGTCTTGGAATATGCGTGAACGAGATGATGCCAGGATTCAGTGACGGATACTTTCGAGTCTGGACTCAACAGAGCATTGAAAGCAACTTTGTCGTGTAGATGCGCGGATTTGGTAATATCTTCCCATGGACCTTGATGGCCTGCTGGCGGGTTGCCGCATTCACAGATGAGTGCTTTGTTGCATTCGAAGATGACCTCTCTGGCTTGGAAGCGTATAATGCGAGGAGACAGTAGCCGCTCTTGGAAACACCTAGTGATTGCGAATTTAGCAAGAATTGCCTCCGTGTAGAAGCTTCACGACTTACCACGCTCGGTCGAACAGTCCATCCCACCCAAGATGGGAATGCTCTGGTCGCTCGCGGAAGAACAGCGTGTGATTGAAGCCTCGGGAATCCACCACAATCTGTTCATGCGCCCGCCAACGCCACTTTCTGTCTGAGAACAAGCTCTGTGTGTGGTCTTTGAGAGCATCAGCGGCAACGGTGAGGTAACTGTTTCCATATATGCTACCCATTTGTGAAATTTGCAGGCGTACGTCGTCCTCATCGTCCTGCACAATACACAGAGAGTCTATCCACAGATAGTTCAGACCTAATCGCTTCGTGATGTTAACCGCATCCTGATAGGTGAAGAGTAAATCATCAAGAATGACCTCATCTTTGTGGTTGTTCAAGTTTGATATCAAAGTGCGACAGCGCAAAGATGTTGCATATGGAGACGAAATATCTTCTTCATGTTCCCATGGCTGTCGAGCCGCCCATCTATGTGCGAGGCAGATATATCTGACCTTGACGGATGGATCAAGCTCTACCAGTCGGATGCGATCATTGTTGATTTCAAGCAAACGGATCAGCGGCAATGATCCTCTGGAGGAACGTGCGCATGTCTCATAGTGAGCTATGTCACATTGCATGATCGATCTAGCGATGAAGTTCAAGGTATCATCGGATTTTGTAGAGCCACTTTTGATTAAGGATGCTCGTCTTACTGGGAACTCTTCCATGACCCTTGAAGCGTCTAAGTCAACATCTTAGTATACCCTGTAAGCAATTTGTACATGTGATTTTGCTCACCAGGAGGAATTATAACTTCAAAGTCTAAGCGGTAGATGAAATGTCGGCAATGCGCATGACTACAGTTGCATCTAAGATTCCAACCACCCGGGCTCAAGGGACACTCGAAGTTCGGATCGACCTGATAGCTCAATACCAGCTCGTCTATTAGCTTTTCGTGATCTTGAGAAGCTTCATCATCCGACATCGAATCTCTTCGCTCTTTCCGATGTGGTGCTTTCAGGATTCCGCGGATACCAGTAAGAAGGCCTTGGCAGGTCGTACATCCAAGCAGCGATGACTGTCGTAAAGCTTTGAGCGTCACTGTCAATTTTCCGTGCTCTGAGTGGGTTTCTGAAAGCCTATTGCAGATGCACAGAGGCCTTCGTTTCTTCACCTCTGGCAGATGAAACCAATTCTCTTCCTCATGCAAGCTCCATCTGAAGCCTGACTCGTTGCCCTCTCCACCACACATCGTATTGAGTAGCCTACAAAGCTCTAGTAGAAGTTGGAACGATGAATGAACGTCTGCCAAATTGTTCAGCCTTAGTCTTCTCAAATGACGTCGAAGATGCGATGCTAAGCCCAAGTGTCAAACGTAGCCCGAGTATGGTTCAAAAACAGAGCATCGTGTTTCACGGTACGATTAATATGCGTCTTCATCTGTGTTCAATCGTTGGCTTTGCCCAGTGCGATGAGGGCGTCGGTGCCCTTCATGCAGCCACCAGTTCGCACCTGACGAAGAAGTCGACCAATGAACACCACGATTGTCAGACAAGCCTATCAACATCAGCATTTCGCACGTTTATTAGCCTAGAATAAATATTCATTCAGTCCTACTAGCTTAAAGTTACCCACCGGACTATTCCGCAATCCCACGTCCAACACCCGTGTCTGCAGCCCATCCACCTACGTCAGTGAGCGCAAATTGTTGCGCCCAACGATGCAATATATCGAAATGTCGCGTATGCCATCCGCACGAGTCTCAAACTACAATATGCAAAGGTGGCGATCACACGTACGATACCACAAAACTCGTGCTCCTATCTACAGTTGGGATGATCACGTGATCGTGCTCGAGATTGAGAATCTCGGAAGCTTCCAAGGTCCCAAAGTCCAATGTTGGGAGCAGGCCGTACACACATATGTCTCAAAGAAGCATATGTAGTACACAGCTGGACGCCATCGGGTCGTTTTCTTGTCAATCCCCGTTGTTCATTCAGCCCCATACAGGACGGCCCAATATGCATCCAAAACATAGATCCAAACCACATTGTTTCACCTCCCTAAAACCAGAATAATAGCAGGACTCGAGACATGATGAAATGAAAGAATTCGCGCGTCAAGATGAAAGATGTCTTACACGTCTTACCCGGATTACCTGCATTCATGATGCCCATCAGCCACACCGCACTCCTCCACCCAATTTCCACCAAAGACAGCACTCCCTCACCAACAACTCAACGCCACTAGTCAAACCAAAGCACCAGCCGCGGAGCGCGACCCAGATCTGGACCACGACTTCGCCTCAATGAGGCGATGCTAAGTATCTTGGTAACGGGTAGCGGCTCAAGCACGTGCCACACACATAAAGGAGGTAAGGCAAGATGTCTTCCATGTACACGTACCTCGACCCCACGCCTTCTTCCCCGTGATCTCTCCTCCTCTTCACTTCGGTCCTTCTCCTCCACATGGCCAACAGCAACACACGCAATCGCAAGCGACCGAGCCTCACGCAAAGGAAGTCCCATACGCGCCAAGCCCTCAGCCGTGTATTGTTCACTTTCCAAGACATTGAAGCTTGGCAGCGAGACAATGAGTTCATCGGCAGTAAATACCGACGGATTTCGAATTCGTACCGCGAGAGCTTGAGAAGTTTGTTGTATTTGCATAATCAGAGCGTGAATATCTACTCGCACCTGATTCCGGCATTCATATTGGTCGTTAGTGCGTTTAGCATCTACGATGTCGTCACGACCCGATATGCGACGGCTGATGTGTACGATATCCTTGCGTTTGGTGTTTTTGTTACGAGCGCAATCGTGTGTTTTGGGCTCAGTGCGAGTTTCCATTTGCTGGGAAATCATTCGAGTAAGGTGTATCACACGTGGCTGCTGATGGATCTGTGAGACTGCCCTTCCTTTAAGCCTTTTTACGCTGCAGCCAATGCTAACAAGAGCATCCAAGATACGGGATCTTCGTACTCATTGCGGGGACAGTGTACTCGGGGACGTATTACGGATTCTACTGTGAGCCGAACTACTGGATCATTTATTCGTTAGGAGTGAGTTCAAGAATTCTCGAAGCGCTTTTGGAAGGGTCGAATGCTGATCTCCACGCAAGATTGTCGCCATTGTCGTAAGTGCTGCAATGCTGTGCTCAATACCGCGATTTCGCACACCGAAATGGCGATGGGCTAGAGCGACGTTGTTCGTTGCCATTGGATGGTCTGGCGCGTTTCCAATGACCCATGCGGCACAGACATTTGGAATTGAACAAGCTCATAGGCAAATGGGTTGGTGGTTCTTCATATTTGAGGGTCTTTCTTATGTAACTGGAGCCATCATATATGCGGTAGGTGATAAAGTTGCTGCATCGGAACTTGATCGTTCGCTAACGCGCCATGAAGCTGCGTATTCCAGAGAGGCTTCGTCCGGGCTTTTTCGATATATGGGGTTGCTCACATCAGATCTTCCATCTATGTGCTGTCGGAGGCGCATCTTTTCATCTCTTCGGCCTGCTGAAAGCTTTCGATTACAATCACGATCCACTAACGAGAAGGACATGTTGAGCGTCAGCCCCCGAGTATATAGCTGTATCCTTACGGACGTCAAAACACTCTCACGATGCTGCCTTTAACTCCTCAAGCTGCTTCTTCGCTGCCCATTGCTTTTCGACATTGATTTTGGCAAGAATCTTGTCCGCTCCCTTTTCAACCAGGATCTTGGCAACTTCACGTCCCATTTGCTCCGCCTCTTCCGCAGATCGAACTTTGCGCACTGCCTCATGTTCGACTGCCTCTTTACCGTCCACGCTAACCACAACTGTCTTTAACACAAGCTCTTGGTCTTCTAGATCCGGCTCGGGTTCTTCTATCGCATTTCCATGCTTGTCGTAATCCTTCGCTGGTTGTGCTCCAACTGCCAGGCCCTTGCCGCCACGCCATGACGTCTCAATCCCGATCGGCACACTGCATCCACCTTCTAGCGTGCGCAGGAGAGCGCGCTCAGCAGAGCAAGCCCTAGTCGAGCGCTCGCACTTGATTTTATCCAGCAGGTCTATCATGGCCGTATCGTCCTTTCGTACCTCAATAGCCAGTGCGCCTTGACCGACGGCGTGCAGCATACCGCCGGAAGAGCTACTCAAGTATTGGCTGATCCTGTTGTCAAGGCCCATTCTCTGCAACCCAGCGGCAGCCAATATGATCGCTGAGTATGGCGAATCCTCCTTGTCCAGTTTGCCCAGCCTGGTACCGACATTGCCCCTCAGATCGGCGAACTTGAAGTGTGGAAAGAGACGTCTCAATTGTGCGGCTCGCCGAACGGACGATGTTCCAATTGTTGCACCTTCGGGAAGTGTAGCAAGCGTGGTGTCTTTGGGGAGACGCGGTGAAATGATGAGGGCATCGCGAGGGTCTGCACGTTCGAGAATGGCGCCAAGGTGTAGATTGTCGGGGAGTTGAGTGGGCATGTCTTTATCAATTCAGCGCGTGGTATAAGCATTCATCGTGTAGGTCTTACCCTTCAGACAGTGAACAATAATGTCCAATTCGCCCTTCTCCAACATGCTCTCAAGCTCACCCGTCCACAAGCTCTTTGCATTTTCGCCTTGGCTCAATTGTTGAAGTGGAGTGATCTTGTCTCGGTCTCCTTCGACTACGACGGGACAGATGTTATATGTGCGCTCCGGGTGCGCCTTCTTCAGAGCTGCAGCGACTGATCGTGCCTGGATTTGGGCCAGCGCCGAGTTGCGTGTGCCGATGTTCACGTGGGGAAACTGAGTGCTCGTCGATGTATCCGATGCTTGCGGGGCGTTCTGGGACGGCGTGGCCAGGTTGGTAGCGGTAGCTGAAGCCATGGTGAAGGTTGTTGTTGTTTGTATGTAAGTGCCACGTACTGTGAAGGTTGTATGAACTTTGCCCGAGTGGGGCCGATCGCGGGGCGATCATACGTCACGCCTCGGCGGTCTATTTTAGCTTCAGGTACAACATCCTCCATGCCCTCTGATGTGATGATAATCTCCTAGTGTATAGCCTAATTTACTTTTCTACACCCTGTGAAACGGTACAGCAGCAGCAGAATTTATGGTTCTGTACCCATTGGGCAGTATTCTGTTTCGTTCACAAGTATCATCAATACGCCAATCCATGCCAGTCAATCTTCAGATGTGACAACATGCAGCTAATACGCATTCGCACGTACATCAGTGCATACGGCATTGGCTATCAATATATGGTGGCTGATAAGGTCATTTTTCCGACCAAAATTGAAATGAAGTATAAGTCCCTAAAGAAACATGTTGAAGTAAAAGCCTTCAACGTAGCAACCTCAACGTAGACTACAAAATTTCGGTCCTTGCAGCATAATCTAAATCGTCCTAGCCAAACTCAGTGTACTCTGTCCGGATGATACAAATCAATAATACGACTGGGAACAAGCACACCACTGTCATTTGGCAGACTAACTGAATGCCTATTTCCGCTTCCAGAAATAATCGATGAATATGTAGCTGATCAATGTTGACAGAATGCGTAATGCTACCAATGCACACAAGAAAGAACTTCAGGTCCGATGAACGAAGGCTGACACTGGAGATCACTGAGCGAAAGTATGAATATGTGTGCAGCCTCGACACTCTTCAACTTCCTTCTTTGCTGCGATTGCTCTGGTACTCTGACCAGGCATCGGTCGCAGATGAGAACAAAAGCCAGGGCGTCCGAGATAGACGAAGATAAAGGTCTTAGCATGTAAAGATGACATGAAGACCCGGCCACGTTGAAGGCTCCACAAAGGCACTTGAATGCGCAGATCAGCACAGCCACCTAATCACCTTGAGTCCTTCGATCTATGCTTCTTGCGTGCCAGAACGGCAGAAACAGGTAACTATAAGTCCATATCAGTAATTCAGCCATCTGCAAGATTGATCGATTCGGTCTATCGTCCATTCTTTGACAGTTTCAGGCGCTTCGGTAAATTCACATACTTATCTGCCGTTGGAGACTGCTTTGCAATGCCCGTGGTCACTGCTTCTAGCATCAACTCGTCAGCTAAGGCGGTTTCTGGGCCAATCTCAGTATCCAGAGAGCTCATCCATCCTTCAATGGAAGTTCTGGCATCTGGTGTGATATCATAACCAGCCATGTGAATATGGGGACTTGGTAACAGAGAGCATTTTGGCCGCAAGTCACGGATCCAATTGGTGATGGCCCTGATCAAGTCCCTGTGCTTGATTCCTAACCTTGGAGAGCCTATGTCAAGCCAAATTGAGTGGTTCAAGTCGTTGTCTTGCCAAGCAGATCCTGTGGGTGGAGATCTGCCTCCTCGGTAAGTGGTAACGATGCGACGGCTGAACAAGAAATGGATCAAGCTGCGGGCAATCTCGTCACTGGTCGGTTCCTGTTCACTACCAACCCGATTGGTGACGGGAAGTACGTAAAGGCAAAGCGTTTGTTTGTTGTCCTGGCCAACATCTACGCGATTCGGGGCGGGTGAATAAAGTAAGGTCAATTGCCATTTCGTGTCCGTGCTCAGAAGACCATCGCTGGAATTGGAAATCCGAGTCCGAGAGTGAATGTGATTACGCGACGAAAGTCGCAAGAATGGCTCCGATGGCGCGCGACGTCCTATACGGTGCATTTCGTAGATCGCATGCACGATACTGTAGGCTCTCGACGTTGGACTGTCTTTGCCCCAATCTGGGCCCAAAACCGAATGGTTTTTGGGGTGGTGTGGACCAAATTCCTGTGGTTCATTCCAATCTGATAAAGCAAAAGTTCTTCGTTGTACACAGTCGCGCAAGTCATCTTGAGCATTTGAGTGCAACACGGTCTGCAATGCTGCCAGAAGACGACTTGTGGGCCAGTTGCAAATAGAGCAGTCAGCTGGATATTGCTCGGTCCAGTTCGATATCTTACGCAGATGGTCGACCACATCTTTATGTATTGCAAGCAATGTCAACTCTCTCACCAGTCCCCATGAGGAATCAATGAAGTAGGAAAATCGAAGTTTGGCGTAGACTTCTTTTTTCTCGCTTCCCGCAGGTCTTAGAGCGGTCGTCCTCAAGTTTCCAGTCCAAATGTCTTCAATCGAGTCTACGACATCCTCAGCCTCGAGACGGATAGGTGTAATGACCAGGAGACTTCTGATGAACTCAATCTCGTCATCTACTTCGTTGAAGCTTTGTAAGAGGGTCCCGAGGTTATCACGCGTTATATAGAGTGCTCTGAAACGAGACTCGATATTCCTGCCACTGTGTACAGTACCCATAGGCATTTGCAATTGTTTCCAGTGGTTGTCGAAGGATTCTCCAAAGTTATGCCGTGAGATTTCGATGATCTCAGGTTCATCCATTTGGGTTAGTGCAGAGTCCTGGTCTTCGATCCACGGTTTGATATCGTTGCGAAGCGAGTAAATATCAGTGTCGAGCGAAATTGACATTGTCCGATTGGTCGCGACAGTACCTAGGGCCTTCAGCTGTAACAGTATGCTTGGCCGATATACATCCCGGGCCCAATCAACAATAAAATCAATGATCAGAATAAGCTGAAGAGCCTCGTTATGATCGTTGATACTTCCTTCCCAAAGCTGAGAAACAAACTACAGCTAGGTCAGTATCGAAAATATGAACATCGCATCGTATATCTCTACCTACATAGTTTGTGCGGCCGTCGTCTTTGTAAATGGTCCCTGCGTATATTCGCCATGTTTCTCCGCGATTGGCGGTAAACCATACCAAGGGACCGCCTGGTACGTCCACCGTGTTGCCATGAGTGTCTTGGAGTATCTGTTGAATTTTGAGCGCGTGCTTGATTGGCAGCGCTGTCTGAATCTCTATCTTTTCAAAACTGTTGCCGCTCTTCTCGCTCTTAGCCTCGTGGATGAGAAATGGAAAATGCAAAGGAACACCGCCGTTGTCGGGATTCGTGCTCGTTCGAACAATGTCGGAGACCAATTTATGTCTCCGAGCACCTGGTGCTACATGAGTGTATTCCTGACGAAGGCGTGTTTTTAAGTTTTTGGTGTCTTGAAGACCATAGGTGCGATCGGGCCTTTTGTTGAAGGCTCCTGAGTCGCCCTCGGCAGCGAACTCCTCGATTCTGTTGGAAAAGATATCGCTAGTCCCTGGATCTAGACTTTGGACTAGTCAGCGCTGTGAAGCTTGAGAACAAGCTTGATCTTGAGACGAACCAGTCATTTAATCGAGTCAATGGATTGCATGTACAAGGCTTCCTCCGGGCTTGTCGCTCTCTCAAGGAACGGCCTTTACTTCCCACAACATCGTGGTCAACTTCAACCTCAGACCTCCAAAGCCTTTTACGGCAGGCTTTACTATGAGGCATCAGTAACGCCGCTAGTTGACCAGCAACCCTTTCATTGATACTAACCACGTTACCTCGATCTCAAATCTCTCGAAAACCTTGGGCTCGAGCTCGTATCTCCACCCACCTTCGTTTTTATTCTCTTCTCGGCATCTTCTTGCATCTCGAACCAACCTTGACGCTTTTTGCTTGTTCTTATATTGCCAAGGTCGCTCAAGCGAGTCACATGCAGGTACAAACGCGTATGTATCCCACAACGTACGACCCAATTGCTGGATGGTGAGAAACTTCTCTCGGTGGAGTTCGGGCACCTTATCCACGCATCGAGAGCTGAACTTTTGGCTGTTGAAAAATATACGCTGTCGCTTGGTCTCGGCTTTAAGCTCACGATACTTTCTGCTACTGGTCATCTTGCGGCAGAAAGAGAAAAGAAATGCACTGAACCGTCAGCTGAAGCCACTCATTTCCACTGACACTTTATAGCTGACCTTAGACGTACTCTTAGCCGTTGCAGCCTGCACTGCGCAACCTGTGCCGCAGGAGTGCATGCACAGCCACAGCTCATGTCCAATCAGCAGGGTAACCTAAATGCACGGACTTTACAGCCGGTGCACATTAGGAAGGTGGACATCATGCCTTCATATGTACGCTTTGGCACGACTGTCACACTTTCAAAAGTATATATCGACAATTTTGCAACAATCATAGATCTCAGTGTCGGGCGTGTGTTCGACCTACGACAAGATCGGAGGTGCCAAGTGGTGGCCAGGGTTTCGGATTCTCTCGAGTGACCTGGAAGCGAGCGAACCTGAGACGACACCTCCCACCCAGGAATATGACGAAACGTACAGATACAAGTGCTGCTATCAATAGAAACAGACCAACAAGTAGGTGTGAGTAACGCAGGTCGTGGCTATCAATATGGGCAGAAATACCGGAAACACTTTAGTAGCAGCTGGGGTGCAAACAGTTGGGAGTTGGTGCAAGCACGGAGCAATTCTAAGGGGAGTGTACATCCTGTGCACTTTGAAAGTTATATTATCGTAGTGTGCACAAAGATGGGCCAAAGGTATGAAGAGCAAACAGGTACACTGACGAAGGCTCACTGCTGTTTATTGTTTGTAAGCGAACCGCTACGGATCAGATAATGTTCCTTCATTCACCCAAACCAAAATCTCAAAATACAATAACGCCTGGCTCCTAAGTAGCAAAAGCGGGAATCCGCAACCTGAGAACTCTTCCATGCTTTAATGACTCCCCGATCCCCCTATGAGCTTGGCCTTGTTTTCCATCTTTGTTGACTTGCTATTACACATGCCTCGATCAATATACGAACGATGAAACATTAGACTCGCTGGAAGAGACTCCCTATTCATACTATGCATCATGACTTTGACATGGCACTATCAACATGCAGCATAGAACTGCTGAACGATGACAGCAAGTATTCTCCTGTAGCCCTTCCAGCCAGCGTCTACCTCCAAGCCACGTTGTGCCTTCCACAAAACGATGGTTCGCCTATTTCTTCCCCTTGATCTAGTCTCATCACCCACGAACACGGAAACACTCTTATGTTAACAGACGTCGTCAATTATTAAAGCCAATTTTGACGGGGAGAAAGAACTTCATGTTCCTGGTCTTTCAATTCGGCGGGCACAATGCGAACACGGCCTTGAAGAAGACTCAAGTCCACCCTGATTGAGGCTTTGTTGGATAAGACTTGAATTCTTCCACGACACCGAGTTGGGATGTCCGACTATGGCTCTGGAGTTGTGAGAGGAATACATTGAGTGTTGTTGATTCGGCGCATAATGCTAATATAGTCAATCGCCCGCTTTTGAACTTTTCTAGTAACCCGTCTAAATGATGTGCTGACTTGAGGCAGGCCGGAGGTTATGCCTAGAAGACTTGCTGTAAGTGATAGCGATTCCATAGCTGCCTGGAGTCGCTCGCAACAAGCGAGCTTTCGATAGTGCGGGTGTCAAGCAAGACATATTCAAGGATCGTGTGGGAAAATATCACACCCCTCCTCTGAAGCGTCAAAGTGGATCTATTCTGTTGATATGGTGTTGTACAGCCATTGCGTGATGGTGGCGCAGCGATGTAGACATCAAAACTGCACCGCCACGTAGGAAAAGCAACTCGCGTACTTTGCATAGCTTTGAAGGCTGAATATTACTCCCTCTGACCACCTTAAGTGGATGATGAAGAGACTTAGAAAAGGCGCTTATTATTACTGTCCACCAAAATTGGTCAATTATGGGGATTCTTCGCGACTGTTGTTCTGTCTGTTCTTTATTGGTACACTAAGTAACCTTTGATACAATTGATGGGTCTAACCTATGTAGCCCGTCACATACATCGAAAGTGACCATCGGGGCAGAATGAACGAAAACGATTTGTCAACTCCACGCTACGGTATACTGAATGGAATAACTCAAGCATTCAGGTATTTACATAGCAAAGACTTCGGGCCAAAGCATTTAAAGCACCGCATGCGACTCAGCTGTTTCGGGCGCTAGACCATGTCAGCCTTGCTTGGTGGTCTTGGTGCATGTAGTCCTGAGGCGCACCGACTTCCCCGCTTTAACGTTACTGCGCATCTTCTAGGGCTCAGCCCAGCTGTGTCACTACACAACACCCGTAGCAAATAAGCCCCAAGATTTCAGCACTCATCGAGTTCATAATTTACTTCGGTCTTTGCTCTCAGCGCATCTGCAATGTCAGACGATGATGCAACGTACCCATCGAGCTCAGACGGAACCGAATCCTCCGATGAGTGGAGTAGCGTTGACGAGGACGAATTTGTCGACAACGATCTCTTTGCAGGTACTTAAAAGATTGCTTGATCCATCCGCACGACCACTGACCACGTATCTAGCTCAGCCTCCAGAACAAGTCTTTCACTATGCTCCTCTAAATCATGAAGTATCGTCTATTCGACTTATACGTGTACGCTCCGAAAAATCGGAGGACGGCCTAATCCAGTGTGATCTACGGCATGCTCTTATCGGCGACAAATACAGCTGTCTTTCTTATGTGTGGGGCAGAAAGGTGCGAGGCGAATGGATCACATTGAACGATCAAAGATTCTGGGTCCGGCGCAACCTCTTCAATTTCCTCACTTATGCAAGAAGAGCACCACAATTCAGAGAGACGTGGCTGTGGATAGATGCACTGTGTATTGACCAAACGACAGTGATTGAACGCAATCATCAAGTACAGCAGATGGGCCAGATATACAGTGGAGCAGAGGAAGTCATTTCGTGGCTTGGTCGTAGGAGCAAGATTGCCGAATTCCTGAGCGGCGTAACACCTCAGAGATACTGCAAGGACTATATTGGTGCCTTTCGCAATTCTATATATTGGGATCGTGCTTGGATCACACAAGAGATTGTTTTGGCGCACCGCATCAAGTTCATGGCGAAAAACTCTATTCTGGACGGAAAGCTTCTACCCATCGATCGTAGCAAAAGTGACAAGTCAAGGCCTACAATTCTGCATCCGAGGAGCAAAGATCGTTTGCGAGGAAGAAGTCTTATCTACCTACTGGACACCTTTCGGTATAAAGGATGTAGTGATAATCGGGATTTGATTTTCTCGTTGTTATCTTTATGCGGCGAGGGCTCATCACTCAGGGTCGACTACAATCAAACACCTGCCGCACTCGCAAAAGATGTTCTGAAAGCTTGCAAGCAATCGTTCTGTCTATGTTCTACTAGAATTGTTGGGGATGTGCTACACCTAGCACATCTGAGAGAGGATAGAGCCGACAATGAGCTCTCAAAACTCCCCTTTGCGAAGATCAAGATACCCGAACAGCCACTCAGTCCGTACCACCAGCTCTACTATAGTCGCCCATGCCGCGAGGATCAATGCGACGGAACCGACGATTCTCATCACTATTGCGATGACGACCAAACAGCGAAGGAAATCAGCCTCGCAGTGACTTTGGATATGCAGTACCTCTGCATATCCTACAATGGCCTCGTCACATTCTTCGTCAATGCAGCCTCTGAAGTTGTCGCTTTCAGACACTACCCACGACCCCCAGACCTCTATTACGGCCTCAGACTTGAAAGTCATCGCATTGTACCTGCCTTTGATCAGCAATATTGCACTATTCGGCTACCGTTTTACCTTCTCCTCCGTATAGCACGGATAAACCTATTGTCTGATCGTCGTCATTGTGAACGTGCATCTATCCCGGGAGTATCGACAGGGATGGACAGCAGCGTGCAGCTGGAAATGAGTGTACTTGATGGTAGTGCAGAGAATCTCTAAGTTACATTCGTATAAACACAATATGAGTTCAATCCTAAAGCTTGTTAGCTGAAGCAACTTTCTCAAATAATCTGGAAGACGTGAGTACAGGGTGATTCTTAACGTGCTGTCGTCGCGAAGCTGCTGTATAACAAATCAGACGACTTTGTCATTACATTTGAGGAAGACTGATGACCTTGCGTCGTAAGTATCAACCGCAAAATGTATAAGTAGGATCTGATTCATATTCGTAGCTTTCCAATCGGTGCGGTACATACTCTAGATTGCATGGTCCACACCCCAATCTACACCTCTGTTGTCTCCATCTGCAGCGCTTTGTGTGGCTTCTCATCAAATGCAGCATTTTCCGCCTCTTCCAATCCCAAGCTCTGTGCAATGTTGTACAGCCTCGTTTTCTCCTCCTGCGCCGTGGTGTCTCCAAACACGCCATCCATCTCCTCGAGCGTCTTCCCTTTGGTTTCAGGGATCAAGAACCATGTGAACGCGAACGCAATCAACGCGAAGGCGGCAAAGAATAGATATGTGCCGTATCCAATGGTCTCCAACATGTCTGGGGTAACAAGGCCGATGATGAAATTGCAAAACCAGGTCGAGGAGGTGGTCAGAGACATGGCTTTGGAGCGAGAGCCGAGATTGTAGATCTCTGAAGGAAGGACCCAGCCAATGGGCGCCCAGGAGTACGAGAAGTTGACGTCGTAGATATAGACGAAAGCAATACCGGTCCAGCCTGCGGCGGGGTGGTCTTTGAGCGTGGAGCCGTAGCCGCCGATAACGCCACCAACGATGCAGAGCGAGATGAAAGTACCTGCTGCACCAGCGAGTAGGAGGGGTCTTCGACCAACCTTATCGATGAGGAAGAGTGCGGGGAGGGTAGAGAGAGTCTTGAAGTCCGGTTAGCTAGCTTGTACGTAGTTAGGGGTCGAATGAAAGCTCACGTTAACGATGCCATACACTCCGGTGGCTAGAAGCCCTGTAGTTTTTCCAGACAAGCCAAGTTGACCGAAGATAGTGGGCGCATAGTAGATAATGGCCTCACTCAAAGTCAGTATCTCCTCAGAGTAATGGCACGGAAGGTAAGCTTACGTTGCATCCAATGAATTGCTGGAAGAACATCACACAGCAGCCGATGGCTGTGCGCTTAAACGCTGGCCATGTAGAGAACAGAGTCGAGTAGCCAGCCAAATACAAAGAGACGCCTTCTTTACCAGGAAACTTCTCGCGTGCGTATTGCTCCTGGAAGATGACCTCGGCTTTGATCGCCAAGTACTCTTTCTGGACCGACTCGTCATCAGCGTTTCGTTGACGAACCTTGGCAAGCGCTCGAATGCCGGCTTCTTCGTTGTCCCGCATGCACTGGAAATATTATGTAAGTATGCGAGTTTGCTTAACGCTTACAACATGAACTTACGTAGTATCGAGGAGATTCTGGAAAGAATATCATGCCGATTCCAAGGACGAGACCGGGAAAAATTTGTAGAGCAAATGGCACTCGCCATGATGCATCAGATTGACCAGTGCAACCGTTCGGGCCAACATCGTTGCGAGGATCGAAAGCTGGCTCAGCTGCTGTGCCGCCAGTGTAAGGGATATCAGGCGCGCATCGAGTTCCACCAATATATTGCGTGCCATACTCAAGCCAGTACGATACGAGGATTCCGAGTGTGATGCTAAGCTGTTGCAGAACAACAAGTGTACCTCTGATCCCAGCAGTAGAGACCTCGCTCATGTACATTGGGACGATCATAGTCAGCATGCCAACTGCGAACCCGGCAACAGCACGACCTGGGCGATCAGTTAGATCAAACCTCCTGTAAATATCAATCCAGACTCACCAGCAAAAGCCATTGCAATGTTGATTGCTGCGGCTTGAAACGCCGAACCGATAGTGAAGATGACCACGGCGATCAGGATCGAGCCCTTGCGTCCGAACCGATCGGCAACGGGACCGTTCACCAAGGATCCAAACCATGCAGCAAGCAGCAGAGTTGACACGAACCAGCCCTTGAACGAACTATCGAGTGAGATCCTCGGAAAGGCGGCTGCGAAAGACTCCATAGTAAGGACTCCACTACGTCAAAGAGGGTATAATTAGCACATGTCTCATATATTACGAGCTGTGGAGGATTTTTGGCAGGGAGGGGGACGGGACGCTTGAGGGCGAAAGGAAGGCCAGTGGCTGTATTTTCCGCACCAAACCAGCATTCTGCTTGAACTCTGGAAAACGGTTGAGATGGAACTTACTACATTTCTGTCAGCTAAATAGTCACAAAAAGCATCATTGTGGAGATTGCTTACCGATACAACGCCTTGGTCATAACCAAAGAGAAATCCACCAAGTGAAGCAAACTGCCCAACGTCAGTATAGATAAGCCACGATAAAGATTCATCATGGACGTACAGCTGATAGACCAAGAAGGTATGGATTCTGGCGCAACTCCGCGTACAGTCCCTTCTTCTCTCCAGGTGCAGCTCCAATCTGCAATTCGGAAGCCATGGTGAAAGATGCGCGCCTAGCTCTCGTGCAATCCCAAGGTACTGGTACGTGGAGAAGATGGAGGAACTACAATTGTGGAGTTTCTTCACACTTATATATCGTCCAGGTATACTTTGAATATGATGCGCGGGAACAACGAGTCAGGCAAGCCGGAGGACTGTCGCCCGGCCCAACGAGGCAACCTGCCTCGTGTCGCGCAAACTTGTGTTGTGGAGTCTCCGCATGCCGATCGCACCGTTGGATCATCTCTTGGCTTGGGAAAGTACTGGGGTATCGGCATGGTGTGAGGCCGGGCGACAGTCGTCCGAACCATGGCGAACGGTTCGCTGTACTCCAGAATTTTTCTATTGGCATTTATTTGGATTGCCGTTCTCCGACAGATTTTGCTCCATTTGTGTTGCCCGATTTCTATCTCCAAGCCCTCTTCTATTTTCCACACTTCCAATCAAGTTCCTATCCTTGTCGAACGATGGCAAGGAGCACGACAGTGGATGCTTCCTATGACACCATTCTAGATCTGGTAAAGCGCGTAGAAAAGCTGCTATTTTGCCAAGCGACCGAACCTCGTCAACGCATACTTGTCGGACTAGCAGGTGTGCCGGGATCAGGCAAGTCGACGGTATCCAACGCGCTTCTAGCCGAACTAGCTGTGCGTGGCGTGAAAGATGTCGCAGTCGTTCCCATGGTGAGTATTTTGTTGTCATATCGCCACTTTACTGACAATTTTGATAGGATGGCTTTCACTACACCAAAAAGGTCTTGTCCACTTTTCAAGATGCAGAGAACGCCTTTCGAAGACGTGGTGCACCTTTCACATTCGACGCACAGTCATTTGTGAAGCTCGTGGAGAACTTGATGGTCAGCCCGGTCACGACAGCCATGGAGCCTGACGTTAGCATCCTGGCACCAAGTTTCGATCATGCCACGAAGGATCCAGTTGAAGGATCAATTGTGGTATCTTCCCGCACCCGATTAGTCATAGTCGAAGGCAATTATACTTTACTAGATCAAGCACCTTGGAGCGATGTGGCCAGGAGCTGTACAGAGAGGTATGTAGTAGATGTCAGAGATTTGACCTTTGGCTTACTAGCAAATAGGTGGTTTGTTGATGCTCCGGTTGATTTGGTGAGAAATCGTCTTGCCAAACGACATCTTGCAGCTGGTATTGAGACTACCATGGAAGCTGCAGTGCGACGTGCTGAGGAGAACGACGTTCCCAATGGTGCGATGATACGGTCCATGTTGGTTGCGCCAGACCTTGTCATCAACAATTGATAAGCATAATAGTCTAAAGTCCAATCATTGCGGATCCGACCAGAATTTGGGATGATTTTCAGGTAGTCCAGGAGTATGTAATCCGTAAAAGAAATGCCCTCTGATTCGTTATGCTATAGCGGGATGGGTACAAATCATTTCTCTAGACCTATGAAACCGTGCCCCGCACGCGTTAACTTGCGATACATGCCTCAGAATGTATTTGAGCTGAGATCCCAGTCGAATGAGTTCAACAGTTCGTTAGTTTCCATCGACCAAGGGAAGTTGTTCAAAGCATCAGTATCCAGATTCACATCTTGAAAGAAAGGCGCATCGGCGCGATCGTCCGCAACTATCTGGTCCAGTATAGCCACACACCTTGCAGATAATGAGTCCTCTCCAAGATTATCACGGAACGTGTTCCGAGCCATCCGAATATCTTCTCGCCATTGTTGCATCTCGGCCGCGTAAGGGAAGCTGATGAAGCAAAGGGTGACTACGAGGGCGGAGTGGAACAGAAAGAATCTAACGTTACACGTAAGTCAGTCGCAGCAACCTTGGTATCAGCGAATTTACTTACGTAGCGTACCATCCTTCCAGTCGTGTCAATTCTTGCATCGAGTATTGGTTTATTGAAGCAATTGTAGCATGCGCAGCCTCTACGCATATGCGCTTACACTCTTCTTGTTCTGGCGACGTTGTCGAGCTCGATATTTGGCCTCTACTTGCAATCGCCTGACGCAGCAATATGTGTCGAAAGACGATGATCTTGAGGTTCCAGAAGCGCCACCACAATCGAGCCCTGGCGAAAAGATACCATCGCAGTTGACACGTGGGCTGAACATCGAGTTGAAGATACAGAGGTAGTTTGTGACACCACAAGTCCATAGCTTTGCCATTAGACAGCGCCGCCTCTGGAGATAAGCCCGGATCGGCCAGTAGGCGGTTCGAAATGTTGTTTGTGTGTAGGTGAAACTCGCTTTGTTCTCTCAAGGACGAATAGAGCGTGGGTCCTTCTGACTCTTGTGGTAGATCGGTTGTTCTTGGAGTCAATGCCTGGAGGAGTCAGTCAATAGTTTGCATGTGCTTGTAAGAAGATAGCATACAGCATCTTCGATATTCAGCACTGCATGAACATTCATAGTGTCGTGATCGGGTAGCATAATGGCTCGGCCAAATGTCGTTGAAGCGCCACTGTCGAAGATGAACAAGCCCCACCACACTCTACGCCTAATTTCTCGTTCCAATAAGGTAATATTCCAATGGGGCAGCTCCCGATGCAGAGCGAGACTCAAAGCAGTGCGAACCGCGAGACCTAGCAAATTCCATCCAGAATTGGGCCGATTTCGTTTTTGGCTAAGATTGCTTAGCAACACGAGTGCCTGCACCGTGGCGAGATCAGCAGCTTCGAACACAGACTCGTGTTGCCCCAGGGTAAGCGCTCGACGATAAAGGTAGTCTTCCAGACCCACTTCATCTTTGTTAAGACACCATGCGCCAAGCGCTAGAACTGCATGGTATAGCATATCCCACGATCTTTGTGGTGGTCGAGGGACAAGCTCATGGACCTGGGCTCGGAAGGTAGCCTCGTGGACAAAAGGATAACATATATGGTAGTCATGAAAGTATGCATCCAAGAGGGTTGACGAAAGCTGGTTAGTCAGTGCAGTATAGGAGATTTGAGACGAAGCAAGAACATTTCTGAGAGTGGCTGATTGTCCCTTTCGTTGGCCATGTTCTTGCGCTCGTGACTGATTAAGAAACCCTGCCCAATCAAGCAGACATCGGAGGAATACGACCCCTGAAGTTGATCCTAAAGTCTCGTGAGCCTTGTTTTGATGTATACACGGCGATTGGTGATGGTACCGAGGTATCCCACGCCAGATGGCTCCACGCTAAGTGCAGCCATGCCATCTGCGAGGACATCCACGCCAGAGTCTTCCTCTTTCCATTCAAAGCCCTCAGCTGAACTTGGCACTGCTTCTGGAATGACTGGCTCGGAGGAAACGCCGCGCGAAGGTGTTGCTATCTGAGGGGCTTCCGACTCTGCAGAGCTGACGCGAGGCAGGTTGGCTTTGGCCAAATCTGGCGATGCGAGTACCGCATCGATGTCAATACCAGGTAGCAACTGTGTCATCAAGTTTTCAAGGTTGGCCAAACGCTTTTCCACGCTGGACAAGTATCTGGTGAAGTATGAGTGTTATGGCTTGGACTGTCGAAGATGCAGCGTACGCTCGTGTCAGCGGAGATCGAACGATCTTTCCACTGTAATGGCATGGCACGCCGCTTGTCACACATCCTCTACATGATGGCGCTTCTTTGGAACACTTTGGAAGTCAATACATGGCCAGACAAAAGAGATCGTATTGACCTTGAGCTTTTTGTGACGACAGCGATCACACTATCTGTTGTCAGCGTGACACATACTCATGATTCGGGAAGTACAAACAGAAAGCGAGTCCCGTCCTGCAGTCTTCCTGTGATCCATCCATGTGAACAGCCTGTTGTGGTGAAGGTGCGTTTGTACGTACGAGTCGCACGCACTGGCTTCCAGACCGTCCCGAGGCTTGTCCGGACTGAGTTAGGTCGCCCTACGTTCACGGTCTAACGTCAAACATGTACCATCGAGGGCCACAATTACAACCTTCAGATCCATCAAAAACTACTTCGTAAAGATAGTGACGAGGCTTCTTAAATGACGAATAATCCTACTGCACTCCACAAACTCTTGAAACAGATATGGTCACTTGCCGTCGAAAGGATGGATTGCTTTTGATCTCATAATGACGAGATGAAGACCATCATGGCCTCTGATTGCATTTCCGCTAGATAGACACTTTAGTGAAGAAGAAACACAAGACTTTTCCCTTGAGCGCCTAGTTTTGGGTTCCATACGCCTCGACACCATCGCACGCTGAATAAACCGTCCTGCATCATAGAAGGTCTAACATCTCCATTCTCATCCTTCATCGCCATCACCTTGAGCATCAAACTGGGTATCGCAATCGTTCCTCATGTCTCCACTCTCATAACCTCCCCACTTCAATTCATCAATTGGTGCCGTTCGAGCAACAGTCCTTCTAAGACGTGCTCCCAGGCGGCCCACCCATGTTCAACAAGATATCCAACATATCCATTCCCCCAACATCCGGGCCCATAGCCGTTTGATTGATCTCTGCACCCCACTGATCCAGCAACGGATCCAGGGGCAGCGCAAGCCAATCCTGATCCTGGCCCGCGCCCCAGGTGGCACCACTATTCGCCCATTGGCTCCAGTTCGTATTGTTCGCGTTGTGGTTGGTGTTGGTGAAATTGGCGTAGTTACCCGGCGGAGGCATGATGGAGATGGAGTTGGAATTGGGATCATACGCCTCGGCGGATATGCCCCAAAGAGAGGATGACAATGGGGTAGCGCGGCCCGAGGCGGTGAGATTGAGGGAGGGGGAGCCGGGGACAGAAGTGCCTGAGTTTTGGTAGGTATTGTTCCCGTTGCCCATGTACGGTGGCTGGAGATGGTTGGCCTGGCCGAGCGGTGCGGGAGGGGGCATGAGTGGGGCTTGGATCGGGCTTCTGCTACCTGCTCGGGAGATGCCTGTTGAGCCGTTGGCTGCGAGGCGGACGAAGCGTGAGCGGATGCGGTGGGTGAGAGTTTCGACGAGGTCGGCGAAGCGGTTTCCAACATGGACGTCGTCGACGATGCCTTGACGAAGGGCAGAAACGGCCTCGCTGAGGAGATTGAGACTGATGGCTACATCTTCTTCCGTGGCGCCCAAAGCAAAGGTCTTGAGGAGAATAATGGCCACGCTGACGATACGGAAGAAGGTTCGGACTGGTGCGTGACGAAGGTAGCCCCCAGGATGCAAGCCTTCAATGACTATCTTGAGGACATTGCGAGATGCATCGATAACCTCGTTGATGTAGTGTCTGTCATTAGCGTACCACTTTGTCAACGTGCTAAAAGGAATGGCGCTACCATCGCTGGCATTCGTCGCAACCCCATTGACGGGCATCCCGCTCGGCTGTGCATGCGTTTGCATAGGCGTGTTATGCGTGCACCGTTCTACGACAGCTTGAAGGGCAAGGGAATTGAGGTACACACGAGTGTACTCGTATTCGATGATGAGAACATGTCGGAGTTGAGTAGGAACTGACAGAGTTAGAAATTGCATGGCAAACACTCTGACGGTATTCACCTTGAGGCGCGCGATCGAAGCAAGCCCGCCATTCCATCAACGGTCCTTGGAAGAACTTGAGCATCTCCTCATAAGAGCCCGACTTGAGCAGTTCCCTTGTCTTCCTCCTGTTTGAGAACAACTTGAGATTACCCATTTCCATAATCTTCGCAATACGCTGCCAAAAGTCAAGCACAAGATCCTGAACAGCATGACGCTCCTGTGTCGCAATCGACTCGAGAGGCAGCCGTTGCCCGTCTGAACGCATGCCAAATTGCGGCGGTGGTGCTTTAATGCGACTCACACGCTCCTGGTACAGCTCAAGCGGTGTAGGACCTCCAGCCAAAGTCTCGTCACGCTCAATCTTGGGCAGCATGGAGGTCAGACCCAAACGGCCACTGGTCTGAGTGACGTAGATGATCAGTAGATCTCGTAAATGGTTCTTGCGTCGGTAATATGCCTTGACGGTCGCGTGCGAGAGGTGTTGGTTAGCATCTTCAAACTCCTTCTCGCTCGTGTCGTCAAAGACACCGATCTCGAATGCCAGCGTCATGGCATTGCCGAGCAGCATCCAACACATGCGGTCACTACGCCAGCACGGCTCGAGCCAGCTATCGATGCGCTTGTCACCGACGCCTTTGTACATGTCTGCTTTTGGGCCTGTCTCGTATGGGTCATCAGGCACAACGAGCTCGTCGTCGTCATCGCCAGGCGGGAAATGCAAAGCACGCGGATGCCATTCGGTGAGCAGCATCAGACTCTCGACCGTGCCCAGCGTACGCAGTCCTTTACGGGAGAGCGGATTGACATCAGATCCAGGTTGCTGCCCGGCGCCGCAGAAACCGCCGCCAAACTGCTCCTGACCAAAGATCATACGGTCAATCATGCCTTGGAGAAACTTCCACAGCTTCTCATGGATCAGATATGAGCGCGACTGTGCCCCTATGCCCGTAGAGCCGCTCGGCTGAGAATATCTCGCTGCAATGGTGAGCAGGGTGATGACCAACATGGGCTCTTCCTTGAGCAACTTTGCATGCATGGCATGGTCGCGGTAGTCGGGCACAACGATGGGTGTCAAAGGGGACAAGAATGTGTAGAAGTAGTCGACATAGGCAATGGCCTCTTTGGCGGTCAGCCACCCCGCCCGGACGAAGCGGAACCTGGTCCACGCCCGCACAGCCTCGGTGAAAGCATACTCATTCGGCGGGTCTGGCATCATGGGCTGCGAGATGGCCGGGTCGACTGCAGCGTCCGAGGCCGCAGCGCGTGAGCTGGTGCGCAGATGCGCCGTGTTCACCTGCGGACTGGCAAAGTTTGTCTGCGAGCCGGGCGTGCTCCCCAGCGCGGGCCGCTGCATACTCGAGGCGCTGCCCGTCCTGTGGTGCGCCGCCTCGAACAGTAGGTTCAGCGCATCGTGCCCGCTGTAGACCTCGCCCGCCTGCAGCGTCGCGACCGTCTCGTTGTTCACCTTCTGGTCCTCCTCGTCATTCGGCGGGGGCTGCGGGCCCGCAGAGGTCGTCGGCCGTCGCAATGGCTCGTAGCGCCCAATGGAGCCGCCTGGAGTCAGCGGCTGGGAGAGAAAGGTCGCGCCATTCGCGCTCACGCTGACGGGCTCAGGCACATGCTCCGTCTCTGAGCGCACGCGCTTGCGGCCGTTGCGCACTTCGTAGTCGTCAATCTCCTCGAAGTCGTCCTCGTCGTCCTGCCGCCTCTTGCGGCGCGTGGCCGAGAAGAAGCACTCCTTGCTCTCGCGGCGGCAGCGCACACATGGCGGGTCGTGGGGGTGGTCTGGTCGACAGTCAGTGTGCAGCTCGCATGCCTGCCTTGGTCGCGACGGCTACGTGCCTACGGGCCCCAGGTCGCACCGGACTTTGCGTCTGCGACATGGAATGCAGGCCTGGTATGTGCGCGTATGCTGCGACTGCGACGCGCCCTTGTTGCCGGGTGGAGAAGCGTTCATGGCTTTTGGAGATTTGGGGACGTCGGCTGGCGGTTGGCAACGGCGTAAGATGGCCGGGCCCCTCAGTATATGATCAGACAAAGGCCGAATCGAGTCGATGTACCTGCATACAGTAAACGTAAAAGAGCCGCACGACCGTAACGCGGACAGGAAGGTCGTTATCGACGACTTTTGGTTTCGTGAGTGACTATCTGTTCTCCTCGCTGCCTTCCCGTTGATTCCAGTGCCTTTTCCCTCGGCCACAGCCACGCATCCGCAGTCACGAGGTGAGGGGTCCACCAATGAGAGCCCAGCAACACCATCTCACCCCGAAAATGTTACGTGCAGACCGCTCTGCACATGGACAGTTGAATTCTGCTCAGCAAACGCCTTCACTGGTCATTCTGCTCGCTGGATGACATGACTGGTTTGTGCTTGCGTCATTGCTTACATTCACCTCTTCAAAGTGTACTCAGAGCATGTGACAAGCAACCTGTACTTGTAAAGCATGGTACGCTATTACCACCAAATACATTAGGACCGGATAGAATACAGAGTCTCTGCAAAAGAGCTAGTCTTGGACGTATCGACTCATCTCACATCACCACAACAGCAACAACACCACCCACAACACCCACCCCACTCCATCCCCTCAAATTCCCACCTCCCCCACTCGCCGGTGTAGGCGTAGGCGTGGGTGTAGGCATCGATGACAACATTCCCGTGCCCATCGTAGACACCCCTCCACTTCCGCTGCTGCTCATCCCAGCCCCCATCGAACTGACCGCGCTCGACATCGAGCTCCCAGCTTCCCTGCTCGTCGACCCCTGACCCACCACCACCGACGCAGCAGCAGCCAAAGACGAGCTACTCAGCGCAGAAACAGCCTCGGACCCCGTCGTCGGCGTAGCGGGTGCATTGCGCGGTGCGCATGAGGCGTTGTTTTGTGCGTTGGTACTGCACACTGTATCTGCAGGACAGCAGAGGGCTCCGTTCCACCCGCATAGAGTACCTGCGCATTGACGGGGTACGAGGTCGTGATTTGATGTAGGGGCGCGATTCGATGTGGCGTGCGTTGTGGATGTGAGCGCTGCACAGCTAATGAGGAAGGTCGCCAAGGGGAGTGGGGAAGACCACATCGTGGATGTGAGGTTTGATTATTAGAAGCTATTGATGTGTAGAGGTAGACGAGAGGTACATCTTTCAACTTGTGTTGTGTTGTTGTTGTTGTTGTTCTGTCGCGCACTTGATGATTATCCAGATTACAGTCTAGCTTCTACGAGACCAGAGGATTCTGCCTATCGACTGTGCCGCAATAGGTCCCTGGGCAGGGTATGGATAACCACTATCCAAGCCTCTGAACAGCATCTATTTTGTCATTAGCAGAGCCCAATGTACACGAATGCATTCATTGTTTGAGCCGTCTGTTTGTTCATGGTGGGAATCAATTCTATTCTTTCCTAACCTTCACTTTTTTGCGTGATACCTAGGTGAACCATCTCTTCATACTTCATAATGCCATATCCCTTATAGCAACCCTCGTCAAACAGCACAAACGCTTAAATAAGTTGCTGGAACGCGCGGTCGAGAGGAGAGCGGAGAGGCTTGACGTCCTTGTAGAAGTCGATGGTGGCCTTGGCGCGCTTGGCAATGCCTTCTGGGGTGAATTCGAATTTCTGGACACTCGTTAGGTTGTAGCTCAAGATAAAAAGATTCATATTGCTTACCGCGTAGACCTCCTTGTATGGGCCGGAGGCACCAAATCGGTTGAGACCGAATTGCTCGTGCGAGTACTTCTCCCATCCGAGAGTGGACATGACCTCAACAGACATACTTGGGATGCCACCGGGAATGACCTTGAGCTTGTACTCCTTGGGTTGTGCGTCGAAAACCTCTGTGCAAGGCATCGACACAACACGGGCAATGATACCCTGCTCCTTGAGGGTCTTGACTGCCTCCAAGCAGAGGGAGACTTCAGAACCGGTGGAGACAAGAGTAATTTGAGCACCCTCGTTCTCAAGAGCAGTGTAACCACCCTTGATACCGTTCTCGAGCGTTGAGCCCTCAAGCTGGGGCAGGTTCTGACGGGTGAGCGCAAGGATGGAAGGAGTACCCTTCGATGTGAGCGCCATGTAGTATGCGGCGGAGGTCTCGTTGCCGTCAGCCGGGCGCCAGACCATCATGTTGGGCAGAGCACGGAAGTGGGCAAGAGTCTCGATAGGCTGATGGGTAGGACCATCCTCACCAAGACCGATGGAGTCGTGGGTGGCCACGTAGATGACACGCTGGTGTGAGAGCGAGGACAGACGGACGGCACCGGCAGCATATGAGACGAAGTTGAGGAAAGTTCCACCAGCGGGGATGATGGTTCCGTAGGCAGAGAGACCGTTCATGACAGCAGCCATGGCGTGCTCACGGACACCGTACCTGACGTAACGTCCGGCCCACTCTCCGATACCAAGGTCCGGAGGCTGGAAATCGACGGCCTTCTTCCATCGTGTGTTGTTGGAGCCAGTCAAGTCAGCAGATCCGGACATGAGCTCGGGGATGACATCGTGGATGGCCTCGAGAACACTCTCGGAGAGCTTTCTTGAGGCAATGGCCGAGTCGGTGGGCTTGTAGACGGGGAGAGACTCTTGCCATCCCTCGGGGAGGTCGCGGGTCAATCGTCGCTTGAGGTCCTTGTGGAGGTCCTTGTGCTCGTTTCCGTACTTCTCGAAGAGCTTGTTCCACTCCTCCTCGGCGGCAGCGCCCTCGGCGGCGTGCTTGTGGTACATGTCGTAAACCTCCTGGGGAACGACGAACATCTTCTCGGGGTCAAAGCCAAACTTCTCCTTGACCTGCCTGATGTCGTCGGACTTGAGGGGGTTTCCGTGAACACCGCCAGTGCCCTGGAGCTTGGAGCCGAAACCGATGGTGGTGGTGAGCTTAATGACGGAGGGCTTGTCGGTGACCTTCTTGGCCTCGGCGATGGCCTTCTCAATACCCTCAAGGTCGGAGTCTCCGTCCTCGACGTGCTGAGTGTGCCAGCCATATGCCTCGAATCGCTTGAGGACGTCCTCAGTGAAGGCACACTTGGTGTCACCGTCTGTAGTTTGGTTAGTCATCTGACCGTTTTTCTGCCGCCGAAGCACTAACCAATGGAGATGTGGTTGTCGTCGTAGATAGCAATGAGGTTGCCGAGCTTCAAGTGGCCAGCCATTGAAGCAGCCTCGCTGGCAATGCCCTCCATAGCGCAGCCATCACCAAAGAACATGAATGTGTGGTTGTTGACCAGGTCGAAGCCGGGCTTGTTGAAGACAGCGGCAGTGTGGGCCTGACCCATGGCAAGACCGACGGCATTGGCGAAACCCTGGCCGAGAGGGCCAGTGGTGACCTCGATACCGGGGGTGTCGTGGGCCTCAGGGTGACCGGGTGTGATAGAGTCGACTTGCTGCAGACATGATCAGCACTCAGCTCGAGCATCTGCAATGCAGGGTGCAGCAGCACTTACACGGAAGTGCTTCAAGTCATCGATGGTGACCTTGTAGCCGAAGAGGTGGATCAGAGCATACTGGAGCATGCATCCGTGACCGTTTCTGCAATCATCGAGTCAGTGTTACCATTTCTCTCACGTCAGAAAACTCAGCAGGCTGTGAGCATTCCACCGGAGTCGCACGGAAATGCAAGCTGAAGCGACGGAATTGATAGCTGAGGTGCATGTTGTCGTGCAGGGACAGGAAAAGCAAGCTCCGAAGCTCCTCAACACCCCGCGGAAAAAGGTGCCACGCATTGTTGCAAACTGCCGCAATCTGCGCTCCGCTATCGGCTGCTGGGCAAGGACTCGGATTTCCGGGCAGAAATGAATAGAAAGTCGCAAAATACGTACGAGAGGACAAAGCGATCGCGGTTAAGCCAGTCGGGGTTCTTGGGGTTGAAAGTCATGAACTTGTTGAACAGGACGTGGGCCACCGGGGCCATGCCCATAGGGGCGCCTGGGTGGCCAGAGTTGGCCTGGAATGTGGCATCGACCTACAAAACCTCAAGAATCAGCAATTGAAGCTCCTGGCGCGATGCAATGCGTCGGCGGCGCAGTGTTGGGAAAAAAGATTGCGATAGCGGGGTAGCTGTTTGGGAACTGCAGTGGGGCAGTGACGCAGATGGAGGAAGACATACCGCAAGGGTGCGGATCGTGTTGATAGCGAGCTCGTCGACTTTTCCGTACGGCATGATGGGCAGACTGTCGGAATGGAGAGATGAGGGAGGGAAGAATCGAAGCGCGAGCTGCAGGGCAGAGACGATGGTTATGTAGAGTGGGTTGCGCCGACCAAGACTGACATGGATCCTCCCAGCATAGTGGGGTATCGCCACATAGAGCCCGATAATTAATACGTCAATCAGCCAGTCGCGGCCGCGCTTCAAGCCGTGGTAGCTCTTCGAATGCAGCTCTGAATAAGCATCTCGTTGCGCTGACGCAGGCTGGGGCTCGTTCCCTAGGCTCGCTGGTACATGCACCTGCCACTTACTGTGTCTTACTAACGTTTTGAGCTGCGACTTCCTACTTCCCAAAGCGGCAACACAACGATACGGGAGCTGTTCCTTACCTGCGGTGAACCTCGCCCATCGCTCCTTCCACCGGCAGGTCAGAGCTCGCCATCACCATATCGCTCCTCGAAAATTTCGATATGAAATTCTTCCGGCGGCTGCCGCGATACCGGAGATGGTGCAGCCGGCCACCAAATCGCCTTTGTGAGGCTCAAGTTGTTGGTCTTAATCTTTGAGTAGACCCGCGCATTTACCCTATTCTCCGAGCGGGTAGGCTGGTTTAGACTAGTCTGGCTGGCTCAGCGTGGGATGTGTTGCCTAGACAATTGGGTAAAAATGTTTTGACCGTTGCGTCCTAGTCGGGATTTAAGGCTCTCTACCAGTTCAACAATTACTTCAGGGCTCGCGTCGAGCTCGTGTCGAGCCTGCAATGTGATATTACGAAGAATCTGAATGTACAATATATCAATCGACAGCAACTCGTCCGTAAAGCACGGTATCGTGGCCCGGAATGTATATAGAAGTGATCAAATTGATTCCTACAAATGAGCGCTATGGGTATCTCGTTCTCGTGCTCTACAATGCCAGTTTAAACAAGGAAAAAGAAATAGACAGTCTAGTCCAGTAATGCTAAACGACCAAGGAAAGGCTTTGCGGCGTCTATACATTGCCAGTATTAAAAGAGCATACCATACGATCCGAAAAAAATTTACTCAAAAGAAGAGAAGAAGTCATGAATCATCATCGTCCACCCCACCCAACACTAATAAACAAATCTTCTCCCTTCCTCGTTGGCGTGAGTCGCGGTACCCAGATCGGACTCTTCAAACCGTTCATCTCAGCGTCGTGATCAACGTCGCGACCCACGTTGATCTCTTTCATCTCGTCTCTGTTGCGTCGTACCTTGAGTGGCTCGTCTTTCCTCTTCACGTTTAATGGTCGGATCTCATCGTACATGGCCGGACTACTGGGCCACATGCCGCTTTGCGTGCGACTCTTGCGATCGAGTTTGGATCGCGGGATTGTGCTCCACGACTCGGTACTGTTGCTGCGCGCATGTACACGGTTACGTGGAGGAGACGTGAACGGATCTTGAAGCTGGGGCTGAGGAACGAGAGCTATGTCTCTGGGCGCATTGAGTCGGAGTGGAAGTCGGGTCTCGAGGAGAGGTGGCGCGAGATCTTTGCGGCGGTTTTGGAGCAGGTGGGATGCTAAAGGTGGGCTGGGTTGGTTACGACGCGGCGTAAGGTGAGATCTTGGGCTGTTGAGCTTCGGTACGTTCTGCGGGCTTCGTGGACTACGTGGAACAAGTTGATTAGACGCACGAGGAACTTTCGGATACCTGAGCTTGGAGATGGGCGATTCGGCAACGGGTGAGAGTTTGCTATCGTCAGATAGTTGCTTGTCATCATCCTCGTCCTCTGGCGTAGGATCGCTAGGGTCTGCAGTCTCGAATGATGTCTGGGATGAGACAGAGTCGCGAAAGTTGGTCGATGCGCGAGATGCTGTGCGTGAAGCGGTACTTCCTGACTTCTTGGACTTGATTTGACCAGCATTGGGCGAGTCTCGGAGATGGGTACGGGAAGCAATTTCCCTCGCTGTGGAGTCTTTGTGCGCAGTGAAGTAGTAGTCATCGATATCTCCAGTGTTTGAACTACCAGGCGTCCGTTGAGGTGATGAAGTGAGGACTCTCCTGGTGGGGACTTCCAAGCGATGAGCCTGGGGCACCTTAACGTGTTTCGGCATCTCAAAGCGTTGCGGAGAGCCTTCTGAAGCCACTTGCGCGGGCATGATCCTTCTGGGTTGAGGCCGCTCGTGACGCACTGGAATATTCAGAAACAACTCGGATCGACGCTGACGAGTCGTATTTGTATGCGGTGTAGAAGAGCCAACCGCGCTATCGAAGGTTGCAGCCCGTTGGGATGGTTGAAGGCTTCGGATTGGCGGCACAGGGACCGGTGGAGTTGGTAACAATACAGAAGATCTTCGGCGTGCCGCTATCTCGTCCTCCTCGAACACTGTGTCCTGAGTCATGGTGCTCACTGGACGGAAAGGAACTTGTAGAGAGGTTTTTGCAGGTACGCGAGGAGGTGCAGAGCTCCCATCAAGCTCAGCACTAATGGCAACACCAATCTGCTCAAGCGGCAATGAGGTATTCGAAGAGCTGTTAGAGGTGCCAACACCGTTACGCTGGACCGGCCTTGTCGGCTGCAAGGCAACTGTAGGGCCAGCCACACTTGATCGCGAATTCCTACCTCCTCGGCGGGCGACCGGGGGAAGGGCCATAGGAAACCGCTTTGGGGGTGTGGGTGCGCCGTCAACAGCGACGTAGTGTGAGAAGCGAGGGGAATACTTTTTTGACTTACGTCTCGCACCCTTTTCATCCGAGTCAAAGACGGCATTCCTGCGCTCCTTCCGCCGACGTAGACAAACACTCAAAGCCATGAGGCCAACCATAATGACAAAGGCGGCTACAGCGGCCACGGATAAGCCAGCGATCTGTGCCGGTGTCATCTTTGGAGGTTCCTCCTTGGTGATGGGCAGAGCAGCAGCAGGAGTCGACGACGGCGTTGAGGTTGCCAATGGAAGAGACGAGATTGAGTCCACGATGACGGACTGAATTGACGTTGTTTGAGTACGGAGAGTGGTGGTAATTACGGGCGTAGCAATAGGTTTAGACGTCGGTGACGATGTAGATGCTGTACGAGGAGTATTGCTGGCAACGACCGTGAGAACACGGTTAGTTGGCATGACTGCGTCTTTCTGTCCTAAGCAGACGTTGTATGCAGCAGCGCCCATTGGATCGTCCACGGAGCAAGCAGAGTATACACATCCAAGAGCCACTTCACCGAGTGATTCCCCGCTGTTACTATAACGCGAGCAGAGACATTGGATAGTTTCTTGCCCAGAGCATGCCACAGGGAACTTCGCGGCCAGCGAGGCCTGCAGGCATGACTGTGCACATTGAGGAACACTTTTCTGAAGTGCAGTTGGAAGAGAAGACGATTTTGGAGCGACAGTGGCTAGCGGGGAAGCCGCAATTAGGGTAGCTGAAGTGATGCATAGCCTTTTGAAATGGCGAAGAAGCATAATTGTACAAGGGCTGCAGAGTGATAAGCTTCATTGCGATGTAGAGCATGGCCGAGGATGCTGCACTCACTAGAGATCTAGACATGAGGAAGCCGTAACAGTAGGAAAGCGCTGTCCAGCAGCGAGGTTCAGAAAGGAAATTGAAGGAGATACTCAAGGAAATCCGTAACACATTGTCCGTCGCAAGAAGTTTTGTTGATGCATCAAAGGAACATTCATGGCGGATGGTAGGCTGTCAATATGTATCGGTACCGCCCACAGCCGCCGTATCGTGGTTGTGCCTGGGCAACCGCCGAGGCGTCATGGCTTGTCGGAACCATTTACACCCATTGTAAGCGCTCGGGACGTTCATGGGCAACGATTGATCGGATTGTTGTTGGTCGCATGGTGTCGCGATGCAGGAAAGCTATTCTGGGCGCGTCCCTTTGGCGCCTAACCAGATTGGTCGGCCTAAGCGCCCAAGTTAACGCTCTAAGAACCTATGAATGAATAGTTGCCTTCTACTTTCCGTACACAAAATACAAGCGAGTCTTGGCCTACGTGTACGCAGCGGTAAGAGCTTGTCATTCTAATTGTAGTATTAAAATATGTAGGTTCGTGATTCGCTAGAGAATTCACATGCACCCCAAGAACGTGGAGGACAAAACGCGTCACTCGCCGCAGTCTCTCTGAACTAGCCACCGGTATAAGAATGTCCTTACTTGAGCCCACTATTAGTGGTCCATGTTTATGTCGATCCCAACGCGCAGCAAGCACGTCTTGCTGAGACTGAAGTATACATTTTGACTGAAGAGGCGAAGATGACTGTGCTGAGGAAAGTTAAGCGACGCAACACCTACTCTGATGTAATGCTTGAGAACTGAACAGTTGATACGACATACCCGAATCACATTATGTCACTGCAAGTCCATTCGACGGTGTCCGCTGTCGTTGGCTGATGATACTCGAATCACTTCTGTAAACACTCGCTGCGGCGAGTGACGCGTTTTGTCCTCCACGTTCGTGGTGTAAACGTGAATTCTCCAGCAAATGACGAACCTACATATTTTAACACTGCGATTAGAGACGTGCTTGCTGCGCGTTGGATTTGGCATATGCATATATTGCTGAGAGTGAGCTCAAGTGAGGAGATTCTTGTACCAGTGGCTAGTTCGACGATGAACGATCTGGTTCTCGAACAGCAGTGGCGCGGGTAAATAGGTAGCTCCCTTGGGATCCCCCTTTCACCGCGAACCACGCCTATGGTCAGTGCTACCACGTGCGTTCCGCTGGGTCGCTGATCCCTGACGCATGCAGCGTCCCGTTGGAGAGGACCAAGAGGAAGCTGGAGAACAGCCTTGGCCCCAGGAGTCAGTAGTCTCGAGGCACTAGGCCTAGCGATTCAAGTACCTCTTTTCATGTAGAGTCTGTTTGCAGGTCGTTCTCCGTAAGACGATACTTGTTTCGACGAGGAGGCGAGGAGTAGCGGGTTTGCAAACAGTCGATGGCATGAGATGGTGCAAGGCACTTCAGATGTGCAGTTGTTAGCGATGCTGCATGTGGCGTGCTTGAACACGTTGAGTGACGCGAAGTACGTGTGGGTCTGGAAGGAAACGCGAGCAGAAAGAAAAGGGACTTTGCCTCGGACGCATCGTGATTGGCAGAGGGCGCACGAGTCGAGAAGATGAAGAGCGCTGCAACGGAGGTTTGGCGAATGTCGGATAGGGCCTAGCGCGAGACGCAGCCCCACCTTGATTGGCCACTCTGTGAAGAGCATGCTTGCGGGCTGGCCGCCATAGTTTGAGGGCCGAAACCTTGCTCTGGAGTGGCACAAACTGTTGACCAACGTCGAACAGCAGCAGACGCCGCGACGTGTGCGTACGGTGCACCAGATGGGCCGCTGCTCATCTACCTCAGACACGAGTGAGCGACGCGACTAGTTAGTTGTGCGTGAGAAGAATTGGGTTTGAGATTGCTGGGGCACGTCCGCTGTGGAGCCGTGAGGTGGCGTCTCATTCGACCATCGGCCCCTAATCTTCCTCAGGGCTTCTAGAAGAGCAGCTAGCAAGACTCAAGCGGGACGGGAAGCGCATCTGGCGGAGCTCTAGGACAGCGCAACCATGTCGAACTGGTGCAACAGCGCTCGGGGGGTCTGGCAGGGCCTGGGTGGTGCAAAGCGCAGCAGAGAGCGCGGTGCGATGCGGTGCGGTGAGGTGCGAGTGCGGACGCTGGTGCAGACACGCCGAGCTGTTATACCAGGGCGGCGACCAGACACCACTACGGTACTAGAGCATCAGGGGAGCAGGCGGCGGACATGTCAACTTCAGTGCCGATGAAGGGCAGACGGTGGTTAAGGGGGGCAGAGGGTGCGCACTGGCCCGCAGCTAGATAACCCTTGTAGTGACAGGATAGGGTAGCGCCTTCTCCTTTCGATGCCAAAAGCTCTTCACTGCTTCTGCCTCTGCATGCATCTCATCCACGCCTCTGTCGGCCACCCAACCATCAGCAATTCAATCGCGCAGTGCAACCCTCGCTGCACCGCACTGCACTGAACCGCAATCGCCCGTCTGCTTGTTGTGCCGGGTCTGCAACTGCAACTGGACTACCCCCAGCCGCCATTCTCCACCCCCGACCGGCCTTGCAGCGTTCCCTGAGACCCGTCCTAGCGAAGCGAGAGCGCCTTGCCCTCAGTCGCCAGCCATCCCTTCACCTCTCACACCATCACCATCCACCTCCAGCCCGCTCCCTTGTCGCCGCGCGCTGACTCTGACGACGACCGTCTCTGCATATCTGGTGAGCCTCCTCCGCACCCACAGTCGCGCCTGCCCGACCACCCGCTGCCACCGGCCCTGAGCGTGAGCCAGCGAGCCGAGATCTGTGGTCCGAGCAAGCAAACACCATCTGCGCTCGCCGGCATCTCACCGCACTCACCCCGTCACCCTCTGCCCCCCTTAACCACCCTCTGCCCTTCATCGGCACTGTAGTTGACACATCTGCGCAGCTTTTTTGCGTTGGCCGCCCGCGACGGAACCGCCTCCGCGCCGTTGCACCTTAATAATCAAACCACACCCCGTCCCCAGCCGTCACCATGGGTTGCGGAATGAGCACAGAGGAGAAGGAGGGGAAGCAGAGGAACGAGGAGATTGAGAACCAGCTCAAGCGCGACAAAATGATGCAGCGCAACGAGATCAAGATGCTCCTGCTCGGTCAGTCCACCCGCCGCAGCCCTGCGCTACTCACGACCCTCTAACACGATGCAGGTGCCGGTGAATCTGGCAAGTCGACCATCCTCAAGCAGATGAAGCTCATCCACGAGGGCGGCTACTCGCGCGACGAGCGGGAGTCGTTCAAGGAGATCATCTTCAGCAATACAGTCCAGTCGATGCGTGTCATCCTCGAGGCTATGGAGTCGCTCGAGCTCCCACTCGACGACCAGCGCGCCGAGTACCACGTCCAGACCATCTTCATGCAACCCGCACAGATCGAAGGCGACAGCCTGCCCCCGGAGGTTGGCAACGCCATCTCCGTGCTCTGGAAGGATGCCGGTGTACAGCAGTGCTTCCAGCGCTCGCGCGAGTACCAGCTGAACGACTCGGCCAAGTAGTGAGTGACGCCCGCAATGCAACGTGCTTGTTCGCCATTTCTAACAATGCCAGCTACTTCGACTCGATCGACCGCATCGCCGCACCCGACTACATCCCCAACGACCAGGACGTCCTCCGATCGCGTGTCAAGACGACCAGTATCACCGAGACGACTTTCATCATCGGCGACCTCACCTACCGCATGTTCGACGTCGGTGGCCAGCGTTCAGAACGAAAGAAGTGGATACACTGCTTCGAGAATGTCACCACCATCCTCTTCCTCGTCGCCATCTCCGAGTACGACCAACTTCTGTTTGAAGACGAGACGGTCAACCGTATGCAGGAGGCTTTGACCCTGTTCGACTCGATTTGCAACTCGAGGTGGTTTGTCAAGACTTCCATCATCTTGTTCTTGAACAAGATCGACAGGTTTAAGGAGAAGCTGCCCGTCAGCCCCATGAAGAACTACTTCCCCGACTACGAGGGTGGCCCCGACTACGCCGCGGCCTGCGACTACATCCTGAACCGTTTCGTCTCGCTCAACCAACACGAGACCAAGCAGATCTACACCCATTTCACCTGCGCTACCGACACCATGCAAATCCGATTCGTCATGGCAGCAGTTAACGGTATGTCCTTGTCAATGCTCACATCACACATGCATTTTGCTAACGCTGTACAGATATCATCATTCAGGAGAACCTGCGATTATGCGGTCTGATATAATGAAAGGAGCGGCAGAACAAATTTCGAAAATTTCCAATTGGATCTTGAGTTGCATGTCTTTGACGACGGCCCGTACATCATGTCGTCCAACAGGCGTTGTGGGCCATTAGCTTTTCTTCCGCCAAGTGGCTTGCCTCAGCCCGGGATCGCTTTCATTGATACCCTGCGGACGGGCTTGGGGCCATCGCACTGGGCGAAAAAGCGCCCGTTTTCATCTCACTCACTGTTCGCAGAGCTGGTGGGGGATGGAAGCCATTACAAAGAAGGATTTTTCTCATCGGGCCATGCTATAGCTGAGCGATCAAAGAGCACGTGCCTCTTTTACTTTTTGTGTTCCTTTAATACCATTCCCTTTCAACGTATCTATTCATCGTGTCCTAACTAGTATCCACTTTTGAGTATGTTTCTTTTTTTTTCTCATACATGGAGACGTGTAAACTGAACCCCCATAGTTCGATGTGTGCGATATGTAGTCAATGAAAGCTCATCTTTACACAAGAGAACAATGCGTGCGAGTCCCTACCTATTACCGATTTAGGCACTGAATCACTGCTTTGTCTTAGCTGATGGCATCAGAACAGCTCCACTTTCAGCCTGGACAAATACACAAAGCAAGGGAGGAGCGTGAGGGACTTCACGTCGACGTTACCTCGTCTCACAACGTCCGCGGACACCCGCGTAAACTACCCCGCCCACCTATTGCAGCCAGTGACTTTTGCCCAGTGAGATGCGTGTGTTGCGCCCGCCCCCCCCCCCCCCCCCCCCCCCCCCCCCGTGTCCGGTACACAGCTACGCAGCTCGGGGCTTATGGCATCTCTCCGCCATGATTTCTTTCGTCCAAGTGCAGTGCAGTGCAGTGCGGTGCTGAGACGTGCTGGGCTTCGCTTACTTCTCACATTCTCACGACTTATTCTTGCCGTGCTTAGTGGTGCGACGAGTACGTTGCAGGCTTATTAGCTTAGTACATGATGCTGTGCTGTAGCTAGGCTAGTCTGACTACTGTGTGTATTCCGCACCGCGCGCAGCATTTATTCCGCTAAAGCGAATTCCTGTGGTGAGTTTGTATCGCGCATGATGAGGAGTGCTGATGTTCAAGGTGAGTGTTGGTGGGTGATTAACAAGGTGAATGCTTGACGAGGTACGAAAGTGGCAGGGGTGGGGTTATGGTTCGGAGTTTGTGACTCGGGGTCCGAGGAGTGGAAGCGAGGGGTGTACGAGGCGGGCTATGAATAGTTTTTGGCTCGGTGGGATGTACACGAAATTAGTTTACGCGGTACGAGGTGGTCTATTTGGTAGGTTTGTGTGCATTTAGAGAAGCACTTGTTGGTGACATGAGGTCTGGCTAGCATGGGTTAGATGGAAGGATCCACGATACGGCATGTGACAAAGGAAGTTCGGTGTTTGGACAGACACATATAGAAAGCGAAGACGACTTGACAAAGAAGACGCAGTATAAGGAACGTGATGTGTAGATTGTGGTAATTTGAGAGCACTAGAACATATATGTGCTTCTAGCCTAGCTGCGAAGGGTTGTGTGGTAGTATCTGGTGGTGCATTGCATGTGCCACATTTAGTGCTTTGCAAGCACTTCAGGAGTATGTTGCATGGATACAATACGCTGCAGTACTTCTAGGTAGCATAAAATCTCAAAATTCCAGGTGGTAGTCAATGTAGTGCATCGCTAAACACTAGCTCCTGCTTTACAGCGCAATGACGAACTTGAGCAGGCGAGTACTGGCAGGCTCCTGTACGACGCCAATGTTGAAGATGATTAAGCGATGTTTGGCAGTCACAATGTGCACCTGCAGCCACACAGAAGCGGGGTACGCTTATGCATAGCCTTGGTCTGCTCTACGCATCACAACCAAGGACAGTGATCTCGCGGATCAACGCGCTGGAATTGTCACAACTCGGCCAGCAACACACTTGCAACAGACCTTCGATCGAATGGCCCCTATTCGTCTATGTAGTCGTTGCCGAGCAATTTTCGATGGCGAGATAAAACCCCATGGGCATACAAATTTTGATCACTACCACGATGGAGACGCTTTTATCAGCATGGCTGAAACAGCCTCATGTTATTTCTGTACATGGGTTTGGAGACGCTATCGAGACAGTGTAGGGTATGATAGAGGCCAGTTGCCAGTATATCGTACTACTGTCCAATTCCTTGCGCACAGGGGTGAATTGACGCATATGTTTCTTCAGATTCATGAGACTGAAAAGAGTAGTCGGACAGCAGCGGTGTTTAGACCGCAAAGAAAAGACAGTGGCAGTAAGTCATGCCTTATGCTTATGTGGTGTAGCACTAAAGCGTAAGGTTTGCCCAATGCTCAGCGATCAAGTCTGGAAACAAATGTCGACTTCCATCAAGCTAGGAAATGGCTACAAAATTGCAACTCAAGCCATCCAGAGTGTCACGGTTGGAAGAAGCAAAGAACTCTTCCTACACGACTAGTGCGTGTGGGCAAAATCAAGGACAGTCAAAAAATAATGGCCAACATTTGCCACGGCAGAGATCTACCTGCAACCACAACATATCTATCTTTATCGCATTGTTGGGGTAGAGTCAGTTTTCTCACCACTACAAGCAAGAATATTTCCCAGTTTGAGCTCCAGCTGCCAGTGGAATTACTCTCAAAGACGATACAAGATGCCTTGCTTGTGACCCTCGAAATGGGCTTCACATACATCTGGATTGATTCACTGTGCATCGTTCAAGACAGTATCAATGACTGGACACATGAAGCTTCAAGAATGGGAGAAGTATACCGCAATACCAGCTGCAATATCTCTGCTTCGGGGGTCGCCAATGGTGAACATGGTTTTATGCCGTCACGAGTCTTTGATCCAACCCCTGTAGTCGCCCGGGTCAAGTGGTCCACTCCAGAAGATTCAGAAGCTAGAGTCTGCCCTAGTGAGTATTATTTCAGGTTGGACAACCCACTGCGGGAACTCTCGCGTGGCCCATTATTCGAGCGAGCTTGGACGTAAGTTTTCGATGACTTCACACGTATCACCTCTGCTAATCACGTTATCCATCACCGTTCAGCTTTCAGGAACAACTACTGGTACGATTTAGTTGAAGCGTAAGTAAGCTCAAGACTTACAAACACAGGCGACCCGGGCACTACACTTTGGTACGGAGCAGCTGTTCTGGGAATGTAGTCGTACGCTCGCGAATGAGGTATGGCCACAGGGTTGGGCAGACAAGGAGGAGGCAGATAGATATCTTGCGATGCTGGATCATATCTGGCAATTTAGAATCGATCAGCTTCCGGAAGATCGAGTAAGTGCTTTCAAAGTAGCCTTGTTGAGAAACAGATGCAGTCATTAACCACCAGCTAGGTATCGTGTCTCACAATATGGTATAGCATTATCACGGATTACTCAAATCGTCACGTCACATTCGAGACCGACTGGCTTCCCGCTCTAGCTGGTCTCGCTTCGGAGTTTGCCAGTGTCCTGAAAGATACATATGTTCAAGGATTATGGAGCAAAGACCTTCATCGCGGGATACTCTTTGCTCAAGTTGACTTTGAGACACCAGCATCTCATGTACCACCAAGAAATGTGCAACATGCGCCGAAGTGGCAGGATGTGCCGAGTTGGTCATGGGCTGCACTGCATGCGGCAGTCATGTGGCTTGAGAAAGAAGACGTCAAATGCGATCGCGAGCTTTGCGAACTCAAATTAGTCAACGCCACTGGTATATCTATGCTTCAACTGAGTGGCATGGTCATCCCACTGACATCTAATGCTTTCTCTTTAATGATATGGATGGCAGACGGCATAGGAATGCGCCAGGGAAGCGAGCCTGATCACACAGGCCTAAAAATACATTTCGATCTCGACAAATGGGTAGTTCCCAAGTTTGAGGAGGAATGGAACGACCTTTACGAAGATAAAGATGGAGATGGTCGCACTAGACATGATAGAAAGACGGACGCCCTTTGCGCTGCGCTTCTGTTCGCGCCAATACTTTTTGCAGTGGAATCCTTTGGAAACCACAAAGCACAAGTGAAAGGTCTTGTGCTACATAAGCAACCAGGTCTAGGGCATGGGCAGTATAGGAGAGCGGGTGTTGCGAGCATGCATGCAAATCTTGTAAGAGAGAGGGATAGGAGCCTCGACTACGAAACTACGATGGGAATGGTTCGAGCGTACGCGCAACCCCTCGCAGATCCAAGCGTTCACGAGATATTGGAGGATGGGCGGTATGTAATTACTATCGTATGAACAATTTCTTTTGGATAGCTCCGCGATGCTGGACGTCATACCTCCACAGCCTTGTACACAAACAACATAACTATGCTGATTGGTCAAATTGAATGTAATTTTGTTATGAAGAAATGTTTCTTTGAGCATCAACACCCATTCCTCACATATGTAATAGTGGAAGGAACATGGCACATGATCTCGCATTTCAGCAACAATGCGGGAAGGTATAACGTGATTTATACATGTGTGCATGTAGAGAGCATTCTCGAGGACGATATTGAGAGAGACTTTGATCGTATTCTGTGATACTGGAGCTCAGAAAGACCCTACTGTAATGCCAGGCTCATATCCAAATTCTATCCTGACAAAGCAGCCGAGTCTGTTGTGAGATGACGTACAGTAGTTACAGACGGAATACTTTCTTCTGTGCACATATTGTGATTTCTAGAATTCCCTTGTGCATTACCCATAACTGATTGCGTGCTCCGGTGACTGTAGGGCTGAAAGTATTCTGAGCCATTAGTCCGATATTGGAGCAGTCACTACAAGCAATGCCGCCAAAAGTGATGGCTCCCGAGATTCCTATGGAGGGTGTTGATAATATTTACACAGGTTTTATGCTTTGAGATAGGACAATCTTACTATTCGCCCTTTGGTCTGCGATTCGGGCCAAGACGGCTTAGAGAATGATTTAAAGGTGATTAAGCGATATTTGGAAGTCACAATGTGCACCGCAGCCACACACAAGCGGGGTACGCTTATTCATAGCCATCGGCTCCTTTACTCATCACAACCAAACACATTCATCTCGCGGATACCGTGAAGGGGTGACAACACAAAAGGTTAGACGACACACTAGAATTGCCACAACTCTATCCAGCATCATCATCATATTCGCATCAAATCATTAATCAGATGGCCCCAAATCGCTTATGTAGTCGTTGTCAAGCAATCTTTGATACCGAGCTCAATCCCAAGGACCCATTTCAAGGGACAACAGATTTTGATCATTACGATGATGGGGATGCATTTATAAAATTGGCAGAAACAACCTTGTGTTATTTCTGTACATGGGTCTGGAGACGCTACCGAGACAGTGTAGGGGTTACAGGGGGCCGCCGGCCGGAGGTGCATCACACTTCTGGCCAATTCTACACATACGATGGCGAATTAACACGCATCTTCTTTGATGTTCATGGGACAGACAATAGTAGCCGAACGATAGCGGAGTTCAAACCTAAAAAACAGGACACTTCCAGTAGGTTGCATGGAATGCGTGTGCGAATTTGCACTAACTTTTTAGGTACGCACTTGGGATTTTATCGACCAAGTCTACGTGCCAGTGTCGACTTCCAGCAAGCTAGAGCATGGCTACAAGATTGCGATCTGAACCATGCAGAGTGCCAGGGCTGGCGGAAGCACAGAACACTGCCCAGCCGACTTGTTCACGTTCGCAGGGCCGAAAAAGGCTCAGATATACTGGCCAATATATGCCATGGCGAGGGACTACCTGCGACAACAACCTATTTGTCTTTGTCACATTGTTGGGGGAAATCTAAATTTATCACTACTACCCGCGAAAATCTGCCTCAATTTGAGCTTCAGCTGCCTGTGGGTTCGCTCTCACGGACTATACAAGATGCTATGCTGGTCACATTGGAAATGGGCTTTAAATATATCTGGATTGATTCGCTGTGTATCATTCAAGACAGTGCCGAAGATTGGGCACGGGAAGCTTTGCTAATGGGAGAAGTCTACCAGAATGCCAGCTGCAATATCTCTGCGTCGGGCTTCTCCAATGGTAAGCATGGCTTTATATCACCACGAGCATTTGATCCTGCACCTGTTTCCGCACAGGTCAAATGGGCAATGGCACAACAACAAAACTTTGGAATGTCGCCCACTGAGACCTACTCGTTCATCTTCGACAATCCACGAACAGAAATTTATCATGCTCCATTGTTCCAGCGGGCGTGGACGTAAGTTCGTCAACGATGTCACATGTGTTTAGTTTTACTGACCATGTTTTGCTATGGTTCTTTAGATTACAGGAACAGCTTCTTGTACGTTTCTGCCTTAATCTGAATTTGCTATAGCACTGAACAAGCTCCAGGCGTCCCGTGCATTGCATTTCGGCACAGACCAGATGTTTTGGGAATGTAGTCGCTCGTTGGCTAACGAAGTATGGCCACAAGGGTGGGAGGGTAAAGGCAAGCCCTTTACTCACAACTTCACCAGCTTTAGTCAACTCTGGCAGTTTGGAATCGATAGTCTCCCAGCAAGTCGAGTAGGTACTTGTGCATCAATCTAGCTGCATACTAGTAATAGAATTAACATATTCAGGAATCGTGTTATCGTATCTGGCGGAACATTGTGGTTGCTTATACGCATCGCAACGTCACCTTTGAGTCGGACTGGCTTCCAGCGTTGGCCGGTCTAGCCTCAAGATTCACAAGCGTCCTAGAGGACACAAACGTTCATGGAATGTGGAAAAGAAATCTTCATCACGAAATACTCTATAATCAGGAAGGAACCGAGGGTGTGGGTTTCACACCACATGACTCACGAGTTACACCAAACTGGGAGGAACTCCCGAGCTGGTCATGGGCCGCACTGCATAAACCGGTTAGATGGGATACAAAAGATGTTCACAACAGACGCCAGCTTTGCAGTCTCGAATTGGTCAACACCGAAGGCACGCCGATGCTTCGACTCATTGGCATGCTTATTCCACTGATTTCCAATGAATTCTCGAAAATGAGAATTTCATATGCTGCGTCAACATTCGTGGGAAACAAGCAAAGCGGCCTTCGAATATCGATGAGTCCTGATGAGTGGCTTCTTTCCGAGATCTGGGACGATCTAAAGCTCTCAGGCGACGCTGATGCCGAAGATACTCATAATAGAGTACTAGACGCTCTTCGCACCTCGGTGATATTCATGCCAGTACTTCTTTCCACTTTTGCGTCAAGAAGTGTGAAGGGTGTTCTACTTTGTAAGCGACCTAATTTAAAGCATGGGCAATACAGGCGAGCTGGTGTTGCGAGTATGAACTCAAGCATATCTGCTGAAAAATGGTGGACGAAGCAGTTCATCTATGAGAGAACGATGGGCGAGTTGAGAGAATATGTACAGGCTCTCGTCGATCCAGATGTTCATGAAATGTCAGATGATGGACAGTATGTAATCACTGTCGTGTAACAGTCATGATGATATACTCGTTGTTGCATAGAAAGTCATACATGCCAATTGATGCACACGGCGATTTTTCTGCACTGACTCCTTGGAGGATCTGAAGTCCCTGAAAATCCGTTCGATCGCTAATGGTGATTTTCCTCTTTTGTCTTGGCCCAACAATCCTCTTGTACTGCCCACTACACCTCTGCCCATGAACCTTCTCTTCAATATCATAGCACAATTTGTTCCTTGTGTCCTTGTTAATTCTATACATCCGCCTCTTGCTTTTATCCATGCAAATGTCCTAGACTGTTCGACCGAGGTTACAATAGCTCCTGGCGTAGGTTGAATCGAGTTGAGAGCGTCTTCAGGTATTTATATCATCACTTGTCAGTATCATACCAGAATAATATAGCTTGATTCTTGATGGGCTCTTTGATCACTGAGAAAGTTTAGGCGTTTAGCTGCGTTACGTCTCTTGGTCTTGGCGCCCGCAGTCCATGCTCCGGGGGGAAAACGGCTTGACAATCTGAGAATTGCAGAGCAAAAACATATATGAGCTGAACATGAAAAAGAGCATATATGCATAAGTTAACCAATCACGCGTCTTTCAGCTGCCCTGTCCATATGTCACGCCAGACAGCCCTACTTCACAGCAACGACAACCCACTGACTCGCCCTCATCCACACCTCCCCGTCCACTCTCTTCGTCCCCTCCGCTGCCTCTAGTCCCTCCACAAATACCCTCACCGCCTCCTCCCATCTCTCCTCATCGCCCTCCTTCCACCCGCGCGGAATGCCCCCCAAAAAAGCCCACGACTTCTCCGCCCACGCCCTCAAATCACTCGTCTTAGCCCACGCCTCACTAGTCTCAACGCGTATCTTACTCTCCTCAAAGCCAGCTCCTTTCATGATGCTCTGCAGCTGTATTCCATCCGCCCACGACACGGGTGGAAGAGGCGGCGGTGGACCAGGTCGTGTAGACATGGCGGCGCGCATAAATGGTGGAAGCCAGGTGATGTGTTGCCAGCAATTTACAATCGCAGTGCCGCCTGGTTGGAGTGTGCGGTAGATTTCTTTTGCGCCGTCGAGGCCGCCGGACGAGGCGAAGATGATGCCGATGTTGCAGATGGAGTGCGTGAAGTAGTCATCTGGAAACGACAGAGATTCGAGTTTTTGGTTGCTGACATCTACGGGCCAGGAATTGTCGGTTAAGGAGGAGGATAGCGCGTCGAGGAAGACTTGGTCAATGTCCGTGGCGTGGATCTTGATGTCTGTGGGGCTAGAAGAAGAAGAGAGGATGAGGCGGGAGACGGTGCCGTCGCCGCATGCGTTGTCGTGGACAACGGAGCCTGAAGGGATCGAGGGAATGAGGGAAAGATTATAAGTTGCGAATTGTGCTGTGACAGGTGCGCCTGTTGCGTTGTATACGTCGACCTTGCCAGATCCTGCGAGGAGGGCTTTGGCCTGCTTGGGCATGTGATCGCTGTTGGAAGTCATGGTGTGAGAGACAGTTCCTCGCAAATGCTTGCTGCAGAGGAGGATCTTTAGGCTTTTGTACTTTCCCCATTAAGTCTCTGTGTACTAACTCTTCGAGTATGTATTATTACATCTGTGTTGGTTACCAACCTAGCACGTAGGGCAGCTCTTAGTGCTTACGGGGCGAAACGTGCCAGGCATGAGTATCCTCTCCTGCCTCTTAATTATCCTCTTCATGAGGTCTGGTCCCTTCTGTAAGCTCTTGGTAACGCAATGTGACCGTAGCGAGCTGCCCGTCTTACAACTTATGCAGGATGGCTTCACCACGTGCTGTGACGGTATGGCAACTGTACTACTCTTGAGTTTAAGCGAATCGTCAATCTAGTGCTTGTGATCGAAGTCTCTAGCTACCAGAAGGACCTGATTGTCTGGCGTCACCCATGACTGGCCTTCTTGGTCGTCCTGTCCTGTTCCTGACGGAGCTTGCGTTCGGATCCGAACACGCGGCGTACGTGACAGAGAGCGTTAGAGCGTGGGCTAGTATTTCGGACCAATTCCGATCTTGTCACACATCATCGACGGAAGACATGATACGGAATCGCGAAAGCATATTGTTTGAATAGGAGCAGCGCAATGGATAAGTTGGCCTCGTTGCAAGAATAAAATTTTGTACTTTTGACACTCATACATTACAAAAGCGGAATGCGACGCCGACTTTTGCCTTTTCCTGACATAATAATGTACATAGTCTGAAGCAACTTGGTCCCCTGCCAACAGACCAAATATGATTCGAGTACTACCACACCGACCCCATTCTATATCCAAAATGGAAAACATCTAGCCCATGACCATGCCCTTGAGACCAGCCATGTCGCCCTCCTTAGCGGCGATCTCGAAGTATCCGTAGATGATGGTGACAGCCAGGAGAATACCAGTTCCGCTACCAAGAGCGCCCAAGAGATCGCTACCGACAGAGAGAGCACCAATGCAAGCACCACCGAAAGCAGCAGCCGTGGGGATGACACGCTTGAGCTCCTTGTACATGGACTCCTCACGGTGACCGGCCATGACGAGGCCTTGTTCCTTGAGCTGCTTCGCAACATCGCGGGGAGAGGAGCCGGAAACCTCGATCCAGGTCTTGGAGAAGACAGCGCAAGCGACGAGCATATAGACAATGAAGACTGCGGTCTTGAGAGGGTCGGAGAGGGCCTCGGTGATGCTAAGAGGGGGAGACCTAAGGTTGTTAGTCATCGTCCTCAAAGCACTTTAAGAATAACGTACATGTAGTAAGCGACACCGGAAGTAGCGAAGAGCTGAGCGGATCCCTCCTTGGGCTCCCAGACACCGAAGAGGCGGACAAGAAGGTTGTCGGAGAAACGGCTGTAGAGCATCTGGCTGATCAAGAAGACGTTGGAGGACAGAGCAGACTGCAGCATGATGGGCATGTTGGAGGTGTAGAACAGGCGCACGGGGTACGAGCCGCGGACACCACGCTGGCGGGCAGACTTGACGGGGATCTCGACACGGAAGCCCTGGAGGTAGATGACAGCGCCAAAGACGATGACGGTGGAGATGAGGTTCATGACGTTGGGCAGGTTCTGGCGGTAGAAAGCCTCCTTGAGAGCGACAGTCTTGTTGGGCCAGGTGAAGAGCAGATGGACAAGAGCGATGATGGCACCCTCGAACTCAGGTCCACGGCCGGTGTTGATGGTCGTGGGGGAGAAAGCCTTCCACATGATGGACTCGCAGATGTTTGTAGCGATGAAGAGCGAGATACCGCTGCCGAGACCGTAGCCCTTCTGAAGAAGCTCGTCGAGGAGGATGACAATCAGGCCAGCGATGATGAGTTGGATGACGAGGAGAACGCAGATACCAGCACCGAGGTCGGAGGGCTGTCCGTAGAGACCAGAGATCACATAGACGACGGCCTGGCCGAAAGACAGGAGGATAGCAAGAAGCTTCTGAGCAGTCTGGTACAGCTCACGGTCGGACTTGAGGTCGAGGTTGACGTCAATGAGGTGGGTTCCTGCGAGAAGCTGGAAGACCATGCCGGAAGAGATGATGGGTGTGATACCCAGCTCCATCAGCGTTCCTCTGTTACTCGCCATCATCATACGAAGCCAGTAGAGCGGATCCGAGGTATCAGACGACACAATGCCGTAAAGAGGCATCTGGCTCATGACCAGAAAGACCAGGAGCGTAAGACCCGTCCATACTAGGCGGTTGTTGAAGGGAACCTTGCTCTCTGGGAGCGAGATCTCAGGGACGAGAGGGACGAAGGGCTTGACAAGGTCGAGGAACCGTACTGTGTGCAATTCATGTTAGTCGTGTTTTTTGGGAGCTCCATGCGACACGGAGCTTTCTGGCGCCATTGCGAATGCGGGTGCGACTTACGGCCGCTCATGATTGCGAACTATGGCCCGGAGGACGGAAGAGACAAGGAGAAGTGAAGACGGAGTGGTTGCGATCGAACCTGTTGATGGATGAAGAGAGGGGGTTGTGGCTGCCTTTCTCGCAGAGGAAGTCGCAACGTGTCGACGGCAGATGCGTCCGTGCGAGTGCGCGCTAGAGCTGGGGCTAAGGGTCGAGCTTCATCCCTGAGCCATTTCCTCCGCGCTTCATCTCAAAGGACACGCTGTCTGCACTTTTCGAAGCTTCGCGAACGTTTCACGCCGCATTTACACGGTCGGAGCATCACTGATTCGATGTTGATACATTGCAGTCCGAGACCGACCATGGGCTTCTGGCGAGCTGGCTACGATTGCTGTCATCTGGCAATCTCACCTATCTCAGCGACTACCATGTACTCACATGCAGGCCGTCCATGATTGGTGTCGTCGCATCCCGAAGCAGTTTGTCATCCCGAAGAGTCAATAATGAAGAGCTGTTTGGCCAGGCATGACCAGCTTTCATGAATATCCCAAGGCTCAATCATGTACCACGCAATGCCTTCAGCACCGCCCGCGTGGCGCCTCCCGCCGCCCACGACGCATCATTCACCTGCCGTTGATAATGCAGGAGCTACAATCTGCAAAAGGTCGTCCTCTTGGAAGAGATCGTGTCGCGAGTGCGAATATGTTACATGAATTCTTCTGATTGGTAGAGGATTGTATATGGCCCGTGCGATCATGTTAAGCGAATGCGAAAGGCTTGGTCTAACCATTCTTAGCATACAACGACCGTCATCCGTTCCGCAGCCGTGGTGGCTGCTATTCCTTCGGATGGAGAATGCGAATTTAGCGTCGTTTGAAGACATGGCGAATGCGAATGTTGCTATGCGAAGCAATGTCGTGACGCGCCTGTGTCGAGAGACAACCCCGTAGCGTCCTTGTCAAGCTGATACTTAAGCTATCGTGCTCTCCATGTTAGACTCACTATCGTACCCATACATCATCCGACTGAACTCGAAAGACATTTCCAAGTTGACCATTCAAGCTGAATTACTTCAGCAACGAACCTTTCGACTACGATACACACCTTTTCTAGCAATATGGCGAACCCACCTAGCTCACCCAAGTTTGATTGGAAGATGTTCCGTTACATCCCGTCGCTCGCAGGTGCCATTGTAGCCCTCACTATTTTCTCTATCATGACCCTATTGCATTCTTGGCAATTCTTGAGACTCCGCCAGCCTATTGTACTTTACGTGTTGATCGGGGCTACCAGTACGTTGGTTACCACTTTGTCAGACTTAGAACTGACATCCTTGCTTCAGGCGAAGTCGCTGGGTATGCCGGTCGTATCGCTGCCCATTTTGACAACCAGAACTGGGGAGCTTTCATCAGTCAAGGAACCTTTCTTCTTGTCGGACCTCTCTTTTTCGCTGCGACAATTTACATGATGCTTGGTCGAACAATCAGGCTTGCTGGTGGAGAAGACGTCTCTTTGATCAAGCCCAAGTGGTACACACGCATCTTTGTTGGGGCAGATGTCAGCACTTTGATCATTCAAGGCTTAGGTAGGTCTTGGTGGAGTCGGATATTTTGCAGATGCAGTGTATTGACAATATACAGGCTCGGGTATCATGGGAACTATGCAGCTTAAGCTCGCACTCGCTGGAGAGAAGATTGTCATCGCAGGGCTGGCTCTTCAAGTCGCAACCTTTGTCGTGTTCCTCATCGCGTCCATCGATTTCCATATCCGAATGAACCGCAAAGCTCGCGCTTCCCCCGGTGAAGAGACAAATGGCGAGTGGAGGAAGATGCTCTGGATCCTCTACAGTGTCAGCGCTTTGATACTGTTTCGATGCATCTTCCGATTGGTTGAGTACGCGATGGGGAACGCCACATACCTCAATGTGCACGAGTGGACACTATATGTCTTCGATGCGGTGCCGATGTTCTTGGTGCTAGTGTTGTTGTTGGTGCTCCAGCCTTCCAAATACGTCTCGGATAAGACAACGAAAGAGGCAGACTCGAGCGATAGCGAGATGGGCATAGTATCGAACAAATAGCGCGCTGTAGGATATCTCCAGTGTCTTTGGTCTTGTAGCATTCATACCACCATACCCGAAAGTTTCAACTTTCAGCATAAGTAATGGTGTACTCTACTGTACAGATTCACCAATCCAAAGCATGCTTGATTGGTGTATATAGAGCTATCACCATTACATTGTGTTCATAGTAGATAACATAATTTGTGGCAGACAGCCTCCTTTTCAAGAATCACAGTAGACGTGCTATATGCTACCATTTGATGACGTAATGACTTCTTGGAAGGGTCGTGATGATGGCGCAGCCAGCACGTGCTGCAGGCGGCCTTACACGTGTATACCACAAGAACTTCAACGATCATGCAAGCCCTCATTGATTCTAGAATCACATCAGCCAAGTAGGCGACGATATGGTGCGCAAAAGTGCTGGCTTCGTAAGCAAGAAACCACATCGAAAGTCGAGGGGTGGTTGCCTTACATGCAAACGCAAGAAAGTCAAGGTCCGCCGCACGCAGCACATCAAGGACAATGGACACGCGTTGACATGTAATAGTGCAATGAGGGCCAGCCGGCCTGTGCCTACTGTTCATTGCGGCGATTAGATTGCGAATACCCTCCAGACCCGTCCAAGTCACCATCAAGCTCAATCATTTGTTTGAGCGAGGACTCATCACCAGAGCCTCTCGTAGCCTTGAAGTCTCAAGACTTCAACTTCAATGATGGCACTCTTGGGATGTCAAATTGGATCTTCCCCGCTGCCCACGCAGCTACTGGCCAATTCACGCTTGAGGACTTTGAGCTTCTGCATCACTATAAGACCTCTACGTGGCACACGTTCGCAGTGCGAGGAGATCCAAGCACACATAGACTTCATCAAGAACGTGTACCGCAGCTGAGCGTCTCGCATCCGCATCTTCTCTACGCTATCCTCTCCGTCACCGCCTCGCACCGTAACTCGCTTCAGTCGTCCAAGCATCTTGAAGAGAAAGCACTCATATACCGCCAAAAGACGTTCAAAGCATACACCCAAGAACTCCAAAATATCACAAACGACAACTACGAGACGATTCTCATCACAGCTACCTTCCTCCTCGCTCTAACTCCCCCTCCCCACGCCGACGCCCCAGACACCGTCCACCTCGACTGGCTCTATACCCTCCTCAAACTCAGCGAGGGGATCCGCATCCTCGCCTCCCTCCGCTGGTCCCAAGGCATTGAAAAACTCTCCGTCTACCCCTTAATCTGCCGTGAGCTACGCACTCTTCCCCCTCCACCCATCCTGCCCGAGCCCGCACTACACACCCGCGCCGGCCCACTGGGTACCACGCCCGACCACCCCAACCCAGCGCCAACGTATGATCTGCCGCATGTCTTGCCATTCGCAGGCTCGGTGTTCCTCCCGCCATCGCTGAGGGCGTTGCTGGAGAGTACGCTGAACCCAAGGGACACGGTGGGGCCTATGGATTTACATGTTAACACGCTTGTCCCCGTGTTCCATGTTCTGTCGCCGATTTTCCTCTCGCTGTACTACTACCACCTCAGTCCGGACTTCAACGTGCGTATTTTCGTCTTCACGTCGTTCCTCATGCCGGAGTTCTTGGCGCTTGTCAAAGCAAGGGAATCGAGGGCGCTGGTATTGATGGCGTGGTTTTTTGCAATGGCGGATCTGGTGCCGCATGGTTGGTGGGTTGGTACGAGGATCGGGTATGTGGTGAAGGCGTTAGGGAGAGCAGTACGGGAAAGCGGTGACGAGATAGTGGTTAGGGCGTTAGAGGGTGCAGAAAAGGTGAATAGAGCCGCGAGGGATGAGGGAGGCGAGAGAGCGGCAGAGACGATTTTTGATGGATGGGCAGGGGTCAATTGGGACGAGGGCCCAGTGAGGGCACAGGAGTGGGAGCTAAGTTTGTTGGGGGACCTGGATCTGAACCTGGATGTCGACATTGACTTTGGAGGACTGGATTTAGATATCGCAGTTTGAAGCACGGAGGAGCTAGCAGCTGAACTGCACCGCACATGCGGTCTTGGAATTCGACCCTCTTTATCGTCGTATACTCTTTCAAATAACAATCAAGAAAAACTGGCTTGTAGTTCTTCAAGAGAGAATGAGGAGGAAGTTAGACACTCATAATGCGTTGTAGTACTCCGTGATAGACTTGCAGACATGGGATGCTGGCCGGAGTTCATGACGGTGCTTCACCCAAAAGTCAGCTCACTCATCGTTTACCAACAAGACCGATTCATTGTCCAATTTCAGGTGTCGTCCCGGCCGTCTCCTGCGCAATCGTCGTCGTCCCAGGCCTACCACTTTCTGTCCCACCCACGCGCGGCTTCCTTGTCATACAGTAAAGCATAACCGCATCCTTCTCCCCTTGTCCATCCCTACACTCCATTTCCTTCACCAACTCAAACCCGAACCTCTCATAAATCGCCGCATTCGGCACCTTCCTCGAGCTCTCCAGATAGCACTCCACGCCCTCCCTGTCCGCCGCATTTAGCACCTCTTCCATCAACGCCCTGCCCACCCCTTTACCCTGCGCCTCAGGCAAAACTGTAACAATGTTGCAAAAATAATACCCCTTTTCGCTCGTCCACAACGCGCCCTGTGCTTCTGCTTGTCGCGCCTTCCAGATCCAGTACCGCTTTGTGTCAAGTCCGCCGCGGCCATACCATAGATTCATACGGATTTGGTTGAACCACAGATACCAGTAGGACATATAGAGGGACCATGGCTCAGGAGTGGAAGGTGGGTGAGGGGGCATCCACATCGCGCAGCCGAGGATCTTGGTGGGGTTGGACGTGTCGCGTGCGACATGGAACAGGCCGTGGCGGATGCCCCAGTGGCAGCGAAGGGTGAGGGAGACGCGGTTACGGGTTAGGTCGACCTGTGATGAAGATGTAAGGAGAGGTCGTTTGTGGTATTTTCGGATGAAAGTAGTTGCGGGCGTACCTTTGACCGGTCAGGGTAGATCCAAAGGTTGTAAGGATCTTCCGCAAAAGCCTGTTGTATGGTATCTATCGCGCCATCAATATCCTCTTCGGTCATGCGATTAACTTGGATAGGCATTATGGTGTCGTTCCAAGTCAATTGAAATGGATGTGCTCTACTGGTGATGGGTGTTTTGAATACGGTTCACGGCGGTAAAGAGACACGACTCAGAAACAAAGAGTGCACCAAGATAAGCATGCGATAACAGTCGGCCATGGCACCTTTGTATAACTGCGGGGAGGTATGTTAGCTCAGGATTCGTGAGGCTGGTTGGCATTCACGATCTAGCTCAAATGCGCTAAGAGAGGGGCAGGTGCAGGCGGGGCATGACGAAAAGAGTAGATGCAAGCGACCACTTCATCCAATCTCACACCAGCTCTATGCGCTGTCGTGCCTCAGCCACCTGCATAGGCACAGCCTGATCGCAATGTCGCCTCTGCAGCGTTCAATGGGTCCTCAGGGCCCACGTAGCTACCTACACTTACAATGGACGAAACCCTCGGTGACCCTTTTCCCTTGCTGGACCAGGAGCGTCAACCATCCTGTGATGCTTGCGCGCAGGGCAAGGTGAGATGCAGCAAAGAACACCCGATCTGTGCTCGTTGTTCGTTCAACGGCTCGCAGTGCGTATATAGCCTATTCAGGAAGATCAATGCAGACGACAAACCCTTGATCGAAAGCCTCAAGCCAAGTCAGACTACCGACATTCCTGCCACTCCAATGGTTTCTGCAAGACAGGATTCAGAGTTGCAGGACATGATCTGTTCAGCCGATCTAAGCCTCAACCCTGGGGAAGCTAAAGACTCTGTAGACCTTCCTATGTCAGGCTCATCAGCTCTTGGATACCATACATTCACATGGAGATATCTTGCAAAGGAAGTGTTTGTTACTGGCAGTTTTGATGGATGGTCAAAGTCAGTCCGATTGAACCGCCGAGGAGATATTTTCGACAAAGGCGTGAGCTTACCCAAGATGCGTACGACATATAAATTCGTGGTCGATGGTGTGTGGATGTTTGATTCCAATGCACCATTGGAAGAGAATGGCCAGGGTCTTTACAACAATGTGCTGCTACCGGAGGAGATCGTCGATGACCATTGGGCGGAAATCAGGAGGAATGCAGCTCAGGGTGCTGCCAATGGTCAGAACAAGGATCGAGAGAGTGGCGACGAGTCGATCGACGAACGTGTTGCCCGCATCAAGCCTCATGTGGTGGAGCTCACAACTCAGGAAGGAAATTCAACGTCAGACACCACTAACTACGTCGGACTGACAGGCGATCAGGACAATGGCCGCAATGCAGCGGTGGATGAAGTCCAGCTTGATGTTACTTCAGCAAATCCCAGACTTGACCGCATTTTTTCTCAGCTAAATGACGAGTCTACCCGGCAAGCGTTTGACGGCCACGACATTACAGATCTATGGCTTCCGATTCCGAAGCAGGCAGTAAAACGACTTCTCGCAGACGATCGCAAGACGAAAGCTTTCTTATGTGCGCAAGATGATGCTTTGGACACGAAGTTCCGGCTTTTATGCCATATATCGATTGATGACGATGAGGGCCACGTCCAAGAGCTTCGGATCTTGGGCGAAGGTGCTTGTGGCATTGTCGAAGAAGTTATCATAAACCCATCTTCAACAGTGGTGAGGTGCGTACGCAAAAGGATCGGTAGACCAAGGCAGCTCAAGGCCTTGAAGCAAATCATGGCTGCTTTTGCTCGAGAAATTGGTGTCATGCGCCAAGTAGACCATCACCATTGTGTCCAGTTTATGGGGAGCTACACGGATGTCGATCATATCAATATCCTCTCGTCTCCGGTCGCTGATATGGATCTCGCCACCTTCCTGGATCTCCCTATGCATGACAGAGAACGCAAGATCCTATACCGAGGATTTGGCTGTCTTTGTGGTGCTATAAATTATCTTCACCAGAATGACATTCGTCACGAAGACTTGAAACCGCAGAATGTACTCATACATGGCGACAACATCGTATTGACGGACTTTGGCTTTAGCCTTGACTTCTCAGACGACTCTATATCGACCACGACTGGACGTCCTTCAGCATGGACAATCAGGTACTCAGCACCAGAAGTGCTTGATTTTGAACCCCGTAATAGGGCTACTGATATCTGGTCACTCGGTTGCATCCTCCTTGAGATGGTATCTGCCTTTAATGGAACTAAATTATGTGATCTCAAGGATCGCTGGAAGCATACTGGCAACGGCCAATCTAGTTTTGCGCGCAACAGCGAGGCGATTGGAAATTGGTTTAAGGTTGAGATTGAGAACCCGTCTCTCCAAGATACAGTTAGACACTTTTGTTTTCTAATACGCTCGATGCTCCACGAGAACCGCATGTATCGTCCAAGCGCCCAGCAGATCGTCGACCGAATCTTCGATATTCGCTTCATGGCACGCGATGATAATAACACCATACGAATTGATACCCACTGCTGGGGACCAAAACCATGCATTGGGCTGTCTCATTCTAAAGCACATACGTATTACCTCCTGTCAGCTTTGAGATTTGACTTGATGAAATACCTATATCCCAACCGCTTCTTAGATTGGGAATGGGGAATATTTGATCTCGAATGGAACGCTATCGACTCTGACGCCAATAACATTGGTCGTTCTGCACCATGGTCACAAGTCTTCTTAGAGAACTCTTTCATCATCAGGGCAGCTTGCGACGAAATTTTTGAGAAGGCTAATAGATTTGGGACGACCAAGGCCTACTGGGAAGCTCACAAGAAGACAAGCGCTTCGGCGTTGTCACAGTCGACTGAAGGCAGATTGCATGCGCGCAGCAGCGCAATGATGCTGACCGTCAAGCACGCCATATTCCGAAGACTGTTGCTGCACTCCAGCTTTTGGACGGATGCAAGCAAAGCGCAAAGCACCAATATTCGATCGGTGCAACTCACACTTCTACCAATCAATCTCCCACGATCGCCCTTCTTTGGCAGCTTCTTTTGGAAGCTTTCGTGGCCTAAGAAGAGGCAAGCCAATGAGCTTGGTAATAAGATCATGGATTTGACCAGTCTGGAATGGCCGCAGTGAGATAAATGATCACATTTGTTCATGTCGTCCAACGGGCATGCCGAATTTGAGACAAACTCATCGACCATAGGTTCAAAATACATTCGTTGCAATCGGAATGGATTGAGATATCACAGCTCTTCACTTCTGGTAACACAGGTCTCTGACTCGGGACTCTCCAGGACCGTCCTGATCAATTTTCAAAGTGTTCAGGCTTGAGCATGTACTTGTTCCACAATTCCTGAAATGCTACAGCGATGAAAAATGTCACATCATATCATATCGCACGAACGAATTGCTTACGAGAGCATTCGCTGTATACGATGTTGACACGAACAATTGACACAGCAAATTCATGTGTCAATTGCTTGAGCCTCTTGCCATGGGTGTTTATCTAAAAGACACGCACTTCCGTATTGACACAATCTCGATATTTGCGCTGACCTCGTCTCTCTGATACTCTGCGAGATTACCTTGGACCCAGCCTAGCGGAAGCAACACAGCGGCAGGGTAAGGAACCAACTCCGATTCTCGTAATGTACTTTGCAGATAATTTGGTCGTAAGATGAGTGCTTATGAGACATGTGAAGAAGGCAATATGTGCAAGTTCGGCGGTAGCACCTGATGGAGAGAAATGCGTAACATCCAGAAAAAAATGAAGGCTAGGAATTGTCAATGGACTTATTCGATGCAGATAGATAGTATCCTCACGTGCTCCGTGCGTCAAGCAGCTATTGACTACATACAATCATGTGCAACAGCTCGATCAGGACCAATTACAACATCCATACTCACCGTATCAGCATATCAATCCGTCCATCTACACATTACTCCTCGCCTTCATGTCAATCAATCAATCAAGCACAGTCACAGTCACATTCACAACCACTTACCCATTCATCCAGCACCACTCAAGCTTATGCTCACTCAAGCAAAACACTACTACGAGCTACTCATCATCGATCTACCATGCACCACATTAGCATCGCTTAATCTAGTCCCCTCCCAAGCCCCCGCTTAACAGCCTTTTTGCCATCCCATGATCGACACTGCGGCTACTTCTGCCCTCCCCGCCCGAATGACATCTTCATGCATCGGAGCGGCACGGGATGGCAATACCGCTAAATACAATGCATGGAATGTCTGCGCGGAAATATATCTGTGTAGCGTTTGCGTGTGGCGAACGATTTGACCCTTGGCTCTATTTTGAGTCGTGTTGGGTATATAGGTGTAGAGTATGCTTCCGGATATAGTTATACGAGCTGACTAGGTTGGTGATGTAACGGCGGGATGGTGGAGTTTGTTCGGCTACTTGAGTGCTGAGCTGTGTGAAGTTTATCGGATGAGTCGGGATGTCGGTACGTTGCGTATGTGCGTGTGCGCCTATGTGGTTGCTGCATCGTTACGAAGCAGCTGATGAGCCATGGTGGGTATAATCAGTAGTGTTATGTCGCAAACAGCCTTGAAGGCGGCGGGAGCGTAGATGAAGTCATGGTTACACATGCGCGAGCTGGATCGTAGGTGTGCATCACGGTCGAACAGAGCTGACTGCTTGCGTGGTTCAGACCGTTGCTGACGCTTATCGTGGTTTCACTCGTAGGATCTGCACATGTGCATAGAGTGCGTGGACCTGGACGTAGACCCGGAGCCAGCTGAAGGTTACGAACTTCCACGCAAGCTACGATCTTCGGTGCCTTTCGTCGGTCCTCCTCGGAAGCTAATATCATAGTAGACGGGGAAATCATACGACGTGGAACCGTTGACCATCGGAAGCTGCAGGTGTGTCGAGAGTTGGCAACGATGGTGACGGTCGCACTTCGGAGATGCATAACGAGGAAAGAAAAAAGTTTTATGGCATCATGCACGTCAAGGACGTTGGGTGGGGATACGGAGCAAGGGTCTTTTGGCGGGGTCAAGAGTGGCCCGATGTCCGATGGGATGGCATATAAGCTTGGCAGGCAACTGGCGCGAAGTGATGACTCTAACAGGTCCGTGAACGCGATGTCTTGTGGGCATGTCGATCTGTTAACGGCGATCTTTGGGGCGGCTCTTTTCGAAGTTACACCGTGTTCCAGACTTTGCTACATGCGGTGGCTTACAGCAGGCACTTTACCCATCCGACTTGCCCGCAGACGACCCAGGGATATGCAAGCCTGAGGCAACAGGCCGAGTAATCAAGCAGCATGGGCAAGGGCAAGAATGCGAGAGCGAAGGGAGCCAGGTCCAAATGAGAAAATGGCTGATCGGAAATGAAACGGTTTGTCGGGAAGAAGTCTACCTTGCTTGTTGTGCAGCCCGTGTCTGGCGGTCTGTTTGGGGGTCAATCAAGGACTCGCTTGGCCGAGGAGGGGTAAGACGATGCAGATGGATCCAATGCTGCTGACGGAGGAGCGCCTAGGCGCGGCGTCACTGCAAAGTCCTGAGCGCCCAACAACGACAGGCTGCCGTGGCCATGGTCATTAGGCAAGGTGGGAGGTAGGTGCAACAGCGGATGGTCGAGCAACAAAAGATGTTCCGCGCGTATGTGAGGCGATCGGATCTGTGTCTCAGCCCAAAATAGGCACTTAATCTACCGTACTGGGCTCTGACAGCGAAAGATCCTTCATGCGAGGGTATTTGTTTCTGCACGCATCCATAACGCAAATAGAGAAGGTGCTTCGGAAGGTTGCGCAGTGGTTGTAAGGATCGCCGGCCGCTGCTGATTTAGCCTGGAGTGCAACCATGAATGAAACGATAGGCGATTTGTCGATCGGTAGGGTCAAAGAATGCCTCAAGGCTTGTGCAGTGCCTGGTTGGTGTCGTCGGACAGGTTCCGTCGTCATACATCTGAGAACACTTCCCTGCTGTGAAGGTCGATAGGCACAGCCAGGCGCTTCGAGTCGCGGTGCGGTGCAGCTCGCGGGAATTCGCACCGGCATGGGAAAGGGTTTACCATGTCAGCCGCCATCCGCTTAGTGCCCAAGGTTGCTTTTTGACACATCCTGATTGTCATGGCAAAGTGTGCATGAGGCATGGGCTGAAGCGGACGTCCAGGAAGCTCGTACACAGTACGGCCAGAGTAAGCCCGGTGTATGGTAGTGACTAGGACCTGGCATCGTTTGACCTTGAGAGGGCTAAGGCGGAGGACGATTGCCAGATTGGTGCATAGTATTACAAGCGACAAACCGGTGCTGCTACTGCAAACAGTAAGCATAATGTCGCTGGGATTGTCCGACCTCGGGCTTTGAGCGTGACGATTAACGAACCTGCTCTACCTATATTAGCTGCAAACCCGACACACTCTGCAACAGCAAGCGCCTCTATGCCGCCCCGATACGCACTGTGGATGACATGCTAGGCACACCGCACGACCCGTGGCGCCGAGAACGAGGTTGGCCGGGCTGGTATGACTGCGGCTGCAAGCAACAAGGACCTAAATAGGTGCGACAAACACATGTCCCGGATCACAGTGGAGCGGCGGCAAAACAGAAGCGCAAAACAGATTCAGCACTTTGACCCAGTGGCATGGGTAGGGTTTTGTGATGCTACGCTTCAGCTGACGCCAATTTTGACACTGCATCTGGTCATCTATGGGTGGAAAAAGTCGCTGCGCCTGCAAGTCCGTCGTGTTGCGACGTTACGGGTTCATGACAAGACAGACGAGAGTTTGCTCCACCACCATGCCCGATGTCCCGCATTGTAACACATCCCGCGTGTCACACACGGTCGGCATGACTGCAGTAGCCAGTCTCGCTCGGCTTGTGGATGGCTAAATTGCCATTCCAATCCGTGCGACTTTTGTGCATCACGAGACAAGTGTTTTCGCGACTCCCGCAGGCTGGCACATACGACGGAAAGTGACTAAGGCGTTTGGCATTTCTCGGGCAGCATTAAGGAATGCAACAGTGTCGTCTGATTTGCTAAATAGCAATGTGGCGGACAACTGGGCATTTTCAATTGGTCGAGGCTGCTCATAAATGAGTGCTGACTCGTGAGGAACAGACAACCTTGCCACTTCCTGTCGCAAGTGGTAACCTGCGGTATACAACTTGTGGTCAAGTAACCTTGCGATAGCGGACACGAGCAAGATGCATACATGCTACGAACAGGATTGCGCAAGGTGATGAAGCTGACGTGCATCCATCCTTTGGCAGTTGGGCGTCAGCTGAGAGTAATTTGGTGGCAGTCAAGGAAGGGAACGCAACACCATAACAGTCACCACACCCTCCAGCATTTTGCGCCAGTCGGCCGTGCGGTGCATTTGTTGGCCTTATCAATCGAGATTGTGAACGCTACGATGTTCAACCGAAGGTCAAGGATCCTTTGTGTTGACATGGCTTTGTTCCACCAGACGCGGGGCTCAACTGCAAAAAGCACCGATGTGGATCAAGCGCCGTTCATCTCTCAAGCCTCAGCCCGGCAATCTGCGACACGGGAAGGGAAAAGCTTTGATGACGTATCCTTTTGCGGCCCACGAGATGGGTGGGTCCGCAAACGTGGCGTCCTAGCCTGACTCTCGAGGGCAAGATTGTTGGCGAGCACAAAGGGTGGCGGGAATGAGCGGTAACAGAACGCTAACCGTGACCGTTCGCTATCCCTGGGATGGCTCCACATCAATATGGCACAGAAAGTGTTCCTTTGGTGGCGTTTGTGAGAAGGTTTTGTATCATCAACCAAGCCACAGCCTGACGTGCATTTCCAAGCTCCATCGGAAAGCGACCACCCAACAGTCAGCTGTGCAAGCTACCGCTCTCCTCCGTTCTGCGACTCACGATCCCCGGCGCTGCACGCTGACGAGGCAGCGTTTGTTGCAAGGTGGAGAAGTTGCATCAGGGTTCTATGGGCTAACTTCAGCACTTGTGGGTGATGACGATCTCGTGTAAGGGAGCTTGTGATGCATGTTCTAGACTTTGCCTAGAGCAACATTAGAGGGGTTGAATTCTCTTGCGGCCACGGCGGCATCTGTCTTCGGAACGAGACTAGCCTCACCAAGATTGTGAAGATGCTCGTTCGACATGCTCTATTCTTGATCCAATCGCCGCTCACCGTTGACTTCTCCCTAAATGGTCAACCCACCTCAGCGGTCGGTGAGCCACTATGGCTTCGTGAGTTTATGCGAAGCTGCAACCGGCACTGGATTTGCCGGTTATGAGCCACACTAGGTAGGAGGCATCAGCACCAGCACTATTGGCTCCAGTGCCAATGTATGAATATAGTGCATGCAGACGATCCGGAACACTGTACGCACAGTACTAATCCCTTGTGCGCCGACACATGTAAAATTTGGACCTGATCCGAAGGCTGGGAAGCAGCCCATTCAGCTACAGGGAGTGTGCTTCCGATCGACACACATTGCAAGTCGCTTGCCTAGGTGCACGCCTTGCATGACTGAAGCATGCATACATCGCCTGCCTCACCAGTCATGCTTTCACAAGGACTACTCGAGCTTCGAGTTAACATTCCCAACGTGGGCATGGTGGCGCAGAATCTCCTGCCGGGCGGACCTCCATTCCAATCAAGTAGGGATAAAGTTAGTTGTGACTACGATCCTGAGACGGCTGCTGCCCACACTTCACGTCGCCGATGGACACGATAGTGACAACCTTCGTTGGTCTGATCAGGCGGGCTGCACTTGGTGCGGGCACCAGCCTCAATCAGTGCAAAGCGTCAGCACCTCGGCACGAGAGAGTGGAAGGCGTGTTGCTGCAGCCAAAGGCACGATTGGCCTCTTCCTTTGTGAGCACCCACGCATGCAGCCTGGAGAATTTGGCGACCAGATGCAAGCCCCTGACATGATGAAATTCGTTTGAACCACCAAGGCCACCCTTGTGCCCGCGGTGACCGCTGTCGATCATCAAGGCGGGACGAAACCAGGGTTCTCGGCGCGTTGGCTGCAGCTCGTGAAGCCACGCCCGGGGATTTCTCATTGTCGAACGGTATTTCCGCTTTTGGCGTGGTCACCGTGGGGTTATTACTGCGGAGGTCTGCGGGCCTTTTACGCAGATGGAAACACTCTGGAGCACCGTCATCGTTGGAAACCTCCCTGCTACCATTGTTTGATGAGTGGGCTCCAGCGCACAGCATTCTCAACACGCAAGCTGCTTTGTCACTGAGGCGCAGCCAGACCGGTCGGGTGGGCTTAGTTGCATCGACTCTTTAATCGTGATGATCGGATCCACACTCGAGGAGGCTGCAGAATGGGGGTTATGGTTATATTGAGCATAACCTAGTCGATACGCAGCTTGACAAGCCTGAGTCGTGCAGCGGGGACAAGAAGGCAGCAGTCAATAGACAAAGGCACGTATTTGGCATGCACAGGTGGGGTGCGCTTTGTGGTCGCGATGCAGGAAGCATTTGGGGTTTCGAGCTCGTCGGCTGGCCGTGTTGTGTGCCCTCAAAGCCGGTGGCTTGGCCGCGGTCTTAGCCCATGGCTCACAGCTAGCAGGTTGCTTACGGTTTCATAGGCGGCTCGGTGGACCAGCGTGGTGGTGAGGAGTGCTTTTTCTGGACTGTGCCTAACCACAACAGGGATGCCAGGCTCGACGGGTGCATATTGGCAGATTAGGCGTAATCCGCGGTGATGGCACGCTCCCACGCACAAGGGTCGAGTACGGCGTGCGTATCGAGGGGATACGGCTGGTGACGCCCGGCGCGCGCAGGTTGGTGCAGGCTTGCGAGGCTGATGGGGCACTCGTGGGCCGGGTGAATGTCATGTGCGACTGCTGCAATCTCGGTGAGAGCTGGCGCCGCCGTTGGCTGTGTGACCCTGGCGGGCGATGGATGCACATGTCTGATGCTGCAGAGGCCCATGTCGTGGGCTCGCGCGTCCCGTTACAGACGGGTGCTTGCAGGGTTCAGGGCGCCGCATGTCGATTTCTGGAAGACGCTCGGCTACACGGAGGCCAATCGCCAGCGCAGCGCAGCGCCTGCCCCAGATCGCGCTTGGACGTCCAAGGGCCAGCAGCTTGGTTTGCCGGCTGCACGCGCGACCACGCAGGAGGTGCTGGGTCCGGGCTGGGTGGAGACATTCACTCTGCCAGCGCGCGCCCATTCGCCCGTCGGCGGCCCACTGCGGATGCCCGTCGCGCCACCTTGCCTGGGACGCTGCCACTGCTCTCTCCCCGAAACTCGTGCGCCAACCACACGACGACACCCCATGCCGCCCCTGATCTGGCGACTGCTGCTGCTACTGCTGCTATTGCTGCCCTCCCACCCGCCGGCAGGCCCTCGATAGGCTCGTGTGCGGCATCCAGCTGCATGCAGCTCCAGGCGATGGGCCTGCCCCACCCGCACGTCGCCGGCCTTCTTCCACTAATTATTATGCCCTTCGCAGGCGCGGCTAAAACATGACGCTGCCGAGTGCTGGTTCGCCATGCACCCTTCTTCCTTCGTCCAACCTCAGTCAGTCTCCCAGGCCCGTCTAGTTGACCGCCTGGAGGGCCGCGCCCCATGCACTGCACACGACACTCGACCCCCGGCACGGCGCCCAGCTGAGTCGCACCCCTAGTGTCACTTCGCTCGTCCTGGGCCTGGCTGCGCTAAAGGACCACATTCTGCCATCATCGTTGCGCGCGTCGTGCTTCCCTTGCCTGCCGGGTTGTTGTCTCGATGAGCCCGCCTGCCTCCACTGCACGGATCCTCCGTTGCGCCATGATACATTGGTACCCGCCTGCTTCGCCTGCTCTCCTCGCCCTGTGATTCGGCCATTCCTGACGTTCCTTCTCGCATTCTGCATCCCCCATGCTGTGGGTGATCGTTCCAGCCGTGCCACTTGGCTTAGTTGTTACAACGCTCCCTCTCGGAGCCATCCCTTGGTCGCCCCCGTATAGTCAATAACCTTCCGTCCCTTGTCTGCATTTGTTCCGCTACTAGGTCTGCGATTCTTGACTTGCACACTAGCATGGCCCTGGCATTCCTTGCAACATGACTCCTGCCGCGAGGTCACTCCTTCTTACACACTTACCCATCCGCCCTTCCTAATTTGTTCTATATCTCTTGGCACCCCATATACCTATGCACACTATCCCCCATGCCCGTCCACCCAAATCAAGCAGACTGACAGTCGACCATCCCGCCTGGTATACAACACCCGTATACACCTACCGCCACCATCTCTTACCCACCATCATCGCCTGACAACATGTCCGGCCACATGCTCAACACACCACAGCTACCTCGACGGGCCTCTCGCAGCTCAGGCAGCCAGCCAATATGTCGGACGTCCCGCGTAGAGAAGCCAAAGAGCCATCACAACAGCCCAAGGACCATGGAGAGGCGGAAAACAACCACCGAGAGCAAGTTGTACGCCACATTGGATGATCACTACAGGATGATGTTCGGAGTGGAGCCAGAGGAGATGTGCGAAGAGCGACCACAGCAAAGCAGGCCAATGAGCTGGCATCCTTCTTCCACACAATTCCAGGCACAACACCCATCTTCCTACTTTGAGCCTCAACAAGACTGGTGTTCGGCATCTCCACAACACTCTGTGCAGGGATCCGACTTCTACTCACTTTCCACACGCAATTCCATGTACGATCCAATGGCCAGACAGACTATGCATTCTGGCACCTACGGCATGCACCGAGGTTCAGATGAATCAGAATACAGCTGGCAAGATGCCCAATATCAAACCCCTTCTTACGTCCACTCGACCATCAACACCCCCACCACTGATCCGCTCCCTTGGTACCTTCAGAAGTGGGCTCAGCAGAACCAAGAGCAAGCCATGATGGCGTCTTACAACACATCCTCCGACTTTCTCCCCATACAACATCCGGCTGCGCAAGATGAAGAGATGGAAGAGGACAGCGGAGAGAAACTCGTAGCATTGGGATTGTACGATTTACCTGAGCCATCGTTGTCGTGGAATGGAATGGACCAGGCTACCGGCAAGGGCCTGAAGCTGGAAGAGACATGGCAGCCACCAGAAGAGGACGACGACGAGGACGAGGAAGAAGCGGACGACGCCAGTTCCGAAGCAAGCGAAGAACCCTCACCACCGCTTCCGGCAGTCAACGAGCGCACTCAGCAACTGCAACTGCCTGTGCACGTCAAAGCTCAGACACCAGGAAGCATGGACGGTCAAAGCTTCTTCTTCGATGATGACGAGACAGTGTCAAAGGAATGGTGGTACCAGCAAGTGAAGCGGCCCTCAATGTCAGTGCAGGACAACGGCTTGGGATATGGTTGGTTGTAACATGTGGAGCATGTTTTGTATTTTCGTATTGGAGCGACATGTTTCGACGACGGTTTTAGCATAGCACGGTGTTTTGATTTTGCCCAGGTCGGGTTGTAAAAGGATACACGGATACCCCAGCCTTCATTGGCACATGAGCTCGCCGAGCCATTAGCATCGCTCAGATAGAGGTCAGATGATGGATGTACATAGTAAGATGCGGTGTAGCCTGCGCAGAGGGCTTACCCAACGAATATCAGAGTACTACTGCAAACAATGTCTTTCTGCCACTGTGAGCCCAATTTGATGCCTACTAGCGATGACTCGTATGACACATGCTCAGCGTGTGCCATGAGCTCACGCAAGCAACGTCTGCATGTCACGAGACTAGCAACAAAATAGTCAGTCGCATCCCAGTTGCACCTTCCACATTGCAACTGCCGTAAAACTGGGGCGCCACAATCAAAGATCGCCTCAACGTCAACACCACATCTGCAGCTACATTCAACAAACAACAACAATACGGCATGTTTGAAACCTTCTTTCGTGCCGTCACGATACCCAACATTCGTCTCGGTGCCCACTGTAGCGCTGCGAAACGCGACACCAAACAAGATAATTTTGCATCGGAGTCATCCCGCAGCCTCTGATCAACATGTCGGCCGTGTACCCGTTTGCGAGACACCAGAGCTACGTACGCAGCGATCTGCATCTGTCGTCGACCACAACAAGACAGCCCACGACGAGGTCGGCACTCACCGACGGTCCGATAAGTGGTAGCCTCACCTAATGGTGTTTCACTGTCGACCCGCCCTTGGGCTTGCGGCGTTAAGTCCGACACGATGCTCACCATGGGCCGACTCTTACGTCCTGGCTGAGGAACAGAGTGCGCTGTGCAGCAAAGCTAGTGAGCAGGATCGCTCGCTCAAGCTCGGCGACTGAATGACCGACTCGCTGCACATGCCCGTTTAGGCTACATTTTTAGCATCACGGCCAATTGAACCTTGCGTTACCGAGGCTGCCACGCAGACGGGGACTACGAAATTAGAGCGTCTTAAAGTTGTGGGTGAGAAAGTTTCCAGAATACGGGGCTTGCAATGGAATGGAGTTTGCCGTGAGCGAGCACTGATTCGTGGACCATGAGACCCATAGACTATCGATAAGCAAATTGTGCGTCTGGGCAAATTTGTTCGATATGGCACCATGGATTTACGTGTGCATCACTATCACACTGGCCCAAGACATCGGCGCAAGCTCCTAGCCAATCAAGAGCCAGAAACCCGTCACCGCAACTCATCGCGTTGAAGTGCGCTATTTGCAGACTTTGCGGATATTGTCAGGCCATGGAGGACCCAAACACACAGTTTACTGTGACGCCATGGCGTAACAGCCAGGAGCTGCTTCAGCTGCGGCATGATATATACGCGTCTGACACCCTAAGGAGAGAACGCGCTGTCAACAAGGTGAGCTCAGCGCGCCACGACTCGAACGCGCGTGCTGCTGTCATCAAATCAAGTGCGTGCGTAGACGAGCCATGCTGATAGCATGCAATGTAGATTATCGCATGGAGGCTGCGGAAGCCAGAAGGGCTACCGCTACTGCTTGACTCGACAGCAGATATTGTTGATGTGCAACTTCAAGATATCAGAAATGAGCTGAAGCATAATCCCTTGCGGTTGCTGTACGCAACGGCATTGTCAAGGTAGGCAAGCTGTGTTTGCTTCTCCCTCCTTTTGCTGTCTCGCTTTGATACACGAGGTCACTCTCAACTCCACTTTCGCATCTCATTGTTTTCACATGGTTCTCACACAATTTCTTTACCAAAATCCTTTCTGAACCCTACCCGTCTCATTACAGTCCTGATGGACATACAGATTCATCACCGGCCTTGCAGACACTCAGATTGACCTCATCCGGGACAAACCATCATGGTTCCCACCTGGCAAGGCCCTGCAGCTTCCTCATCCACTCCTTGAAATCCGCCATCGCATCGTCCACCGCCATCTCCCCTCCCTTGCCGAACTCAAGCGCGCCGCACAAGACTCGCTCGACTGGCTCTGGGAATGGTACTGGAGTCAACTCGATCACGCTTTCGGTGTAGCTGCATCACACGCCGACGACGCGGAAATTGAAGGCATAGACAGCGTCAGAGAAAAAGTGCAAGCTACCTTAAAGTTGTATGTCAAAGAGCGCAAAAACGAGATCAAGGGCAGGAAGAAAGACGATGCAGCTGCTCAACATGCGTTGTCGACATATACTCTTCGCTACGCACCGAGCAGCACGTCCGTCCCCCCTCAGCGTACACAAGCGGTCTTGCTCAATCTTCTTGTTGCAGACAGGATGATCCTCCCTACAGATAAGAAGTTCGGCTCAAACATGTCTGGCGCGTTTCTCATTTGGGATCCCATCCTGCGCGCATTTACCGAGTCGAGAATTCTTACTGTACCTTCTATCCTGGCGCATCTCTCTGCAGCGATGAACGGCCCGGCCAACGCGATGGTTAGTGTAGAGTCAGATCCTGTCAAGGAGGGCATGTACGAGTGGATCCTACATGTCGTGCGCTCAGACGCATACAAATTGTCGAAACCCCTCGTTGAAGAAATGATGGCCACCTGTTTCTCGCACCCGACGCATTGGAACATTAGGATTGCGGAGGCGTTGGTGGGTGATGAGGAGGTGGATGTGCCGAATCGAGCGGCGTGGAGGGCTGTTCTGGAGGCGGCAACGAGTGAAGTCGTGAATGAGGCTGCGGATGCAGATGCGGAAATGGAAGTTGAAAAGATCGAGACGTCGAAGCCGGTTGAATTGAAGGAGAAGGTCCAGGGCCCGACAAAGGTCGTGGGCATGTGGAGACGGAAACCCATTGGGTGGATGCCAGGGGAATGGGAGGATGATGAGTAGGTGGTAGGAAGAGAGGGTACGTCTAAATGTGTCCAGCACGGAAGAAGTCGGTGGGCTTGACTCGCTGCACTTGTTTATTCGGTCCACACACACGAAATCGAAAGCTGGTGTAGTACCATTACATCTATTATACTATGACTATACTTGCTCATCCACATCTGACCACGCTGTATTGTCCCACCTGTTGCTTCAACGTCGCTCATCTGTTACTTCATCAAGCCATGTATCACGGACATGAAGGAATGATGCAGATTTATAGCGCGGTTGCTAACTACCGCTCACGTCGTGCCCTCGCTTTTCTTCTAGATGTCCTTGGCATCCTATCCCTCCTCGATGCGTCGCAAAGACTGCTGTGCTAGACAGCCGTCTCTACCTCTTTGTTGCACAGTCAAATAAGACTTCCATTCTTTCGGCTTTGGTTCAATTCCTGATACTGCTCAGATATAAGACGACCTCTCAGATCATCAAGTCTGCATCAGGCTGCCAGAGGTACATATCCTTATCCGCGCTAGCCAGAAGGTTCGTCCGCGGATTATACCCTACAATAGCGCTCTTGCCGTGTCCAGGCAACTTCTCGGTCGGCTCCAAAATGTTATTCGGTGTGGGGGACTTCGAGATGTCCCATACCAGCAGACCATCCTCACTGCTACCGCCAATCAGATACTGCCCATCAGGTGACAAACAGACATCGCCCTGTCCAGCAGCGGGCGTGCTGCCATTCGACATATTTCCGTGGCTTGCGCTCGTTGCGCCGGCGGTGAGACGGCCAGACGACCCTGCTTTGCGGTAGCAGAAATGCGTGATGTCGCCGGAGAAGGCATCGAGGATGAAGTGGCCACTGCCATTGGTTGCAAGAAGGAGATTTTTGCCGTCGTTGCTGAATTCGATCTTGGTCCATTCGCCCTTCTCGCGGCCGAGGAACCGCTGCTCTAGCTCTTGCATGTCCCAGACTGCGAAAGGTGGCTTGTCGAAGTTTCGGACGTCGTAGAGGAGGACTGTTTGTGTTGATGGAGAGGCGATGGCCATGACAGTTGCCGAGGGGTCGTATGTAGCCAGGTAGGCGCCGTGGAGGTTCAACAAGCCGTGGTAGTTGGGTGACGAGAGATTCCATAATCGCACTGTATTGTCGCGCGAGCAAGAGAGAAAAGTGTCAGAGGCAGGACATAGAGAGATGGACGTCACTTTGTCTGTGTGTCCCTTGAAGTAGCGAATGAAGGAGTTGTCGTGGGTGGAGAGGTAGCGGATTCCATCGTCGCCTTTGGTACTCGCAAATATGACACTCTGCGCATGGTGGGAAAAGCGCGCAAGGTGTACGCCGTACTTTTGGCTCTTCAATTCTTTCGCGTGCTTGCCCTCTTTGCAGTTGTAGATCTGGATCGATTCGTCGTCGCGTGCTACAATAGCAAGCTCGCCCGTGTCGTCAAAGTCGAGGGAAGTAACCGAGACAGCACCCGAGCTCGGAGCTTTGAAGCGCTAGATACAGTGAGTATATAAAACTACATACTAGAGGCACAGATGACTTACTCTTGACGGTCGGAAGCTTGCGATGACGTCGCTAACCTTTTGTGTAGGAGGGCCTGCGGGCGGCGGCGGTGCGCCGGGGGTTGCTGAGCCGGCTGCCATGTCGAGGTCAGTGTTTGCTACCTCCTTGCCACACCTTCCAGCATGTCTGAAGGTACACAGTTGAGGACAGCACGCAAATAGTTGTTGTCGCGGCTACACGTGCACAGGTACCAACAAAAGTCGTCGCGAATGCGCGTTGCGGATCGCTGGACCCTGAATCTTGGCACTCGTCGCTGTGCGTGCGCCTGAACCGACGTCGGAGCGCGATCTCAACCCGGCATTCAATAATCCAGCTCAGACTATGTGAATCAGCATCACCGACATTTCCTACCTCGTATAACGTCAGCACCGCCAAAGTTTGGCCTTCAATTTCCGCTCCGTGCCTCTCACTCTTATAAAACGAAGACAGCCCATTGTACCCTCGGCCCAGAAAACCCCATTTTCAGCTCTGCCCGGTCTTTGTACTTCACCGGATACCTGTCGCAAGGAGTGCGACCATGTCCACAACCCTCGGGTATGTACAAGTCATGCTGTCTAGGCAATCCAACTTACATGCGACCACAGATCTTTCATTGCCGGAGGAATTGCAGCATGCGGTGCTGTTACGGTTACCCACGGCTTCGAGACGGTCAAGATCAGATTACAGCTTCAAGGAGAGTTACAAGCCAGGAAAGATGCGCCGCGCATGTACAGAGGTGTCTTCCACGGCGTGGGTGTCATCTTGAAGAATGAAGGACCTCGCGGTCTGCTACGAGGACTAGGGTGCGCGTACATCTATCAAATGACCCTCAACGGCTGCCGGTTAGGCTTCTACGAGCCCCTACGAAAGAACCTCACGAATGCCATCTTCCACGACGACAAAGTCCAATCCTTCGGCATCAACATCTTCTCCGGCGCAGCATCAGGCATCCTCGGAGCCGCTGCCGGATCACCTTTCTTCCTCGTAAAGACGCGCCTGCAATCCTACTCTCCCTTCCTACCCGTCGGCACACAACACAACTACAGAAATGCGGCGGACGGCATGCGGCAAATATACTCAGCCGAAGGCATAAAGGGACTGTACCGTGGAGTTGGTCCCGCCATGGTACGGACGGGTTTCGGTAGCTCAGTACAGCTTCCCACATACTTCTTCGCGAAGAGGCAATTAGTCAAGCATTTTGGTATGGAGGAGGGCATGCCGCTGCACATTGCCAGTAGTACAGCCAGCGGCTTTGTCGTCTGCTGTGTCATGCACCCGCCAGACACAGTCATGTCGCGCATGTACAACCAGACTGGTAACCTTTACTCCTCGGCTTTCGACTGCTTGTACAGGACGGTCAAGACTGAGGGTGTTTTGGCTGTGTACAAGGGATACTTTGCCCATCTTGCGCGAATTCTACCGCATACCGTACGTCAATTCCAGAATTTTGACCTGGGTCACATTGCTAACATCGCACAGATCCTCACCCTCACCCTCGCCGAACAAACCATCAAGCTCATGAAGAAATTTGAGGCGCGTATATCGTCCACCGGAGTCGAGGCCAAAGTATAATCGTACATAATTGTTGGCATGCCTTTCTGTACTGTACATAATAAAAGATTTTTCGTATCCAGGCTCGAATAGCGGATTTGTTGTGCGATACTAGACGTTCGGGTCCCATTTGGTTCAGCATTGTCGAGTAGTCGTAGACGGTGCAGATTCGGCGGCGTCCGGAGTCTAACGACATTCAGGGGCTATACGCAAGGGATCTTGACATGTTGCAGACGTAGATTACAATACCATTACTATCTGATTATTTGTGGCGTTGGTCAATATTGAGGTGATTTTTTTTATAGCTCTGCACTGTACAAAGGCAGTAGCTGCTTCACAGGACATCGCGCATTAGTAACAAATGGTAATTTGTGTAGGGTTGGATCGAGACCTAGAAGGGATGGAGAAAAAAGTATCATAATCGCTCAGATGAGGGTAATGTATCTGCTGTAGATGTGGGTGGCTGGATCTTTGGGTTTGTCAACCTAATACAGTCGGTGCATGAAGTGATAATCTGCTCTGAAGACCATGTGCATATATAAGTAGTCCTGCTTAAGTGAGTCACACGACTAGCAATAAGCGCAGTCGAAATCATAGCGTGTTTCAATGCTTGATCCGTCCATGTGGCAGACTGGTGGATAAACAAAATACTACATCATTTCTCCTTATAATCTTGAACGTGAAAGCAATAGCTGCGGCTTTCTTAGATATGAGTCTTCTTGGTTATGAATCTGCGACAAACATTCGTAACGATCTTCATATCCCATTTGGTCAATAAGGCAAATGAAATCTGTTCCGTCATCTTGGCTCGCCTGGCCCCGTGAGAATAATTGTCAGTGTCGCAAGGGGAATGGTTCCCCTCGCTTTTCCAAAACAGGCCCGGAGTCAAACAATGGAACATTTCGAGGTTTATCTCACTGACAACGATGAGGTCTGTCTTACAACTCAGGAAAATTGCTTCACAGAGATATAGAGGACGGGAAACCAGATTGACATTCGGTTTAGGAACGTCAGCTAGATTAGCGAGGCAGTGCTCGCTGATATCATTTGATTAACTAGCGATGACTGATAGTAGATATCCCGTGCTTTGCGACTGTGTTGGCACAGTAGTAGAATGAGTTGGTCTTTGGATGACTGGTTGCGCATCGCTCCGATGACGACTGCTTCAGTGATGTATGTATCATCAAAATCTTGTTTGAGGAGCAACTCCATGAGAAACAGACCGTGTGCTTGTTTCTTCACGGCTGCTTCAAGGAGCGCAGAGGTAACTTTCCCGTCAGGAAAGTCTAATTCTTCGACACGGTCGACGAGCAGCATTCGCAATAATACCCGTGCAGAGTAGTCATTTTGCACCACTGCCTGCAAAACAGTCTCTGTGATTCGATATCTTGTCTCACTGGGCACATTGAGCACCAATGCCATAGACACAGGTGCCACACATTGTGCTGCTGCTACAAGGACCGCTTCCGTGATGGTCATGTTCTTTTCGCCACTGAGAAGCGTATCCACTAGAAGATGAAGATTATCAAATTCAAGGGTGTTCTCGAATGCTGCCAACAGCGGGGCATCAGTGAAGTTCCCACTCCTGACAATTTCGCGAATGGTGTCCAGAGAACAGCGAGCACGTATTGCAGCAATGAGTACCGCGTCTGTGATCTCAATGTTCATACCACTGCTTGTTCTGGACGCGTGCTCTTTAGATGTGCGATTGACTGTAGACTCTTCCTCGTCCGTCGTATCTAGTGGTACTGCATCAATGAATGCAGGACCGCGGTACATTTGGAAGACACTCCCCAGTAGTCCGGGATGGGGCGCGATCGCAAGAATTATCCGTTCCGTCAAACGGATCGTTCCGCGGTACATTTTTAGTATGTTCCAGGATAGTGAACTCTGGGGGCGTCGTGCAGTCATGAGAATCAAAGACTCCGTCACACGGATCGTTTCGCGGTTCTTCTCTAGCAGCTTCATGATCATATCCTCTGTGTGGTGTGACACTAGAAGGATAAGCACTTTCTCCGTGATCTGAATCTGACTACGCTCTTGATCAAGAACTTCGGCTACTAAGCTCTTTGGGAAGTTCTGTACGATCTCCACAGAGACTGCTTCAGAGATACACATTCCCGTCTCAGTCATCCAGGAAAGCAGGTGACGACCGGTTTGTTCGTCGCGAACTCGCACAAGGTCTACTAGGTCGTCCTCTGTGATGGGCCAAGATGAGCAGTTACACATTGACGGGTTTTCGAACAACCGAGTAATGAATTGGTCGCTTCGCTGAAATAGCTGCGCATCTTGTAAGATCAGAACAGTGGCCCAATTATTTACTGCTTCCCTGGATCCGCGCGAGAAATTACGGTTCTGCACCCAATCCCAAACAAGTACGATATCGCGAGGAAGACGATGGTTCATGGAATTCGTCACCACAGATACTTCTATCATGATGATATAGAACCACAAATTTGTCTGCCGGACGATCAAGGGGCGGTCTGCCCCTTCCATAAGTACAACAATGTCCCCTCTTCTGACATTGGTTGTTGAAGCACGAAGTGTCCAGCTTGAAGAATTGTCCCAGGCATCTCTCCTGTAATCTGCATCGGTCTTTTCCAGCTGAGGTGTGATGCTTGTAGAAGGATCGCTAACAATTGTGGCCACACTTCCCAAGATATAGCCTTTCCCAGAAATCTCAGCTCTCTCTGTGTTCGGCCAAGTCTTGACGTATACTCCATCCCCAAGAATGAATCGCACGAGCCGCCGCAATAATTCTTCCCAGGGTACTTTGTAGTTAGGTAGCAATCCATGCTCTTCAAAATCACCGGGCTCATTATGCAAAGCCATGCCTAGTAAGGCGAAGATTTTGTCATGGCGTAAGGAAGCTTTGTGGGTACTGTACATAATGACTAGTTCACCTATGGAGCACATGTTCTGAAATGTGTTGCCGCTGCTATCCAGAACGAACATGGGCCTGAATATAGCTCCACGTATCAGGGAGAGAACGGAGCGAACTTGACTGTATAGTGTAAGGTGTGAGTCTGCAGATTTCAAGTTCTCAAGGCCCAAGCAGAGTGCATGGCCGTCTATCTCTGTGTTCCCGCAGATAACGACAATGTGTCGGGCAGCAGCCACTTCCTGCAGTACCTGGGCTGATTTAGCACTGTACATCACCTGTGTATGGTCGGACTTACCCAAATACGCTGAAACCACTCACGCTGGAGCAATAAATCAACACTTCGTGCATTGTTTTCACTATTCTCACTGCTCGGTCGCATACCTGCAGCACGTATCGCCTCAAGTGCTTCGTTGCTATTGTCCGCTGCCTCTCCAAGGTACACGACTACACGCTTCGCACAGGCATATATTCTTGCCATGGACTGGATCTGTACTTCCTTCTCACTACGGTCCGTTTGGTTTATGCAAATAGCATCTACCCAGACGATTCTAGGAAAGGTATGATCTCGGAGCTGGAGTAAAGCTGCAGAAAGGTTTGGCGTGATACTGAGATGCTCGTCACCTATGCTGACGGATCGCGCAGGTTTCATTGGGCCCCAAACATAGGACAAAGCTTCGTATGAATGTCTTGGCTTCTGTAGACTGTACTCGAGGAGTTCGATACATATGTCGGCCTCATCGTGCACGGCTGGAAGTAATCTAAGCAGGCGTATATTGCTGTGCGCATCCGATAAGGGAATGTACTGGTAAGGCGACATGTTGTGGGCTTCTACAATTTCCTTGTCTTCGTCGGACGTTGATTGGTAGTTAAATAGTAGATCTTCTGACCCCGAGAATTGTGTAGTAGGCTGAATCACTGGTGACCTCACTCAGGTCACCACGTGCTGAAGGGGAGCTTCTTCATGCATGGCAAAGCACTTGCGCATAGAAGCATACAATTTATGTTACACAGCGATGTAAATAACAAAGGGTAAATACGTGAAGCATTTAATACTTGCGTGAAAATGCGATGTATCAGCTTGCAATTAAATTTTGAAGATGGAAATACTGCTGCCTGAAAGCGGGGAATGCTGCATGAGCGCAGCTACCTTCGCAGCACAGCCACGAATATGCCGCCTTCACGCAATATTCTCATCAAAAAGCGAAAACTTATGGCTCTTATAATAATACACAAAGTATTTCGACACTAAGTAATAACAACGATGCCTATATTGTTACTACAATAATCATTGCGAGCTCTGTGAAACACTCATGGCGCAAGTCACAGCATACAAGCACAAACTTGCTTCAATATTCTCCAGGAAGCAACCCCTCTCAAGTCCAACACCTTCGTCGCTCAACTTCCTCAAGTTTCCCTACGACATCCGCGTGATCGTCTACTCCTACCTCGATACCGAACCACTACTCTCGCCGCGAATTGATTGCTTAGGATTATATCAATCGTGCCGCCAGATCAAGGAAGAGCTCAATGAAATAGTCTACAAGAAGCTTCAATGTCTCCATACCGCAATCGAAAAGACCCCAGGCGTAGACTTGGCTATCACATTCGATCCAACCAATCCAAGGCACAGCACAGTCACGCTCCCATTTAGCGCATTCGACATACAACCCACAGCAGTTCGTAACCCAAGATGGAAGCGCGAGGTCCTCAGTGCGCTGCAACCTCTCTTCGATTTGCATATAAACGTCCTGCGTATCCATATATCTAGGCAGCATTGCACTAGCTCATGTATCCCCAGGCACGACACACTTCGCGATAAGTTGGAGCTCCAAGACACCATGCGCCATTTACTGCTCCATATCGGCAGCTTGATTGATCGCCAAAACCACTACCTGACAAGCGCAAATCCAGGGGCACACGATGTGCATCTTAACAGGATCTTCGCGGAGGACCCTGGGCAAGACGTTGTGTCATTCCCTCACCATGTTGTCCGTGCCCAACGCATCTGCTTGTCCTGGGACTTGCGACCCACTCCATCAGACTCGGTAGCTCTGGTAGGAAGAATGAACGAAATGACTGAGGCTAGCGATCGAGCACCTCGGAAATCTTGGTTTGGCATCAAGGCACGCGAGAAATTGACCCGACATCCATTCCCGATGCAGAAAAGTCCGGAACGCACGCTGGCCGCAGGTTACTACTTGCGCGACTCTGAACATCTTGTTGGTGAAGTTGGTATCTCGTCTCCATCGCGCTGGTTTTTAAAAAATCAGATATGCTCGTACGTTATTAGCCTGGGGGGAAACGAGAGCCGTGAGGGACGCCTCATCTCCAGTCGAAGGCTGGGAGGGAAGTTTGAAAGTGGACTGTTAGGCGTGGGGGAGAAGGGCTTTGGAGATACGGAGAAGCTGGTTGACAAGGTGCGTGCTGAAATAAGAGAGGAAGAGCATCGGAGAGCAATGCTGTGGATTTATATGCAGCAAGGGATAATAGTGGATTAGACTAGTCTGTACGATTGGGTTCGACTGGCTGAGAGTAGGCAGGCTCATGTACGACGCGATGGGTGCTGACCGAATCTGTGCTACAGTATATAGGAATATCGGTAACTAACAAGCATCGCGAAATACGATCGATTGCTAGTAAGAGTGTGAGCAGCGAGCACGCGAGCGGCTCGGTGGGCATGGCGAATGATGACTTCGAGGATGTGGAGAGGATGGTGGATGAGGAGCGGGATAGGATGCGCGATGAACGGTGGGCGAGACAAGATTATGAGATACAGATGGCGTATATTGAAGAGGGCATTATGATATACTGAAAATATCATGAGCTGCTGGTCGACTTGATATAGGCTATTTGAGCGTGATGTGTGAGACTGTACCTAGGAACCGGGGTTTGAACACGTGCGGTTCAGAGAGAGGATATCTTTGGGGTACTTCGAGGATACGACAAAATATTTGCAAGAATTATAGTGTTTCCTATTGATCAAACCAAGCATTTTCAAATGCACATATAGCCGTCAGTATTCTTAGTCCAATGACCTCGACAGTTAGAAACGTCAAATATGTCATCAACAGGTCTCGCAGGTCCCAATGAAGGTAAATATCCTTAGGCTTGATTCACTTCCCTTGCGATGCGGCATGTGTGTAAGAAGAACGAGCAAGCCCAACGATAATGAAGTGGGAAGAGCCAGAATCTCTGAAAACGACTCTTTTTATTTTCCATTTGGCCAGTGAAACGAAATGAACTCATGTCTATGCACGATGGTTCGACGGAACAGGGATCATAGGCTTCACCTGCACGAACAAACTTCCTCATTATATATATGGTGGCCCCTGTGTAAACAGAGCATCAGGAGCGTCGAACAATGTGTGAAGTCTTCGTCAGACTTATTTTCTGTACAGTAAACTTGATTATTATCCTGTGGTGTTGAGAGAATTCACTGATAATCTGACACCAGGGCATGCCCATGAGACTGCCCGGTCGAAGATGAGTAGCTCAGGCACCTTAAACGGATCTCCCAAGGTACCCAACACGATCCACCCACTCACGTTGTTTCGCAGCCACCAACACCAGGATGGATGCGCCACCTTTGAGGCGAGGAAAAGGGTACCCAACTGGGAGACATCCTGCAACTTGGCGCTTCCATCACGCTCGTTGACCTAGCGAGAATAGTGTATAGCCCTTGCTAGAATAGTTTGCCACATCAATGTCCACTGTCTAGACACAGACCCATGCAAACGTACGTGAGTATGTCACTAAGACTGGGGTGTTCAGTTCTGTGACACCTCGGCTCCTCGCCCGAAGGATCGCTACACCATTTTGCTTTTTACTGGTAGTGCAGAGATTTCCTGGAAGCTCAGCCGCAAGTCCTGCAGGGTGTGACAAATGCAGAAATTTTCGTCATGCTAGAATATATGTACGATTTGAGAAGAAGGAAATGCGTCTTGTCAGGGTCGAGGTTCGTTGAGGTGCTCGACACACCATGGCAAGACCGCTCTGGAGTGTTGCTCCGCGGCGAGCCCTGTGGTCGAGGCCACGGGTTGCGAGAGCCCGAGATGATGCAGAATATTGGTGCAAATCGCTCCGAATGTAGCACAAGGCAGACTCTTCGTTGGAAGAGTCATTGGCTAGATCATGGGTATAGGAGGTGCATGGACCACTAAGAAGCGGAAGCGTGGTTGCGGTGACAGAATGCGGAGTGCAGGAACTGATGCAGTACAAAGCGGAGTGCAGACGAATGAGATGTACCACGAAAACGTAAGAGATGATGCAAGCAGATTCGCATTATTAGTTGTCGCAACGCGCTGCTGTCCGCTCCAGTCGACAGCATGGTAAAGACCCTGATAGAGGTGGAAAGGCTGTGGCCATGTAGCAGGGGCCAGGGCTGTTGTTACCCAATGCGCGATTATTGACATTGGACCACGCTCCTCAAATAGAAGGGGTGGAAATGCATGCAGAAGCAAGACTGTTGAAACCGGAGTGTACCTACTGGAGGGTGAGGCGTGTAGGTTTTCTGTTTGGACAGGGAAACGAGGGGCGGCCGGGACGATCGGGTCTTTGGCTCCAGGGTTCGTGGATCAAAACTGGGCCAGTCGCGTCTAGTCCAGCACGCACAGCTTCTTTTCCAACTGTACGCAGTAAGCTGAAGCCATGGTTGTGTATAACGTAAACCGAAGAATGGGTGCCGTGTCTGTGGCATTTGTCCTATCATAAGATTGTCGTGGTATTGAAGTCAAGCGGAATGCTCGAAACTGATCAGCACATTTCACCCTGGATGGGTCAAGAATGCGCAGACAGGCATTCCCAAAGCCACACACTAAAAGCATGGCTCTAGACGAATCCTGTGCAGGAGATGTTCTCCGGTCTCGAGCGCTCTCCTCCTTTGCGCACAAGCTCGCGTGCTCATCTCGCCTCGCTCTCCACCACCCGCTGATGCCACCTTGCCACGGCCTTCGTCACCACAAATCCTGCAGCCTCACAAAATCAAGCATGAGCGTGACAGACTTTTCCATGCTCACCGTTCAAATCAAAAGAGGCGTGCTTGGACGCCGTGGCTTGCGTGTTTTTTTCGCACCCTGTCCAATGGCGGTGACGCGCGTGTGTTTTTGACCAAGTCAGCACTGTGCACCTGGTGGAAGGGGAGTCTGGGGCGACCAGGGTCCTTCTCCGCGTTCCCAAAGCGTTGGGTCATCTGTGCAATCTGTCTAGCGATATTATTAGGCCCCTCTTCTTCATCCAGTTCCTCCACCTCTGACAGCTCCTTTTTTTCACGCTTTGCTGCTGCAAATAGCACCGTACGACGCCGAAACCTCCGACATCGCCAAGAGAGGCATATGGGTGGAGCGTACCACACATTCATCTTCCGGCTTCGGACCATTGGGCCGTAACGTGGTCTCGTGATGCCGTTCGGCATCTGACATTGGATGCGTCCTCATACAACCCACAGCCCGATGGTTGACTGGCATCAATCAGGATCCACTTAGGTCTAGAGCCCTCGCGCCGTATCCGCAGCCCGGAATCATTTCAAGAATCACTTCTTTGTCTAACACCAACCCTTGCTTGCCACTTGAAGTCACGCGAGTATGCCGGATCGTATCTATCCTCTTTTGTCTTGGAACACACAACACATGAGGCTGGGCAACGGAGGATGATGCGAGCAGGGAAAGAGCACGCATCATCGGGAACAATACGACCTCCATTCTTCGACTCCATCATAGAGCATCAGCGTTCGGCCTTCGTATTTTCACGACCATCCCTGCCCGACATGGGCCTCACATTTTTACCGCGGCCGCAACCTAGGCCGAGGAAGCGTAGCCGGCCAACAACAGACATTGACGGAGAGCATTCTTGCATGCAAAAAAAGAAACGCCGGCTCAGGTTATTCTTGATTACTTCTCGATTGTCTCCTCAATTCTCACATCCCGCCACCAATATAGTGGATAGAGGCAGCTCCAAGATTGCAGTCTGGGCGAAACAGAGGTCACTTGGACGAAACTTACTGCGAAAAGCAGCCATCTTGAACCACATCCGGCACAGAACATTGTGTGCCAGAGCGTCAGGAAAAGGACTTGGGCAGGCGTTCATCGAGCAAGAAAGGGAGCAGAAAGAGCTCGCTTTGGCCGAGCTGGAATTCAATCATGGCAACGTCGACACTTATACCCGGCCCGTCACATTGAGGAATCCATCAGTGCCCCCGGCCGCTGCGGTTCGCACAGGAGGGCGCTTTATTGTGTCGGGATCTCCAAGCAGCTCGCCCTCTTCATCAAGAAGTCCCTCGCCAACTCCTCCCTCACCGCCTCAGAGTGCTCGACGGGGCGGTCAAGTCCCAGAATATCGCTCACCCAACGAAGCGTACGCGCTCCTGTTACCAACCGCTCAGATACCTAGAAGAGATTACATGCCGCTGCCGCCGTCGCCGCTGGGCTTGTCCAATTACGACGCTTTCGACGCCGACGATGAAATCCCTGACCGTTATTCTCGATTTGATGAAGAATATGAAGATGAAGATGCATCTATGCATCTGTTCGGAACTGAAGACAAGACGGAAGACGTCCCACCTACGCCTTCGGCCCTGACCGCGACTTCGTCCTCAACTTTCCAAACCACTGCCAGTCGTTTCCCTACCACACCTCCACCACCCATGCAACTAGACATGGGTGTTTTAGACCACGGGGAGCCAGTTGTCGGCGACTACGACCAGGTCGAACAAGGTGCAGAGGCTGTATGGCCCAACGCATCCTCCAGCGAGCTGGCAACACCACCCACCATCGGCTCGACATCCCCCAACTTCGCTGCGCTCCTTGCGACTGCCCCCTCCAAACGCGCAGACTCCTTCGCAACATCGCCCAGCTTTCGACCGACAATGTCGAAACCTTCAAAAATGTCTGCTTCGCCGAACTTTATTCCATCCACGTCACACACTCCAATATCTCCAAACTTTTACCCGACCTCCCCACCGACATGTACATCACCAAACTTCACATCTTCGTCATCGATACTTGATTTCACACTTCCAAATACGTCGCAGAATCTCCCTGCTGCCCCGGTATCACCCAACTTTGTCGCCACCCCTGCATCGCCGAATCTCATTGCCCTTGACGCTCTCGGACGGCGGCGAATGTCACTACCCAACGCATCCCATGTTGATGAAGTTGTGAGACGGGAGAGTGAGCTGGAGTTGGAGCGCAAGAGACAGAGAGAGATTATGTTCATGCGATTTGGCTCTTGAGAAGCTCAATTCCACATTTCATACCAAAGGGAAAATATCATTCTCGAAGCACGAGTCTAGGGTCAAGGATTGCATAGGAATGGCGCTTGAACGAATAAAAATCGTGGAAGGCGCACAAAACCAGCATGGTGTTCATGTTACTTTCGAATAGCTACTTTTGGCAAGGACTGTCCACAGAAAAGAAGGCGTTGCTGCATTTACTTGAATGTATCGGGAGAAAACTCTATAACCATGTCTTGCTTCTGAACTGTACTTGTACTTCTTATATCCAATCACTTCACACTACCCCTTCATGCCTTTGCCATATGTCAACGATAAACATTCTTTCCTAAGTAAAATTATGCCACTATTCTGCTTGTAATATCTGTAGCTCCCAGAGCTTGGTGACCTCGACACACAATTTCTCTACTGATCCAATCCATCCAGTGCACGAATCTCTCCTGCCGAGAACGGCGGCGCCGGCCACTCGCCATCCAAAAAGCTTATGACTTGCTTTGTATAGAACGCCGCATACTGGAACAAATGTCCATGTCCGCTTCCCGGATACACCACGAAATTCGCCCTCTGCAACTGCCTCGAAAGCACATATGCATTGTGGCTCGGCACAATCAAATCATTCTGACCCGCCGTCACAAGTACATCCTTCTGGATCGTGCCCAGAAGCGCATACGGAAGCGGATCTGCATCCCATGCAAGAAACGCCTCAATGATATTCGGAACACCACCGCCTGTGAGGAAGAACGCCCACTCCGGCTCGCCGTCTTTCCCAGCTAATGCTTGACGCGCAGCAAGCGTGCGACCCAGCCATGCCTCGCCCGCCTCTTTGGCCGTGAAGCTCGGGAAGAAGGCGTCGATGACTGCGGGACCAGACGGGACAGGCGCACATATAGCGGCCTGCACTTCGGCCATTGCGCGGTGCACATCTGGGCCAAAAGAGGGTCCGGTACCCGACAGCACGAGTTTGCGAACAAGAGATGGCGCATCGAGAACGAGTTGCTGCGCGATGTAGCCACCGAGCGAGAAGCCGAGGACATCGACTTTGTCGACGCCTAGCTCGGGGAGGAGCGCGAGCAGGAATGCGTGTAGGTTTTGGGAGAAGCCCTTGATGCTGCGCGGCACTTCGCCTGTGCTGTGGCCCATGCCGGCATAGTCGTAGGTGATGAGCAAGCGATTGGCGGCTAGGGGATCGATGACCTCGGGATCCCAGAGGTCAATGTTGGCGCGGAAATGGTTCAGCATAAGAAGAGGAGGGGTGGCTGTTTGATCGGTGGCTGGCTTGCCAATAAGGCGGTAAGCATACTTGATGCCCTTTGCCTCGAGATAGCGCGTTTGTGCGGTTGATTGAGTGGTCATCGTGGAGGTAGAATTACACAGGAGCTGAGTGGAAAGGTCTGTGATTGATCTACAGCATCTATATAGGTAGGAGGAGAGGTGTTAGCAACTACCCAGTTTATGTCAATTCATGCTGACCATGAGAGGTATGACTACACATGTATCATCAGCTATAGAGTACACTTGCGTGTCAATCAGTAATACTGGCTGCAACCGAACGTTATCTGTATTGCTGTATGTCGAGGTGCCTAGCTACCACCTTTAATTATGTTGGTATTAGTCAACACAATGGCACGGACTTTGATTCGGAGAGCTTGGCCTATGATACCTATCGGAGTCAGCAAAGTATTCTGATTAGAAGACGCGATATGTATCGGCTGCTCACTATACATGCGGACAGAAAGCCACTTGTTTGCTGACAAAATCCCCTGAAAAGACTAGCTTACATTGTCAGCTACAATTTGCGGCTCAAGTGGACATTCGTGCACACTACAAGGTGCTGATTACTTGACGTACCGATAATACATACCTACTAGATGCCCACATGAAGACATCTGAAAAGTATTCAATTGCACTCGCTGTAGAATATCTCTCTTCTCTTCAGAAGAAGCCCAAACGAAAACATGCTTTTCAGCACACTTGTTCCAGCTATCTCGTTCACTGTAAGTTGTAATACGCCAGATAAACAACTGCAGTAAGACTGACCGCTCGATCACACAGGCGACGATCAATCTTCCCGTATGCAAAGTCCACTCAATGCATTGTCACGGATACGACCACAACACAGACCCATGCTCACGCCCGTCCTAGATCATCCTAGGCAATGTCTCAACGGGCGGAACCCTAACCTACGCCGACCTCGTCGATGGCACATTTACCTCCGAGCCCGATGTAAGCACTCACAATCCCACATCGTGCTCCCCTACTGAATACAAGCAGTTCCAACCCTCCGTCAGCGGCAAAGCCATCCGCGGCGGCGACTGGATCACCATCGACCCTTCCGGCTCGATCCTACGCCTCCACCTCGACACGCTGATCCAGACAAACGACTCGCCGCCCGAGTACGTTCGCATCAGCGCCACGGGCGCCGAAACAGCTACCCCGGAAGTGATGGCGGTCATTGGCGCAGTGCCGGGCGCACAGGCAGTCAAGTACGGGGATTTCCAGGCTACATCGTCGTGGACGTTTCAAACAGGGAGTAGCAAGTATGCCGAGCTGCAGAACGCCGTGTATGTGGGCAGCACGAGTCTGAGGCCTGGGGAGAAGGAGGGGACGATTGTGGTGGGGTTCAGGATTGCAAAGGTGGTTTCGGTGAAGACGGATATAAGTGTTTGAGGGGTTGGGGATGGGCCGGAGGTACTTGTATCTCGTGTATATGCAAGATCAGACGACTGCGATTATGCGTGGGTGGTTTGCGCGTTGAGGGTGTCGTGCGGTGAAGGATGGTCTTCGGCACCAGTCCAAGTTGACTAGGACGTTGGACTAGCTTCCCTAGCCTAAGGGGGGTGCAGCGGCTAATATTTACTTGTGACTACCTCAAGATTGAAGTACTCTCCAGAATTTTCTATTGTTAATGTGCTGATTACTGAACTTCCCTACAATTATGCAAAGCCGCTTACTCGGCGGGTGCCGTGTGCTATCGGCATTACGTCATACCATGTCGAAGCCATGAATCGTACCCTGGACTTTTTCGTTACTGATCAAATACATAGAATGCATCGGCCGCTCTCCTGCATGAAGATGTAGGCCATCTGACAGCGGAAATCTGACGACTTCATGGAAGGTGGTGTTCTAGAGTCGATCCCATATGCGCAAAAGGCAGCGAATGTCTGCTCGTACTGCCGAGTCAGGAAGCAGAAGTGCGATCGCAATTTACCAAAATGTAGTCGATGTGCCGGGTCAGTCAAACATTCCCTCGCGTAGACATACAGTAGCCTAGCAGTCCGAGCGTTTGGCTGATGTATAAGCTGTGTACATAGTCTAGGGCGCATATGTGATTACTCACCCTACAAACCACCAGCACCGGCAAGCGAGGAGATACAACCACTTGTGTTACATCACCAATCGTACCAGAGTGCGGAATTATCGTCGCGTGGGAAAATCGAGCTCCTGCAAAATATCTCAGCATGCACAGACCCGTTTGAGCTTGTCGACCCGGAGACAGTGAGGCTCTGGGGCCTCATTGAACGGATACTGAACTTGGCCGAATTCGATCTGACAAGTGCTTTGAGAGAATTTGCATCAGGCATGCATAAATGGTGTCCAGTCCTAGACGAGAACATGCTCCCGGACGGTGACAATGACCTGTCCAAGAATGCTCGGAGACACCCATTGTTCACGCTATGCATGTGGTTCGTAGCAACAAGTATTGGCGTTACAGAAGTCTACCGTGCCATGAAGCACATTTTCGTCGCTCTCCAGACCGACTTTGAGATCCGGGTAGAAGCAGTCCAGATCGGTGTGTTGATCGCCATGTACGAAGTAAGCCACGGCCTGCAAGCCCAGGCAAACTATACAGTGTCAACGTGTGCCATAATGGTGCAATATCTCGAGCCCGCATCGCCTCCAGACTCAGCACATGGACAAGCGTACATGCTCAAGCGGCTAAAATCTAGCTTGCTCAGACTCGATCGGTGCGTTGCCCACATGCGCCTACCACTCCAGGACACAAGCTATATCCGGTATAACAAGGCTTACGAGAAGCAGAGTAAACCACCTCCTAGCCCCTACCCAACACCAGCCCCTGTCCATCCCCTCCACACACCCCATCCCCACCTCCCTCACGCAGAACCTAGGCCCCCTGCCCCCCATTGCTGAATTCGAGTTCGCAAGCAGTCCCCGCACACACTTCTTCCGCACTCTTGTGTCTGTCGTATCAGGGCGCGTGTACACGTACATCCATGCACGAAGCCACGGCATGACGCCGGCTGAGTCGTATGAGGACGTGAATGGGGCGATCCACGACATCATTGGCATGTTGGACGGGGGGCCGCCGGCGGACAAGGCGTTGCAGTGCGCTTCGTATCCCATGTTAGTATGGTGAGTTACGGCCGGGCCGGATCTTTCATTTTCTCCAGTCCGCTAAATACGTGCTTTTGCTGTTGTTGTTATTGCGAGACTGACGCACGTGTTGCAGTTCGCACATCTTGCTGCAGTATATCGAGCACCAAGTACATACACATACGGGTCGCGACGAGGGGTTTCCCGATATCTCGTTTGTTGCTGCGGGACTCCAGTTGTCGCGCGTCATGGTGTGGAACATGCTTCGTGTTGCGATACGCATGGTTAGGACCGAGAGCGATGTCATCCGTATCCCTTTTGCAGCGTTGTGTGCAGTGCTGAGGGGCGCAATTGTGGTTTTGGAAACGAGGAGAACGGATCAAGAGGATGTGGTGACGGAGGAAGATGTAACAGGCTTGAAAAGGGTACTAAATTGGTTTACGGGCAGGTGGGGTATTGGTGGAGCGTATCTCGTACGAATAGAGCAGTTGCTTGTATGAGGAATGAAAATCTGCCTCACAGCATGTTGCAGCGCATGTGAGAGCATGAGATAGATGGCAGGTCGTGAGTGTCTCTGGGAATCGTGGTATATCGACACACGCATGACTTCAACTCCGTGCGTGACCACCAGCATATCCTACCCCACAGAACACAATCTCGATAACGCCGGTAAATTTTCTTCCGATCGATCAATCACGGTACTGCAAACCGTTCCCATTATCAGGATTGCAGTTTAGCCGCGCGATCGGCGGCTATATCACACATGGCCTGTGTACTGCGATTAGCGAACCCACGAACCTGGTAGGAGCATGATAATAGATCCGGGTAGAGAAAAGAACAGAGGTGATATAATGGTCGGTGGGAACGGTGGTGTGTGGTTGTGAGCGCGAGGGCAGTGGTGTGTCAACGTACCTGTATCGCTTCCCTCCGCTCAGCCTCAATATCACGACGATCAATGCGTCTGCGCATATCCTCCATGATGACGGGGCGGGGACGGCCATTTACAAAGACTCTGTAACCTGTTAGACTGGGTCTTGTTCGTGTCATGTGATGTATGATGAAAAAAATAGACATACACATATCTCAAACCCACAAACACCCCCTCATACTCCTCATTCAACTTTCTCAACAATTCACCCTCTTCTTCTTTCCCACCCTGCAACTGCGCCTGCTCCGCCCGACTCTGCTCGCTGTCCACCTTCTTCTCTCCTAGCCGTGGATGCGAGCACAGGATCTCAGATAAAGTAGCCACATCCCCCGATGCAGCGAGAGCATCGAGTTGTGCGCGGATGGCCGCGATGAGAGTGTTGTAGTCAGGAAAAGCGGTTGAGCGTAGGACGGGGAGAGTGAGGGTGTGGAGAGGAGGAGAGGGCTCGAAGAGGAGGTCGAGAGCAGAAGTGAGGGTTGAGTCGGGGGAGTGGGGGAGGGTGGAGATTGAGGGGAGGGAAGGCATGATGGTTGTCCAATGCGGGGTTTGGGGGATATCAAGATGAACTGATAAACTTGGGTATCGTTGTGTTTTGAAGGGATTCAATGATATCGACTATGGATCTATGAGTTGGACTGCGGACGTGTGTCGTTGCGAAAGATGCGCGGCTGAAGATAGTGCACTTGGTAGGCGGCCGCTACCGACCGGCTACAGCTGGTTCGTTGTCATTGGCTAGGTACGGCGGGCTCGAGATGGGTTCAGGCGAATCGGTATGCACGCTGCAAGGGGGAGGAGTCGGTCTTCCTGGGATGGTATCGATATCATGTGGGTTAGCGGGGCAGCTTGCGATAGCGGGCATGTGAAACATTTGGCGGGCTGCACGTCTTGCATGGTGTATTCAGAACGTGCTGAAAAGTTGGTATACCGTGTACGTAGTGCGATTGGCAGGTTGTGCCCAGCGAATAGATTGTCGATGGGGCGTCGTGGCGTACAAAGAAGTAAGTCGGAAGACGAAATGCTCTAACAAAGTGTGACCACGACATCCGCATCTCCTCACTCTTCACAAGGCAAGCACACTTGAAGATCTCCAGACACGTGAGCTGTCAGGTTTCACGTCGTCTGTGTAGAGTGCAGATCATGACATGCAGTACAGTCGGCATCATGACAGTGACAAACGGCTGGCACCTCCCTTGCATCAGGTTGCCGGTTCCTGCAGCGGCTGTGGGGTCCAACGTGCTCTGGTTCCTCAACAGCGTTGCACTAAGAGAAGCGTCGATGAGCGGACGCGGGGCGATGCAGCTGCAACGATGATGGCCATGGTCCGGCAGCGATGGTGGTGGAGGAGAAGAAGAGTCCGCCGCGGTACAGGAGGCGCGGAATGCCTCCTATGGTGGGTGTGGCGGGCGACAAGCGCGGGTGCCCCCTGGCGGCTCGCTTGGTGAACTGAAACACTTCACGCCGCTCTCCACCAGCTTTCACCTTGGCTATCCAACCTTCGCCGTATGTGCCGGGCGCATTGCGACGCGCGCAAAGAGAGATAGAGTCGCATCTTGCACTGCGCATCACCGAGCAGCGTCAATGGCTCGCCACAGCACAGTCTGACGCCCTGCACTCGACTATCAACACCGCCGACAGGACCCTGAGAGGCGCTCGCTTTCTCTCCCCTGCGCTTCTTTGCTGGCTCCCCTGGTCCAGCAGCCGACATCCCTGGACGACTTCTCCGCCGACACGCCCACAACTTCACCGCCAAGCACCCGCGCAGCTGCTGGGAGTAGCTCTCAGGCAGTAACCTGTGAATGCCGCCAGACATAGCACAATGTCTCTCAACGGGCTCGACCATGTCAGCGTAACACAAGCCTACCAGGGTGCCCTCGCCGAGGCTGGCGGATGGTGCGCTGCTCCTTCGATCCCCCGGCATTCGCCATGACGCTGACTGTGTGCCTGCAGGTTGCTGCTCAAGTATGCGTCTCGAGACGCTGTCGAGGTCTTCACACGCGGCACTGGCGGCGCTGGAGAAGCCCGCGCTGCTGTCGCCCAGTACGAGGAAAAGTCGCCGCTCTATGGCTTCATGCTGTACCGGCGGCGAAAAGTCCTGGTCAAATACGTGCCAGAGGGGACTTCACGATTACTGCAAGGTGCGGCCAAACTACCACTCCACACGTGCATTCCGCTAACAACACGCAGCCCGCGTGGCTGTCCACTTCATAACCGTCACCGAACGATTCGCTCCCCACGATTTTGTCCTCTCCCTTACCAGCCCCGACGAGCTCAGCGACGCCGCCCTGACTGCCGCCTGCACCCTCCACACTGCCGCACCCTCCAGCTCGTCCTCGTCAGGATCGTCGCGGCAGCAGAAGCTTAGCTGGATACAAGAAGCTGCCGAGGAAGGCAGCCAGATTGGTGGTGATGATGGACGTACCCTGTCGCGACCGGGCACTGCAAAGTCCACCGTGCCCACCATCATGGAACCACCAATTGAAGAGATGCCCGAAATCCCAGCGCGAGTCACTTCGATGATGTCGGACGGCGCAGAGTCGGTTCCTCTGATACTAGAGCTCGCTGAAGACAAGGTGCCAGAACGCAGGCGCGAGCCGGAGAGATCTTATGTGACCATTGACAAGCTCATGGATGGCCCTACGACTCCCGAATCTGACCTCACCGACATCCAGGAGACTATGAAGAGCTATGACAAGCTTTTCGAGAACGGGCCAGAACCACGCGCCTCTACCCAGACCGCTCGACCCAACTACGATGACCTGTATGAGCACTACTATGCCCAGTACTCGAAGCCCAAGGTCAAGCTGGGTCCGCGACCACGGCCGTCCATGGACGGCAAGAGACCGTCGACCTCGGGCAGTGTACCACAAGTTCCATCGCGGCCCAAGTCATCGTTACCGGCCGGACTCCGTTCGTCGACCAAGAAGGTAGCAGAACAGCGCGCAGCAAAGTCGAGAGAGTCCGCCGCCGTTCCAACTCTCGCCATTCCTCCACCACCACCAGTCCCAGCAGTTCCCGAGGCGCCCAGCTCGCCAATGTCGTTGGCTTTCACCGCGCGGAGTCCTGCCAGCGTACGATCTATGCCCGTGTCCTCATATAGCAGCCACCACCGATCTACCGGTATGACGCAAGAAAAAACGAGGCTGATGAAGGCACTGGAGTTGCGCAAGAAGCAAATGAAAATCCAAGTCGAGAGGCAGGAAAAAATGGCAGTGCAGGCCGCAGCGACGACAAAGGCAGCCCCGGTGGAGGCAGAAGTTCCCAAGGATGGAACCGCGGTGGTTGAGGAGAAACCTGGCAAACCAGACACGTCCGATCATGTTCCTGAAACGCCTGAAAATAAGGATGATACAGAAGTTGAGAAGCGGGTTCCCGAGGATGATGAGTCCTTGTCTGCTTCTGCTGGTGCTGAAGACTCGGGCCTGGTATTCTCAAAGAGCCAGAGCCAGACAGACACGGATGATCTGAATTCGACCGCATCCATATCTTCGCCCATATCCGCACAAACCCACGGATCTTCTGGAGCACCGTCGACCCGTCCGTCGTCCATGTCAGAAGATGAGCATGCCACAAACGAGAAATCACAGGCTGAAAGCTCGGACGTCGTGGACGAGCAGGAATCTGTCGATAGCATTCCAACTGTTGTGCCCGAGAGCAGAACACCGATACCTTCCATGATCCATACACCTCCACAGCCTGCAGATGCGGAGCATTCTTCGTCAAGCGATTATGTCGTTCATTCAAATGATGGGAGTTCGACTTCACTCACCGCCCAGGTCGATGCTCAGGCACAACGTCGTACGAACCGTGAGTCCACGCTTTACGTTCCTCAAGGCGACGCCTCGCCACTGGACGCTTCGGCTTTCAAGAAACGTAACAGAGAATCTGTCATGATGCCCAGCGCTAAGAGACAGAGCTGGTATGAAACAAAGGAAAAGCGGAGGCCACTTCTCGATCCCATCCAAGTGAGCGCTGAGAACTCCGAAGCCGAGTATCTATCAGACGATTCTTTCATGGAAGAGCTCCAGAGCGCGACAGTGCACGAAGCAAAGCCAATGTCGGTGTCCAAATCTCCAATCACGCCTTGGTTCCCTCGCAAAACTTCGGAAATGGGTAGTGTCACGTCTGAAAGGTCAATGTCACAAGCTTATTTACGAGCTGGACGAGGATCGCCTGAACCATTACAACGCAAGACTTCAGGCCCTTGGCCTCCTCAGGTCAACGTGGAGAAGACGGTCGTCGCGAAAAAGGTGAATGTGTCATCGGGTATATCTCAAAGAATCAAGGCTCTTGCAGAGAAGTCCAGTCGGGAACTTTCCCCGCCCGTGACACCTGGTGGAGGCTTTGACGCATCGAGCCAAAGTCTTGCGCAACGCAAATCGTCCTTCTTCGCCACTACGCCCATTGAGACGTCGCCAAGCGGAAGACCAGTCTCACGTCTGGGTAATCCAGCCTTCTTGAACTCTTCTTCCTCTACAACTCCAGAGAAGAAAAATGGCAAGTCGCCGCAACCCATCAAGGCAACAGTGTACAACGTGCAGCGGGCAAACGAACAGCCTGAGTCAGTGCAGGTGACCGCTCGCATCGTTCGCGATGACCGTCTTCGGCGGCCAACACTGGTAATGCCTACCGAAAACACACCTTTGGACCTCTATCAGAGCCCCCTTATCATCGACCATCAGAAGCCCAAGTGGACACCACGTAGCCCAACGCGCGGCCGCACAGAGCCAGCGTCTCCCAAGGCGCCTTCGACATCGCACTCAAGAGAGCAGAGCACTGGCCCATCGCGAACATCATCAGAGAGCGCTTGGAGACCATTTAACCGCCGCATGAGCGAGTCAAAATCCATCCACAGCCACGATGGCGACGACAAGCGCGACGACAAGAAAGAGAAGAAGGAATCACGCACTAGCAAAATGTTCAAGCGCATGTCCTCTTCTATATCTTCGATGCCATGGAAGAACTCGACCAATAACCTTCATTTGCCCGAACACGATACCCGCACAACCTCTCTGGCATCCCTTCGCGAACCACCGTCGCCCGTGCATGTTGGCGACCTCAACATCCAGTTCCCGGACACGTTACTTTGGAAGCGCCGATGGGTGGAGATTGACGCGAGCGGCAACCTCGTTCTCAGTCCGTCCAAGTCAAACGAGAAGGGTATTGTAAGGCGATTCCATCTCAGCGATTTCCGCGCACCGTATCCACCCGACCAGGACAGGCAGGAGTTGCCAAACAGCGTTGTGCTGGACTTTATCGATGGGAGGACATTGCAGTGTGCGTGCGAGACGTACAGTGCGCAGGCGCATGTTCTGCAGAGTAAGTTTTACATCTTCCCCTGTCATGATTTTTTAAGGGTCGAGTGCTAACGGCAACGTGAATAGTTCTCCGCGAGGCGCATGTTGCCTGGTTGGCTTACGAGCAAGCTTTGTAATATCGACAATTTTCCTCTTCTCTCTTCTCTCCTCGCGCATACCACGCGCCTTTACCTGACGACGTATGCACGACTTGCATCATTTCACTTAAGCGACATCCCACTCTCCTTGCCTATCTGACTTGGATAGCCCTGTTCCTTTGTAAGTTGCATAGCTTGATTTTGTGTTTTCTCGTTTCTCATACCCCTTTGTTTGTCGTAAAAGGAGGCGCGCGCGCGTGTTTCTTCTCTGCATGGATCTGTGTGGAGAGAGGGAAAAGGGGAGGTCAGGAGGGGCGAAGATGTATAATTAATTTCTCAATCTATAATGCCTATGCAGACGCTGTAGGGCGGACGATGCAGCCATTCGAGCAAAGTCTATGACTGATTCTTGAGGGTACTTGGTGACTTTTCTGTGATTCAGCATTCCACCGAACGTCTTTTTGCTGACCTTCCTCTTGTCCTTTTATTTCATTCGGTATTATATTAAAAATATGACAAATGCAAGCGTAGATATCGTAAACCAACATACACACACAGAGACAGCGTACCACGCAAAGTCCCGGATTAAATCGCGTGCGCTATGCAAAGAGCCGCAAAATGCTCAACCCATCTTCGTCCTGCATCACCTCAGCACTAACCTCCCCAACATCCCCCGCAGCGCCTCCGCCCCTTCCCGTCCCCCGTCGCCCAGTCCGCCCTCTATCCCGCCTACCAGCCCCTCGACCTTTTCCCTCAACTCGCCAATTACGCGCTTGCTATACTCGAAACTGCCTTTGCCTTCCATGTACCTCAGCGCATACCTCTTGACCTCCTCGTCGTTTGTTTTCTGCTTGAGGATATTGATGAGGATCTGATTACTCGGGTCTGCGCGGATGGCGTGGATAACGGGGAACGAGAACTTGCCCTCTGTGAGGTCTTCGCAGAGGCCTTTGAGAGAGGTGTAGCCCGAGGTCGAGGAGAGGTTGAGGTGGTCGTCGAGGATTTGGAAGAGGAGGCCGATTGTGGAGACGAGGGGGGCGCAGTCGCTAGACGGATTATATGTTAGTTTCCATACGTCGGGAGCTGGGTTGGGGAGGTGGGGGGGATTTGTATACGTACACGTCCACTGCACTCTCGGCTTGCATCAATTTGATCGCTAACCTGAAGAGTCCGCCCGTCTTGTTCCCCACCATCTCGAGGTAGTCTGCCTCGCTGGGACAGGTCAGGCTGTCGCGCCAGTACAGATCCATGCCCTGGCCGCGATGCAGATTAAGCAGCTCCTCGGTGAATATCTCAATCAGCTTGGGGTTGTTCATGCGCAGTAGATCTTGCAGCGCCTTGAAGTAGATGTAGTTTGCGGAATTGATCGTCTGCGGTGTGCCGAAGATGGAGTGCGCGACTGGAATGCCGCGACGGAGGATGGACGAGTCTTCCACGTCGTCGACCCTACGAAGTAATTAATACTTGAGCATGTTGGGGGGTTGTTGTTGTGTCGTACAGCAAACTCGCAGTATGCAACATGCCCACCACACCCGTGATGATTTCCAACCTCTCCGGTGGCACCTTCAACCATAGGTTAAACGCTGCAATACATTGGCTGCGTATGTCTTTTCCCGGATGGCCATACAGATAATCATACGGCCCGAGTAATATGCGTTCCTTCTCTTGCGTCCATGTTGCTCCATTCCCATATATCAAGTCCTCGCCCAAGTCTTTGGTCGGGTCCTGCGGCGGAGAGATGGGCGTGGGGTAACTCGTGCTGACTTCGAGGTTCGCTCCAGCTGGCGCATTGGCGTTCATTCCTTGTGAAGCCATCGTATATCGTCGCTGTGTCGCGTCGTCCTGTTGCAAGTGCGCATTCAGCCCTTCCTCGGAGTGGCTCGTCTTGCTCTTCTTGCTCTGGCTCATCCAGTCAACCTCGCTCAGCGGCCGCAACACACTCGATCGATGCTGCCTGAGGCTGTTTCCGTTCAAGATGCCCGTCGACGAGGTGCGGGGTGGGATGGCGTTTGGCGAGGCGAAAGGGTGGGATGTAGACGGCATGGTGGTGCTGCCTGCCTCAAGAGCGGAAGGCAACGTGCGAAACCTTAGCACCGACAGCCCACTAGAAGTGGAGAATGGGGGACCGCCTTGCGTGTCTGGCCTGGCGAAAGCGCGGATGCCGAGGAGTGCGTGTGACAGAGTAGTGACGGAGCTCGTACGCGTCCGTTCCGCGATGCGCTCTGCGTAGCTGCGTGGCTATGTCGATGTCGATGGAGTGGGATGAAAGAGTAAAACGGCAAAACACACACAAGTCTCACAAGAGCATAGCACAAAACCCGGTCAAGTCGCGACCATCGGCTTCGCAGGCAGCGCGCGACAACAGCCGCCGTTCGACATGGCTTTTCCTGGCGTGGTACAAACAGCGACACGCTGCTCGACTATGCAATGTATGACGCCAGAACATCGCTTCGACACCCTAGCCGCATGGCTGCCGCTAACCGAGCACAGCCAAAAGCTCGTGCACTGTCTCGCATGTGATCTGTCGACGGGGCGGATCTTTCCCAACAAGCAGGCTATTGTCTGGATGAGCCATATTGCTGCGCTGGACTGGGCTTGGCCGTGTCGTTGACGAGCGGTGCGTTGCCAAATAGATTGTCGGGGTGGTGATGCTGCATGAGGACTTGAGCGCCTGAGACACCCATATGTCAATCATGGTACATATCGCTCATGCAGTCACTATATCAGACGAGGTTTGTCTTCATTGATTTCTTGATATTCCATAGCTTGGCATCATGCCTTCGCAGTCTGTTGCGCCAATAGCTCCTCGTCGTCTAAGGTCCCACGCCGAATGTCGACAACCATACGCCTGTAAGAGAACGCCTTACACTACTAAGAAACACTCCAGCTATCGAATTTGTTCGTGAAGCAATATTCGCCTCGTCATTCGTCTCTTCATCAGTCATCTCTTTGTCATTCATCCTCTCCATCGTTAGGCCCCAAACCTCGCCATCCTGAACATTCCCACACTCACAAATCATGCGCAACAATGTCCTTCGCAACCTTCTTCGCTCCCTTCTTCTTCGGTGGCGCCATGATTCTCTTCTGATGTACCAGCAGCAAGTGCCTCAGCTCGTCCAGTACCTGGTCACGCTTTTCCTCACCAGACACCGAGCGATAAGTACCCTGATGCCAGTATCCGGAATCGAACGAGTCCTCCGAAATGTCCAGTGTGTCAACTGCAGCGTCCGCCTTTCTCTTCGCCGCTCCCACGGCTTCGAGCCACGGGAAGGCATCGCGATAGAACTTTGAAGCGTGACCCTTGACATCACGAGACCAACCAGACAGTCGGTCCACGCGGAATGTCTTGATGTTCGTGGCCTGGACAAGAGCAGCGAAGCATGAGTGGTTGTATCCCTTCATGCCACGGCCGTAGCACCACTCCTTGATGCGTAGGTGCTTGAGTTGCTTGGCTCCAGTGGGGCTGAGATTGAGCATGAAATTGTAGAGAGTGAAGGAATCGCCAAAGATGAATTCGTTGTTGTATAGGATGTCACGGGCCTCTTGGTAGATCTGCTTGTTCACAAGCAAGAGCGCTGGCGCGAGTGTGGCCGGCGCCTCATACTGTTCTCTCAGACCACCGTTGAGTCGGGCTGTTGACCAATTGTTGCCATGAGAGATGTTGTCGTGCAGCTCTGCGGACACGCGTTCGACTGTGCGGCGTCTGTGCTTGAATGTCCCAACAAGATTGATTCCATATGGATCGGTGAGGGCGTACGAGTATATCATGTTCTTGATTTCTCCAGGTAGGTCCAGGAACGGGAATATCCTGGTCTTGGGAAGTGGTTTCGGTGCAACGGCTTTGCGTTTCTGTCCTTGGTCAGATGAGAGGGTTTGAGACAGGCTATACACGGACCTTCGCTGGCGCTGCCTCAAAGTCGGACTCGGAGTCCGAGACATCCATCTCGTCCATGAAATAGGTGACCTGCGTCCTCTTGCGCTTCGAGTAGCGGCCAGATGCGAAAGAGGTTTGGTCCATTGCGATGTCTGACATTGTGGTAGAAAATTTCGATTCGAAGTGGATTTTGATCTTTGCAATTGCGAAGTCTTCAATGCGATGAGACACGAAAGAACGCGTCGCGACGCGACTTTAATAGGATCTCGTCGTGAATGTCGCGTGGTCAGCTGTTCTCCACTTTAGCACTAGCATAGGCAGCAATGTGGCGATGCAGGGATATTTTAAGGCACCAACTCGACCATCCCGACGATGATTGGACAATGGCAAGGGGGCCTTCTTTGCGCGGTTGTAAAATGACGCTGGTATGAGAAGTGAGCGAATGTGGGTGAACAAGTGGCAAGTGTGAATACGCTAAGGACTGGAAGGGCCAAGAAGCTCTTTCTCCACAACGCGTCTTGCTGTAGCAATCATATGGGACTAGTGGGCAAGAAAAGTGACAATGTGTGTAACGAACGCCGGAATGGTATACTGCAGGCTCGCGCCGGAGTCCCAAGATATCAAATAATGCTCATGGTATCTAACAGAATAGAAAACGCAGATGCTGAAGAACTAAACGCCGTACAAACACCTCGATGCGGGAGAAGGGTAGGAAGGGTATCTCATGAACGCGATGAAAGGAAAAGAAGCCCACTATGACATGTCGCTCATCGCTTCGCAGGCGGCGAAAGCATGCCACCTCCCGCCAGACCATTCGTCTGAGGCTGGTTGAGCATCGCCTTGACGCGGTCGATCCTCGTCACAGCCTTCTCCAGCCTGTCTAGACGTGACATCTTGTCTTTGTCCTTGCGCTCCAATATCTCAATCCTCTCTTCCAGCTTCGCGCGGGCTTTACGTTCAGTCGCAACCATCTCATTTGCCTGCGAGAAAAGCTGTACACTCAGTTCCTCAATTTCCGAGTCGACCTTTTCCGCGCGCTCTTCGGCTTTGGCGCGCAACGTCCGCTCGCGTTCTAGCTCGTTGAGTAGTCCAACGTCGACTGGTGTGGTTGCTGCGGAGGGAGGAGGCTGTGAGATGGAGTTGTTTGGTGACATGCGGCGGCCGGTGAAGAAAGAGAAGCGCGATGTCCTGTTAGCTGTCGCGCCAGCCGTGGCAGGGCGAGGGTCTTCGTCGGAACGTCGTGTAGAGTCTAAGGCGTCGGATGGGTTGAAGCGGGACTGTCGTTCGCGTTCTTGTGCAATCTTCAGACTTCGGATTTGGTCTTCGTAGTCAGCGCACCTGTCCGCTGTCGTGGGTTAGTTTCTTTGTCCGATGCAGCGCTTGAATAGGCATACCAGCAGCTGTCGCCTTCTCCTTGAGAAACTCCATCTGTGCCTCGAGTTCCACTATCTTCTTGCTGGCTATCTCAGCCTCCCCTGAGTTCAGCGCGATGCTGGTACCGCATGCTGGGCAGTTCTGCGTACTATGCACGCCGTGTTTCGTGGTTATTGAAGGCGCTGGAGGCGGTGAGACAATTGCCGCCATCTTATAGGCCTTTAGTTGTGTTCACGTCGTTTGTCGTGGATCCAGGTGACAGGCACGGCGGTGAGAAAGAATACCGACGCTTTGTGGGGTGTGCGTAATTATGGATGGCGGAGTGCATTACAGCCCTGCTGGGTTTCATGTGCAGGGCGAGTGCCTGCCCCGGCGCCAACCCTCAGGGTCAAGCGGGCGCTAAGCTAAGCACCCGTGGTCCTTTCGTTCCCCACATTGCAGATCTCTCCCCCACGCCAGCTGACATAGCTCACACTGGTCACGCACTGGTCACGCATTGGTGAGACCTTTTTTATACTAACGCATTTGCCCACTGAGAATATATACTTTACCATAGGTGAAGTGTCACGATCAATAGAGCAGTCGGTTGAATTACGATTAGCTAGACCAACATGTTCATTCAAGCTTGGAATTGACTACAATGAATCATCTATTGGCCACCGCGCAACAACGACAGCAACTGCCTCTTTGTCTGGTCCTGGAATGCTAATCCGTCAAAGGCTCCATCTGATCTGATTAGACTTTACTTTATTCTCTGCGAAACCCTGGAGTAAAGCTAACCGAGAAGCGTTTCACTGTTCGCTGTATAACGCGTGGCGCCGTAGGACAACCATCAACTACACAGGACGAAATAGTCGCCAGATTTGGTGAAGGTTTGACAAGCTCTTCGCCTACGCTGAGCTTGTTTCCGAACAACTGTGAAGAGCTCAACTACATCAATGCCACGAGGGACACGAACTCAAGTGCAGGCTGAAAGTGGTGGTATTATGCAGAGTATTGTCCCTGCGCCATGGATAAAACTTCTATCTGGGCTGTGTACATCACTTTGAACGATGCTTTCTACATTTGAAATCTTACTATAGGTTACCACAGCAAAAATTTTGGACTCGATTCTTCTGCTTGCTCTGTTCTAGGATCGCACCGTGACTTTTGAAAGCTCCAATAAGCGTATAAATGGTCTGGTAAGCGCAATGTTCGTGCCCATCCGTGCAGGTGGTGAGGTTAAAGGTCCAACCTTGGTAAGGCCGAGTTCAGCAACGATGCGGCCACAGCTATTGTCTTGAATAATACGACTGATGTGTACACCCGATGGACTTGAATGGCATTCCCTGCCATTATGATCAATCTGACCGGGGTTTCCCTCATACTGATAGCGCTTGAGAATTGGGGTGTTCAGAGTGACAAGCTATGCAAAATCTCTCTTCTTGCCACTCTATTTTACAAACTTGAAGTGCACGAAATTCCAGTCGGGAAGAGTGAGATGAAAGTCTTTACCAGTTCAACAAGTGTAAGCCTTGACGAGAAAAGTGGAGCGTTAAAGCTCGTTGCGGGCTAGGAATTTCCCGAGCTATGTAGAACAAGCAGTTTTTGAGGACATCCAGGAGCTAGTTTCGAACCGTGGATTTAAGCTGAGATTCCAGTGGGAATAGACAGAATACAACAAAAATTGGCTCGAAAGTGGGTTTATTGAAGAATAAATAGATGTCCCACCAGCACCAAAAGCCCAATTTTCTGGTCAATCGCGTTGGTAGTGTGCACAAAGGACTGTCACAATAGCTAAATCCTCTTAGAATTATGTACCCGGCGCCGCGCCACTACAAGGATATAGCCTAAAATCTGTGGCCCATCCCATATTCCACGACATTAACGCACGGCTTCACAAAGATAAAGCTCATGGATATTGTACGTCGTCGATTCCTATATTTAGGGTGTGTGTCCTGAACGCCGTTTCGCTCCATCAGAATACGATACTGTCTCACTACATTACGACAACATAGTGTCACTTCGTCTTTGTGATCGTCGCTCAGCTCTGCAAAGACATGATACTGAAACACACTGACTACGACGCCGTTCAACAACATAGCTTCCACTTCATTGTTGAGATGTGCACAAGTATTATGTCTCAAACATGTCGACAGGATGCACTCATATCATGTAGCCTATACTATATCAAATCGAAGGGGCGAGAAGTTGTCGAGCTAAGCCTTCATAAGGCTTGGACTAGGGAACTGCTAGGTCCGGCGCCAATTAAGTAATTGAATAGTTGTGCGGATAGAACACACTCACGTGCATCGCTCTCTGTTGGTGGAAAGTCAAGGAAACCAACAAGGTATCTAAAATTAAAAAGCTAGAACGTTGAAGGATCGCAGTAGAGCGAGCTAGCGTCGCATGAAGGGTCCAAAAGATGCTCGGTCCGCTCGGGTCTACCCCTGCATATTTGGACATCCAACTTTATAGGCATGGTCAGCTCCGTACATTTAGACAGTAACGAGAGACCGGATAATATCGGAGGAATCTTACACCGCTCTCGCTCAATGAATTCCACCAAAATTAAGACATGCTGAGCTATCGAAGCTTTGCGCCCAGTCTTGTCTCTCGAGACGCGATGTCCTACCCTTCCACGAGAAGCGTAATGATCGAGAACTGTACATAGTCAAATTTGTGAACCATTTGTGATCAACAATCGGCGTTCGGTCCGACGTCGACATTTCATACACCTCTCTTGATTTCTGAGTGCAACGATGAATGAATCCATGGAGACTCTGGTTCGCGATCGTTCAATTGGAGGTCTGATTGTGCATTCAAGAATATTAGCTTGCGTCTGAGGCTGAAGGACGGCTAATTGTACTAGCCTGGTACACTGCCCCACAAAACAACTTGCTGCTCATGCATTTCCTTGACCCTTGCTGGGCCAGTGTCTGGAGTGACCACTTATAGGTCACCAGAACATGGAACTTGATCCTTAGTGGGACTAAATGAACTCATTTCGAACAGCCGACATAGCACAGCGCTGTATCTGCACGTCCATGGGTGAGAGGTCTCATACGCGCACTTGAAACTAGAGTATCTGCAACAATCAAGAGAGCTAAAGAGTGTATAGTGGCCTTCTTTGGCTCCGTACAGCTTCACTGTGACGATTGATACCAAGCCAGAATCCTTCTCTACTATTGCGTGTTGATTGACGATAGAAGAATGAGCATTAGATTGAAGTCAAGTTGAGTCTGACCGGCCCGCAACCTACATACAGGATGAAGTTCTCTCCCGACAGCGGATTGTGTATGCCTTACGTTAATCTAGTTACGCCCGGCATCAACTTGCCAACAGCAACGAAAGATACGCCCTGCATTAGCATGCCACCAGTAACGGGCATTCCTCTTCCAGATCAAAAGTCTCTCATCTCCAAGACCTTACAGTATGAACATATAAATATGTCGAGTAAGTCCCATTTTCAATTCCATCCAACAATCACTTCGCACATCTCTCGCAGCATCTACTATACCCTCATCTTTCGGCCAACATAAACCGTGGTCCTACTCTCTCAAATCCAACCATGAAGTTCAGCCTCATCACCATCTTCGCCCTCGCCGCTGTCGGCATGGCAGCCCCTGCGGAGCTTTCGAAGAGAGCTTGTAAAGGAGGCGACCCCGTCTCTGCCTGCTGTGGAGACAAACACCCAGGCTGCAAGTCCTACGACAACTGTTTGCTTCGTTGCAACCCTACGAATGGTGGTTCTAGCTCAGGCGCTGGTGGTGTCTTTGGTTGTATTCTTGGTAAGTGATTCTCAGCGGGCATTGCCTAAGTTTTCTGGGCTCAGTGCTAATATATTCGCGCCTAGCTTGCGGCCAGATCTGCCCCAAGAAGCCACAGTGTTAAAGCAGGGAGAAAGGTCCTTGCGGAGTGGACCTACAAGATGTCTCTCATAAGACAAAAGATTGTGGAGCTATCTGATTATGGGGGGATTGCCTGTGGCTTCATGGCTTGAAATTCTTTCTGCCATTTATATGTAGCCTCTTTAATCCTATTTCGTCATGTTAGATCAAATCAATCAATCTTTGGCCACCTCCACTAACTTTTGTTGCCTACTGAGGCTTTGCAGTGAGCAGCGAGCAGTAAGATCTCCTTTCAGAAACGAACACTAGTATGAATATAAAAACGTGCTCTATTGCTGTAAATTCAGGAGCCATATCCTCACGTAGTATCTGTCAAAACCTGCCTGAACGTCGAGGAGACACCTTACTAGTTATTTGATCAAAGTTTTACACTCCTTTTACAGCATCGAGTTCGGAACAGTCTCTCCCGCTCTAGTCGTGGTAACAGGCCCAGCATCTAGAATCAAGGAAGGTATCAACTCTATTGAGAAAGTGAGACGATGTGGATAACTCTTTCAGAGCGCTGATCTGGACTTCAACACTGACTGTTAATCACAAAGTGTATGTCGCGATCATCTCCAGATTGCTGTACATGATGCTTTTATAATCTATAAAATAAAGGCGAATCCTGCGCGAAGGTATGAATTGCGTCACAATGAAAGTTACGCTCTCAACAATGTCAAATCCCAATATCGACAAAATTCAGATCGAGACTCGTGAAATAACTCCCAATGTCACCCGAGAGTTTGACTGAGTTGCAGAATATGCGTAGACGTTGACTTGAGTAGGGGTCTCATCGTCTCCCATGCTGATTGGTGGCCACATATCCTTCACCCCTGCAAGTCTGCACAACGACGTCAGCGGCCCATCTCAGCCCGGCACCTGGTCAACGGTAATCATGCATACCCATCCTCACATCATCGTAAATTCGCCAACTTCCCCGCAAATCGTGAATCTCATCGATCCTTTCCCATTTTTGCATGGCAAGTCGTACTTCAAGATAGCTTGTTGTCTGATCATTCTTTCTTGCAAGATACACCAGCGAGCTTTTGTCACGAACCACTTCTCGTCAGTAAGATAGTCTCTCGAAGATGGGTATACCTTACTCTCGGCAAATCAACGCGGCGTTCGAACAGGTCACACCTCTCGTAGCCGCGGGGTACAAGGTCCTACGCACAACGAGGGATATATCCATTCTACTGGCGGTCATACAAGTCTTGACTGTCTTTTTCCTGTTCCTGATCTTAGTTGGTCTCATCGCGCTGTTATATTGTGTCAATCCTGATCTCGAGGTGCGTTCAACACTGTCACAGCCCATGATACCACTAGATTGCATATCATACGCCCCTTTTATTCAAGTAATGAGAGGAACAAGCTAAATTCAGACCATCATAGGACGAGCGCAGGAACCTCGTAACGCCAGCTCTGAAGACCATCGCCCGTATCACGCTGTGGGGCATAATCAAGAGCGCGATCAGCACAGGCATCGTATTAGGCATCACAGCCTGGGCGGTATGGAAGCTTTTCATTGTAAAGAGATGGGTGGAGGATGTCGAGTATGAGGGAAATGTGGATGCCGACGAAGCGTTGGAGAATTTGGGAGAGGAAGAGAAAGAGAAAGAGAAAGAAAAGAAGGACGAAGAAGAGGAGAAATCAGAAAAGGCAGCAGAAGAGGAAAAGAAGAAGAAGGGAAAGGGGAAGAAGAAGTGAGATATTAATCGTAATTTGCGATCGAGGAAGGGTATCTGATGAAATATGCTTCATGAAAGAGAAAGTTGGTTGAGGTCATCTCATCATAGCCAAAGTGCCACGACAACGCTGACGATCGCTGCACCCAAAAACATGTTACTCCCTTGCAAGCGCAGTGCACCGCTCTTCTTGTCCTCGCTGTCACCTCCTTCCTGGTTCCCCTGTTGGTCATTTGTACTGTTCGCGGATTTTGTTCCGTTCGCGTCTCTGTGTCCACGGTTAGACACGTTCTGAAGTCTCACATCACCTCGAACTTACATCATCATTGCAGGCGCCTTGTAGTTGCCATTGTCCATCAACAACAGCGCAAACACCCCACCTACAACAGGTCTCGCATTGTACTCGATAGCACCAATCTGCTTCCCACTGTTCGTCTGATAGATATCGCTGAGTGGCCGCTTGTGTGTCGCATCACCAACCCAATCCGCGATGGTCTCGATGAACATTTTTTGCGTGCTATTACTAGCAACAGCAGCGGAGAACACCTCCCAGTCGAGTTTGGTATAGTACCTGTTTCGGGTATCGAGAGGCACACCATATTTCTCCTTGATGGTGGGGTAGAACTCAGATTGCATGTCGTAGACTTCTTGCGGAACGAGTGATAGGTTGAGCATCTTGTCGGCATACAGGTTGTACAATAGACCGTACGAACTTGCATTGTTGTAATTGAGCATTGCATGCTTGGGGTTGGCGGATTTGTCGATACCGAGATCTTGCCATTTGCTAATGTAGTCGTGCGCAATGTTGGTGTAATTCTTTGCATCGCCAGTTTCGCCTACTATTTTTGCCATTTGCGCCATCGCTTCGAGGCCGATTATGCCTTTTAGAGCCAGGTTGGTTTGGTTGGCTAGACGGCCGTTAAAATCGTCGGTTGATTGCTGGTCAGCGGGCAGAAGAGTCTCTCCAACCAGGTAATTGGCCCATTGCTTCAATTTCTTGTAGTGCGCCTTAACATACTCAGTATTACCTGAGCGCTGAGCATATGCGAGCATCATGATCAAATGGTTACCGCACTCTTCTATGGGCATAGCCCGCTCGCGGCCTTCGGGATGACCCGTAGCATTCGGGTAATTTAAGCCTAAATCATGGACAGCGTACTGGTTTGGATAATGTCCGTTCTCCTGGTTCTCAAAATGGGGGTCCAGCATCAGCTTGACCAGTTCAGGGTTGGTGTAGTAAAAAATAGGTGACGAAGGGTAGATGACATCCACAGTCTGTGTGTTACCGTTCGAGGAGATCTCCTTCATAAACAGATAGTGCTTGTCCTTAGTTCCCACGAGCTGAGTTGCACCGAAAGCTTGTCTTGTCGCGAGCGATGTCAGCGCCAGGTAGTCGTCACCACCTGCGTCCCTCGAGTCCTTCTGTATTTTCTCATCCAGCCGATCTGCGGCTTTGCTCGCGTCCTTGTAATCTTTGTGGAAGAAGGACAATGCCGCAAGCTCGTCGTTGTATTCGGATTTCCAGAGCGAGGGTACAGTCTTGAGACCGTCCTTGCCGAGAAATTGTACTGCATCTTCCTGACAGAGACCAATGGAGAACATGGCCGAGGCAGATTTCGTACCGACGGCTCCGAGATCTACTGCATAGCCAAACACAGGCCATTTGTCGTTGATAGCTCTAAAGTTGTTGTTTTGAGTGTTTTTCCTGGTTGAAGTAGTGAGTCAGCGGTTTACTTGAGGAAGTTGCTTCCATGAAGATTTAGACAAACGTACTGCCATTTGTTAGCTCAGAAATACAATGAGAAACAGTGCTTCTCACCAATTTACCCGTTTTGTTGAATTCATCGCGAACTTCTCTGTCACCACCAGTCATGTAGGTCATACCGTCAACCCCTTCGGTAGCATAGTACTATTCGAGTGAGTCCTGTAAAACGTGTCCAACCAAAAAGTCGACACTTACAACATTGCCCCACTCCGCACGATCTTTGTTCTCGATGAACTTTTGCTGGGTCTGTTTCGAGACTCGATGGTACTGAATGCCGTCGAGCGTGCTGCCAGACTTCCACTCCACCTTTGACGCGACATCGCCGGAGACCCATTCTAGTAACACATTAGCGCTGTAGTTACAGTCTATACATACGCAAACCTACCAGCGGTAATGTCGGTGTAAATCTGGACCTTATGCTCTTGTCCATCCAAAGACGTTACGTCGACGTTCATGTAAGAGAAGATCAACGATTGGCGCTTCAGATCCTTGGGCGTGATTGGATCCAGAAAGGTCACCAGCACGGATACCTTATTATCGACTTCGATCTTGAACATACTCCTTGTGGGCAAAAATTCCGCCGACTTCTGCACCGCTTTCGGGATACCTGCAGGCCGCCCCATCCAGTTCTTAGTGACTCCATCAACCCGGATCATGCCTGTCCATCCCAAAATTTGACCTCTACGTTCTGTCAGTCGTCCGTCTTTAGCCCTGTCGCACACCAAACGCTTACGTCCAGAACGTTGGCCAGTTTCCAGGAAGATATCCTCCATCTTTGTTATCCCCGGCTGGCAACCAAGCACTCAGATACGGATTCCTCACTGCCAAGGGAATGGCTGGTGGCCTTGTCGGGTAGAATGTCGAATTGCCTGGAGGTGCGGTGGAATTGTCGCCTTGAGCCGCAGCCGCGGCAACGAAGCCGCCCAGCACGCCGAATAATGAGAGATACATCGTGGACGATGGAACGACGGGCAGGCAGCGACGGCGGCGCCATTATGCGGCTGGATGGCGTCGTCTTATATACAGATCTGCAAGGCATCTTATTGACGTGCGTCGAGGCTAGAGATCCTGCGCCGAGCCTCATAGCATTGGCAGGGGGCTGACGAGGTAGCGCCTCGACATGGGGCCAAAAGGGAAAGCAAGCTGCAGATGGGCCAATGCGGCGCTTTGGCGGACGTTCAACGGCCCATATGACCAGGCTATTGGGTTGTTGGCAATGTTCTCGTGCCGATGTGGTGTTGGAAGGTATTATCGTGTAAGTCCCGAATTAGCACATCCTTTGACACGATTCCGACAAGAAACATCTGATAGCAAGCATTACATTTGTCACGCCACACAAAACGCAACAGAACGCGATGATTTCGGTTATCGGCAACGGTCTGCACGAAGGCTCGAGTCGTGAGCAAGCATCAAAGACAGCGGCCAAGGCGGTAAACGCCCATGAGAGCCCATCGGAGGATACCTAGCAAAATGAAGTCCACGGCAGTCCACACACGGATTTGCGTCCGGCACCAGCAACTCTCCATACTAGTCCAAGCAGAAAGCGCGATGCACTGATGAATCGAAGCTGTGTTGCGCGATTCTTACGAATTTCCAAATACCAAGCTTTCGAGACAAGGTTTCAAGATGAGGATGACATGAAAGGCGTTCCGCAGCGGGAGGCCTGAAATCCAAAGCACTAAGCTGAGTTTGTCGCTAGTGCAATCGTTCGTCTACCGAGTTTCAATTGGACGTACTGTCAACTCGTTCGGATATTACAAGTAGAAGGAAAAAACCATGAACTTGGTAAACTTGCATGCAAGTGTTACAATGCGTTATAAGTATGCAGACTCTCTCTATCGGCTGCTGAGGTATTACATGACTTTGTATTGAAACCTTGTTTCTCTAAAAATATATCTCCTATCGTAGACTACTCGTCAATATTTGAGACGGCATGTACGGTGGATCACTAAATATCAGCTCCATCAGAGATATACTCTTCGTTGATCGCCTCTCCCTCAACACTCTGCCTCAGCCTGATTTCTCCGGCAGAACTACCTGCCCATCCACCTCACCTTCCTCTCCCTCCCTCTTCTCCACCACTTGAGTCTTTTTATCAAGCTACACATTGTCAGCAATCACCCTCCACTATGGATACTTCATCACTGCACTTACCCACTTGACCACTAAGGCCATGCCCACAAACACAAAACACACGACCACCATTGTGATCGCCCCCTTTTTCCAGTACGGCGCATCCGTCGCCGGATACAGGATTATTCCCCAGAACGTATACAGCAACAACCCACCCATCGCCATCGTATACAACACCACCGCTCTGACCGCGTCATCCCCGCTTTTCTGCAAAATCGTAGTCGCCCAACCATACATGACTGGATTGACGATAAACGACGTGCCGCACAAATAGTGGGCAGTAAATATGCCAGCGTCAGACAAGTTCGGCACGAGGAGTAAAGAAGCGGTGACGAGCTGAACAGCCGCTGCGAAGATGACCATGGGGAGTCGGTGCCCGGTGTGGTCGATGAATGCGCCGGCCACGACTTGGGAGACGATGGCCACGGCTTGGATGCCAAGGGGGTAGGTGTTGATAGCGGTTTGGGAGAAGCGGCGTTTGTTGTGCTTGAGCCAGAGGAGGAACATGCCTTGGAAGGCAAAGGCTTCGAGCATGGCGCTTACAATGGAAAAAGCCGTGAGGACGAAACTAGAGGTTTGAGAGTCAGTGAATGCATCCATGGGTGTGGCTTGCTTGATGGGGTGGAAAGTACATTGTAGGTGAAGCGACGACTCTGCGAAGAAGGCTGCGGAATTCGATACTGTGGCTGTCGCTCTTCTTTGGTGGGAGGCGAGACATGGCGAATTGCCTTTCTTCTTCGCTGAGGTAGGTGGCCTTTGTTGACTCGGGGAGATCGGGGAAGGTGAACTGTAGTATGTTAGTATCGGTATCTACTTCGGCAAAGGCACAGTCAACTTACGAATCCAAATAGACCAATTGGTATACCCATGAGTCCATCTTTGCAACACAATCAGCATGAATCGCACAACCCTGCGGGTGAAAAATCAAGTCTTACCAATCAAGAAGACCTGGAAACCAGAAAAGTCAGTAATGTCTTATACATGCACTTCGAATATCAGCAACTTACCCACTGCCACCCTTTCAAGCCACTCTTTCCTTCCATAGTCTACGCACAAAAAGCCCTCAGTCAGTAAAGTGTCGCACATACATCCCGCACATCGACCACTTACCTTATGCATTGCCGTCATCATAATTCCAGCAAACATGCTCCCAACTTGTCCGACCGCCGTGAAAATGGCCGTCCGCTTCGCAATTTCGCTCGGCTTGTACCAGCTCCCCATTACATAAATGCTCCCACCATACAAACTCGCCTCCGCCATGCCTTGCAGAAACCTGACTGCGCACAGCTGGCTATACGTCTTGCATGCGGCGGAGCACATGGTGAGACATGACCACATGATCAGAGTGAGGGGGAGCCAGATACTGGGGCGGACCTTTTGGAGGATGAGGGAGTGTGGGATGAGGGCTACGACGTTGCTGTGTTGGCGTTAGAATGTTGAGCGAATTTGGGAAACTGGAGAGAGTTACCCAGCAGTATAGAGCGATAGCAAGATACTGTATTCATTGCCGCGGAGGGAGAGGTCTTCTTTCAGACCTGCAACCTGAACATATGATTAATTATGTCCAGTATCATCCTGTCAGAAGAGTAATTACATAGGCGTTTGCAAAGGCTTGACGATCTGGGATTGGTGTTAGCACGATGGCTTTTTCTGTGCAACAGGGACTGTACCAAGATAGTTGAAGAAGTAACAAGCGCAGCAATACGCCTAAGTTGATGTGTCAGCCATTTCCCACACTGTTATGCTTGAGTGGTTCAACAATACCATGAGGAAAACATCTATTCGCAGAAAACATTAGTATTTGTATCACTATCTATGGCACAAGACAGGATATGCCAATACTCACCAAGCTTCATCACAAGCCTCCTCTCGATCGCCTTCGCACCATCACCCGAACTGGGCTTCAGCCCTGCGGTTTACAAGTTAGCTCTCACAACTCCGCTCATTATGTAAGCCACCGACCAAAACATACAAGTTGGTACGCCCATGATGTCCTAGTGCGTCTTCGTCGCAGATGGTGGCAATCAGATAAAAACCCTTTGAGGCGATAATCGCGGCTTTTAAACGATCTGATAACCTCGGAGCTACTTCCACGGACCACTTAGGAGTTGGCGCGCATCCGAGAAATTTTCCGTGGCGCACCCACTACCAAGACTATTTCGGGCCTTCTCAACAGCGGCCAAGGGTCCAGATCAGGCGCATGTTAGTAAGGGTCGTGCGATGTCGGTGGAGTACATGACTCTTGTTCACTGTGAGGATGATAGATGACAACAAGTGTTTGAAAGATAATTGTATTCATTGATATACAGGGGAAGAGTATTACTCCGTCCGTGGTCATCCCACCGCATCATTCATAGGACAGAGCCAACAACGCCGTTTGACGCCATAAGTGTGAGGTATCGAAGAAGACTCCGACAATGCAGAGGACGAGAACATATGCAAAACCCAAAACAGTCCGGGCATCCCAGTACCCTAGAGCCCAAAATCAAGCGAGGTATACAGCGACGAGATAGTGTTAAAAATAGCAAGAGAGGAAAGGGGCGAGGCGACTAGAAGTCTTCCTCGAAGCAGAAGTCGCCAGACTGACCCTTCTCCTCGACAGGCGATGCACCATCTTCCTTTTGCTGGTGCTTGGCTGTGCTGGCCATTACACCGGCCTTTTGGTAGTCACCGACACGCTTCTCGAAGAAGTTGGTCTTGCCAGCCAGCGAGATGTTCTCCATGAAGTCAAAGGGGTTGGTGGCATTGTATACCTTGGTGCCACCGAGCGCCAACAGGAGGCGGTCAGCAACGAACTCGATGTACTGGCACATCAAGGCGGAGTTCATGCCGAGCAGGGCACATGGCAGAGCCTCAGTGAGGAACTCCTGCTCGATGACAACAGCCTCGGTGATGATAGCCTCGACTGACTCCTTGCTGGGGCGGGTGTTGAGGAGAGAGAAGAGTAGGCAGGCAAAGTCCGTGTGCATACCCTCGTCACGAGAAATGAGCTCGTTGGAGAATGTAAGGCCGGGCATGAGGCCACGCTTCTTGAGCCAAAAGATGGAAGCAAATGATCCACTGAAGAAGATACCCTCAACAGCGGCAAAGGCAACAAGACGGTTGGCAAAGGTCGAGTTCTTGTCAGAGATCCATTTCAGAGCCCAGTCAGCCTTCTTGCGGATGCATGGAACTATGTTGCGTTAGATGTGCATAGCAGGAGATAGTCATGATAGCTTACTGTTGTCAATGGCATTGAAGAGGTATGTGCGCTGTTTGGGCTCGCTGATGTAGGTATCGATGAGGAGCGAGTATGTCTCGGAGTGGATGTTCTCCATCATGATTTGGAAACCGTAGAAGCATCGGGCCTCTGGTATTTGGACCTCGCCGGAGAAGCGCTCGACCAAGTTCTCATTGACGATACCGTCCGAAGCCGCGAAGAAGGCGAGTACGTGTGAGATGAAGAAGCGCTCGTCGTCGTTGAGACGCTTGTTCCAGTCGTGGAGATCCTTGGACAGATCGATCTCTTCGGCGGTCCAGAAGGAAGCTTCGGCCTTTTTGTACATTTGCCAGACCTACGCGGGGTAATGTTAGTTGAGGTACTTCAAAGTATGGTCCGACGCGTAATGGTACGCGTCAAACACGTGTGGCGCGACATGTCAAGACTTACATCGTGGTACTTGATGGGGAAAAGAACAAAGCGGTTGGGGTTCTCTTGGAGCAGAGGCTCGTGTGCCTCTTCTGCCTTGATCGTGGGTGCGACACCAGTCTTGGCTACGGGCTCGTCCTCTGGTAGATCTGGGATGCCGACGATGGGCCTGAAAACATTTTCTTTATCGGCTGAGGTGAAGTCGAGCTTCTTTGCTGGTGAGTCAGACATCTTCAGTGTGTTGATTGCTGATGCAGCCTGTATACGCGTTAGTAGTGGACGCGTATATGGTATAGTACTCGAGTGACAATGTGTGGCGTACCTGCTTGGAAGGCGTTGACTGAAGAGCAGACATTGTGTAGAATGAATATGGGATTGATGCAGAGGAAGTGTATGAAGGATTGGTGCTCTCAAGAATGCGTGGCTTGGAGTAAAGCTGGTGATGTTGTGTGGGAGAGGAACAAAGCGACGCGACGATACTTAAGAACGCGAGAACATGGTATCACGTGCTTCCGTGATCCGTGCTCTGGCCGTGCTTCCCCTCGCGCGATCTTGGATGACGCACTGAATAGTCAATCTTCATCGCCGCTTTGTTCTTGCTGCCCACGACAAGGCTGTTCGTTGTTCAGATATTATTACACTCTTAGCAGTGCGCATTTCTATGACACCCATCTTGTTCCTTATTTTTTGCATCACCGCCTGCAATTGCTGTCGATTTGGGAGTCTGAAGTTGACCAGCCTCCAAAACAGAGTCCGTGCAGGTCGCGTCCATCGCGTCTCCCGTCTCAGTACGCGTCTTCATTCGACCACTTCCAGCCCCGCGACCCACCACAACAATACCTGATCTGCTCCATGTCCAGTTAGACTCGCGTTTCGCGGCTGAATCAGACCTTGGAAATGGGCTACATGGCTGAGACCGGCAGCTCACGGCCGCGCTGCAGCACCGCACTGGTTGCGGCCTGGCATTGGCACTCGGATCAGATTAGATTTCATTGATAATGATCTGACGGCCTGCTCCACTTGATTCGTCACACGGCGTATGCACTGTACCAAGCAAGTGCTCGAGCACTTTATTAGTGGAGCAGACGCGTCTCAACCTGACGGGCTCTCGCGTCGTCGTGCCCAAAGCTGGAAGCGAGCGAGACTGCACACCAAACTCTTAGCCAGTTCTTTTCTCATTCAACAGTAAGTTGTAGACTACCGCGATTTTATAGGGAAGAGCGTCGACAGTTTGTTACTTTAATTTAATGCAGGACGCTGTCGTTCTTGGTTACTATGATTGCGCTCATGTTTAGCTTGACTGGATGCCTCGGTTCAGACTAGTTCAAGATCACCTTCAGATATACTATAGTAGATGACGCCGCACAAATGCAGTAGTCAAACGCCATGCTCCATGCTCGCTGGCTCAAACAAGTCCCCCGTTCTGTTCACGAGCTAACCCAACATCTGACCCCAGTCCGGTATCACCACAAACTTACCCTTGACGCGTCCAAATGAAATCGCGTCGCCAGCATCTTCAGGTACAACGCGTTGATGGTCAGGCACGACATGCAACGACACCACCTCCTGTAGAAAAGACGCTTTATTGCCAGGCGTCAGCTCGTAGCTGGTTCCACCCCAGTCTAACGTTGTCCTTCCAGATTGCCGCACGCGAAGTTTCCCCACACAACCACTGGCAAAGCGAGGTGCTTCATGTCCCGCGCCGGCTTGATCGGTGAAACCTTCCTCGACTTTGATCTTGGCTTCGGATAAGCCTGTGGCAGGGGTCGGTGCTGCGAGTAGCGCTGGAGCATCTGAGGGCTCCTTTTTGATGGTCGTAGAGAATAGCTCGGGCATGAGCGGGGGAATTTGGAAGAGGTAGACATTGTTGTCGCGCACGGTGGGTTTCCTGGCATTACTTGATCCATCGGCCATGTTCACATCCCCAGTTGCATCCGTGGTCGTGGAGTCATCTGGACCCAGTTCGGTCCTGATGTGGCTCAGGTTGGACTGAAAGCGTGCCCATTCTGCACGATCTTCGTCAGTCTGCAAGACTGGTTCTGTGATGCTCTTTGGTCTCGCCTTGGGTCTTGACTCTTCTTGTGTTGGGGCTTCCGGGGGTGTTTCCCGTCCTTCTTCTGTTTGCTCGGGTTGCTCAACAATGCCGACCTGCTCAGCCTCGATCATTTGTTCGTCCTCGCTGTTCTCCTCGGTCTTGACCGGGGACGTGAGCTCATCTGAATCTTGCCAGACCCCTTTGAATGGCTTCTTTGAACTTGTGATATCCGACTCCTTCATCTTTCCTTTGCCTTTACCCGAGACTTGCTTCAGAGCTGCGGCCGAAGGTGCCTTTCCAGCCGCCTCTGCTTGTTCTAATATCTTGGCTGATGTCTCTGTGCTTGCATCTGTATTGATGCCGAAGCTTCGTTCTTGATGTTCTTTCCTGCCTATCCTGACGGGCAGGGCAGATCGAAGGGGTCTCGCAATGGGCGCAGCCTCGTTCTCATCGGAGGAGATTTCGATAAGATCGATGTCCTTGCGCGGGAACTCGGCGTCCTCTTCATCCTCGGAAGATTCCATGCCTCCGCCTTCCCTTCTGCCTGACGATCTCCCCCCTCCTCCAGATCCTGACCCTCTGTAGCCCGAACTTCCTTCGCCCCCGTCTTCATTCTTTATTCGTGTCGCTCGCGAGCCCGAACCGGCACCAAAACCTGACGTGGTACGGTGATTCGCCTTGCGATCTAAGCATAATGTTAGAATTATTCATGCACATGTAATGCCATACAACGCACCATCTCGTGAGCTACCAAGCGAGAACGGGCCGCTCATGGCACCACTGTATCCGCCTCGTCCTCTCGATGCCCGCTCCTGCTCTCGCTTCGCCTTTCGATCCGCTTCATTGCGTTTCCTCCTGTCCGCATCGGCCTGTTCTTTAGTTCTTGCCTTTTCGCGCTCAATAGCCTCCTTCTCGAGCGCAGCACGTTCTTCTTTACTTCTGCGTCCAGTGAAAGTCGGTTTAATCATGCCCCGCTTACCCCGAGTTGAAGTGCCGCGCCGAACAGCAGGGGATGCAGACCGCGATGCATTGAGACTGCCGAGTCGCTGTACAGGTGCTCGCCCAGGGGAATCTGTGCCATCGACAGGCGTTGCGGAAGCACTACAAGTCTAAAGTTAGCACCTGGGCACGCATATCGGGTGTTTGAGAAGAGACGTACGACGCTTCGTCTGGAGGCGCATCCTGTGCTGCAGCAGATGCTAATGTGCTTTCTGAGGTCGTTGTTGGCTTTGATTCTTCACCGTCGTCGTGTTTCAGTACTACTGGCTGAGCTGGAGCATCGCTAGTAGTAGCGGGTTCTGTGCTTTGCGGGGCTGGTGTAGATTGAGTTTCGTGGGTGGTTGATCGGCTGGCAGCTGCACCTTCGCGACCTCCGCGCGCAGACCGTGCTGCTCTTGGTTTTGGAGGCATTGCGCCCAAGTCGAGTGCAGAAAGTGTGGAAACACCAGAAGCTTTCTGAATGATTCAAGCAAAAGTTATTGGCGCTTATCGATAAGCTAGTTGGGTGACCAGGGATTGTGTGCGGCGACGCGCTATCACATGCGGGGCAACAAGCACGAGTAATAAGTGGCGAGTGAACTCCAGATCTTGGACAGTGACTGTGTATTGTTTGCCGTCCGGGTCATGCTACGTGAGATGTGAACGACAAGAGGCAACCCATTGCGCTCCTGCTTCAGTCATCCAAATCTATCAATTACAAATTCTTCCGCGTTTGAGTTCGACGTCTCTCAAACAACGGCTACAAAATGGTATGTGAATACTGTTTGGTCCTCCTACCATGAACAAATACTTGGAAAGTCCTGCGCCGTGCGCGCTAGGAATAGTCGGAACTGACAGACGCCCAACACCTTAGAACATGCTTCTGCAAAGGGTTTAGAACAAGACTCGCGCTGGCGATTAATGAAGAAGAAATGAGGCATAAGACGGGAAATCGATAAGGTGTGGTGAATGGGGTATATTCGGTGTTGCAGCTTGTTACCCTTCAACAAGGGTCTTGGGGCTCTGGCCGAGGAGCTCGAGGCATCTGCGGGCAAGTGTTACGACCTCGCCCTCGCCATCCTCGCCGTCTTCGTCGTCCGACTCGATGTTGCGGTCGGCAATCTCAGTGACCATCTGAACGACCTCGTTCGATTTGCCTATGCGCTCGATGAGGCGGTCGTCTTCGGACTCGAGGAGTTGGAGCAAGGTCCAGATAGCGATATGCTGGAAAGTAGGGTCTCCGCTAGCCAGGAAACGGCGGATGTAGCCGTGGATGCCGCCAGCGGGCTCCGTCCAGTTTTGGATGAATATGGTATAATCACCAACTGCAATCATTAGCTGCGATCACGGATCAAATTCTTCAAGAACTTACCTTTGGACGACAAGTTCCCCAGCGCAGCAGCGCTATTGCCTTGAACCTCGATGCTGTCTGATTCGGTAAGGGGAATGAGCACATCAAATACACCGAGGTTGAGTAGGTGAGGCTTGAGCTCTTCGCTCAACGCGAGGACGGCAATCGCTGCTGTCATCTCGGATTGGACTGCTAGGCGTACGTTCAGGACAAGTTGTTTGCACTTTTGTACGGCACCAGCTTCAAGCACTAATTGCTTGTTCTTGTCCGAGCTAGCGGCAAGATTGCGCAGAGTGGAGATGGCGTGGCATTGAATCTCGTCGTTGTCGGTTGAGCCGAGGAGGTCGACAAGGGGTCGGAGGAATCCAGCTTCGATTATGGGTGATTCGTTCGCGGGGTGGATGGAGATGTTTCGTATACATGCAACGGCTGACAATATGAGTGGCAAGTAGGATGATTGCAGGAGGCGGAGGAGGGAGGGTAAACCGCGTGCGCGCACAATCTCGAGTTGATAGCGCTCGTCGGACGCGAGGTTTCGCAGAGCAAGTGCAGCCTGACATTGCACCTTGGGTGAAGACGACTCCATGAGGTGCACGAGGGAGACGACCAGGCGGCCCTCAGTCTGGGCCAGCTTGGCGCGGTTGCTGGCATCGACGGCGATGTTGCTGAGTGCGGTGGTACAGTAGTACTGAACGTCAACGTCGGTGGAAGAGAGCAGCTGCACGAGGACGGGAATGGCACCGGCATTGACGAGCTGTTGGCGGTTGTCATCTGAATGTGTCATGTTAAGCAGCGCACCAGTCGCATTCCTTTGCACGCGCATGTCCTTGGACTTTGCGAGTTTTGTGAGGGGCTGCAGCGCGCCGGAGCGGGCTATCTTGGCTTTGTTGTCTTCGTGGGTGGCTAGATTGGTGATACAGCCGACGGCGTTGCATTGGACCTCGACGTTGGGCGAGTTCATCTGCTTGATCAGTGGCGCCAGCCCGCCCAGTGTGACAATGGCAACCTTGTTCTCCGCTGCCAAGGGTTAGCAGCTGTTTACAGTTGTGCGGCGGCAGACATACTGTTCACGGCGAGATTGCCGAGGGCAGCACTTGCAGCACGTTGGACCTCGATGTCGGGGTTTTGCAAGAGGAATAGTATGGGACCCAGGGTCTCTTGGTCGACTTGCCGGACATCGCGTTCCGTTATCTCGGCGAAGGTCAAGCTTGCCGAGCGCTGCAGGTCGATGTTGTCTGAATATACGAGAGTGCTCAGTGCGCGCAGCGGCTCGCCGGTGAAGAAGTCGGTCTCGGCGCGCTATGGGGAGTCAGTATGTGGCGGAGGTGGTGTGGTGGGTAGGGCTGTGTACATTCTCGAGGAAGCCCAGCAGGTCGGCGACAGCTTCCCGTTCGCTGTCAGCCAGCACAGGATCATATATGTTCTCCCGGGAGCGTCCTGCAGTACGTGATTAGTCATTGTGTGCTGCGAGGAGCTGTGCTATCATGCATACCGCCGCAGCAGGATCCGAAGACCTTGGTGCACAGGTCGGAGAGGCCCATGGCTGTCTGGCGTCAGGCCGGCGGGCCGTGGACGGGGAGCGTTGGAGCTGCTATGGATGCGCGGACAGCGGCGGGCAGAAGCGATGGCGCTGGACCAGCAGATGGAGATGGCGGGCGGCGATGGATATGCTCTGGTAGCGCTGGGTGAGATGGCGGTGTTGTTCACCTGCAACTCAACTCGAGGCTGTCGTGGTTGGCGCCCGTGCTCCTCTAGCGCAAAAGAACGCACCTCCACCTCCACTTTGGGAGCTGCTTGTCGTCCCGTGTACAATCACATGAAAAGTGGACAGGGCGGCTAAGGCGACGAGGACGAGATGACATCAACAGCGAGAGGCGCCGAGTCGCAGAGTGAAGAAGGGTCCACGACAGGAGGGTCCCAAGTCGACGACACGTGAATAGCGTGCAAGCTTGCTTCATGTTTCAACGCTCGCTGCCTGTCACTGGCAGCGCACAGCTTGGGCGACGTCATGCATCCACCCATGTCGCTCGCTGCATGTGCTGTCTCCAACCAAGACGACAGACTATGTTCCCAGCTGCTCGTCAGTGGCCAGCGCCAACGGGCCGCTGTTCGGTCGCTTCTCCATTGCCCTGCAGATGGCGGCGCCGACGGCCCCACGCTTAATACAGAGATGACATAGGAAAATGTATCACCGGCTCGCTACGCTACGAGAACAGCCAGTGCAGCCTCACCCAGCGCGGGGTAGCTGCGCGTTCCCGACGGACGCTCGTTTGGTTACCAGAGTTCGCGCACGTTGCCCAGCCAGTCGCTGCGCACAGAATTAGCAGCTCACCCGCCCATAGGCTGCCCGCGAAGATTGCCCTCCCTCACGTGTTGCGCGCCCGGCGTCTGCGTGGGGGATGCTTCATGTCGAGTATATGGGCAGGACCGACCTTGCAACAAAGCCCGCGATAAATTCCTGCGCCCTCTCTGCTGCCGCCAGCACATCTGCTCATCGCCCTGCCGCATTCATATCGCGTCTTTGTCTCGCCACCTCCGCCCGTTACGACCTGACCGTTCTCGCGCGTGGGCCCGCCTGCAAATTGCTGTTCCGGCTCTACCCTGCCTGCACCGGCGACCTCCCCGGTCCTCGCCGCACGGTATATTATTCTTACCAGCAGGCTGCCGGCTCCCTCAGAGGTTTGCATTCACTGTGAACCGGTTTAATGGCCTCGAATTCAGCATCCTCACACAGTTTCCAGAAGCTCAAACTCGTCACCTCGACCAGCCCCAAGCCAGCGCCCTCTTCGTTCGCATCCATCCCGCGCGACACCTCGTCGCATTCCGCGCAGAATGGCCATGCGAAGCCCCTCCCACGGCAGGGCACCGAGGCACAGAAGCTAATCGGCGCCTATCAGAATGGCACCAACGGCTATGCTGTGCCATACGACCTCGCCGTCGGCAGCAGCGGGAGCGAAGAGGACGGCTTCAACATCGCGCAGTTCAGGCAGCGCACTACCTCGATCAGCTTCGACAACGAGGTGCGTCTGGACAATGGTGACACGCTCGGTCTCGAGGTCCCGGTGCCAAAGAGCATGTTGCGCTCTTCGCATTCGCACACGCCCGAGAGCGGCAGCTACTCGGATCAAGAGTACCTCGAAATGCCAATTCACAAACGCAGGTCTCTGCAGCACCGTGTTGGCATTCCGCGATACCCACTGTTGCAGACCACCGTCGATAGTCTCGCCGACGATCCAGAGTACCGCGATCAGGTCGCATCCTTGACATCTGAGACGACGGCATCTCCCCCACTTGACGAGGCACGCACCCCACTCGAAGCACCATCTGAGTATGCATTGTCACCACTCACAGCCACTTCCCCTGTCGAATTTCCTGGATTTTCGCCACGGCGCAATGGTCCCACCAGAGTCAGGAGCTATCGATCCGAACTTGGCGAAAATGGTAGTCTTCAACGAACCAGTCGGCGATCGTCGAATCGGTCGGGTCGTTCTCTGTCGTCCATGTCTCCAGCTGCCTCGTTTCTCGCGCGCTACAAACCGACTGAGATCTCCATGAAACCTAGTGAGCCCGACGACGAGGGCCAAGGTATCGGCTACGATAGCGAGTTCATCATCGGCAAGCAAATCGGCTACGGTGGCTTTAGTATTGTCAAAGAGGTTACGAGCATGGAAGGTGGGAAGCCTGTTGTCAACGCTGTAAAGATTGTGCGCAAGCAGCAACAACAAAAGTCCGAGTTCGAAAACGAGCAGATCCAAACACAATTCGACCACGAGGTAGAGATTTGGCGCTTCTTACGACATCCATACATTCTTCCGCTGCTCCGGGTCTACACCACGGAATTTGCGACCTTCTGCATCACCAAACTGAACAAGGGCGGCACATTGTTCGATCTAGTTCGCGAGACACGACGCAACAAGAAGGCGGGTCTTCCTGTGCACCTTGTCAAGCGCTATGCGTATCAGCTGGCTTCGGCATTGCGCTACTTGCACAACGATGTACAGGTGGTTCATCGTGACGTCAAGCTGGAGAACTGCCTCGTGGACATGACAGTGCCTGACGCCAATATTGATGGTGGTGATCTGCTGCTCTGCGATTTTGGTATGGCCGACTTCATCGTGAGCGACCAGCGCGACGGCCCCGAACCACATTCTGTTGGCAACAACCAGAACATTGGACCAGCGGACACGAGCACGTCGGTCGCGGGAAGTCTGCAGTACGCCGCACCGGAACTGTTTAATTCCACTAGTTCCGTGTTCTCCCCTGTTGCAGACATCTGGGCGTATGGCGTGGTTTTGTATGCGTTGGTGACGGCAAGCCTCCCGTTCAATGAAGGCATCGACATCAAAACCACCGAAAAGATCCGCGAAGGCAAATGGGACGAGGCGCCTGTCCACAACGCGGAGTCGGTCAAAGGAGGGGGACTTGAGGATGTATTGGCTCTACTCCGAGGCTGCCTCAACCTTGACGTCGAAAAGCGCTGGACGATCCACGACATATTGGGATGCGCATGGCTACGCGACTACGAGCAACGATTCGAGGATGTTTCACGCTCTTGGCTCGAGGAAAACTAGACTCGATTTCCCTTACTGCGTCTACGACTCGCTGCAGTTTTCGTTTTCTTTTTCTTATTGTCTGCGGTAAAATGGGCTTTGCATTCGCGTTTTCCTTGGATACCCTATTCTCCTTTCCTTTGCTGCTCTTTCTACATCTCGCACTGGATCAGTCATGCTTCACTCGGGTTGCATCGCTCGAACGGTCTTTGTTCTGGATACCCTTCTTCGCACGGTCGATGCATTATCAACTTTTCAACTACGCATGGCGTTAATGGACTGAGAGGGGGAGTCGCGTTCTGTTTCGGCACTAGAGTTTTCCGCGTCGCGATGTATTGTTACCACTATGCTGAAGCGCAAGATAGGAAGACATGTATCAATACTATACTCCAGAACTGGCACACTATGCACTTTGAAAATGTCATTGGTAGTAATTGAATCTGAGAGATATAAGACCGTACTTGGAAATGGCATGCGCAAGAGTCAAGGCCGCACCATCCTGTAATGAGCTGACACAGAGGGAGAGTACCCCCAATGCACGTCAACACAAGGTTTATGCATGTCCCCACTTGACGCCATATCACATTCGCGCTCCCCACAAGAAATCATGTGCTCTGCTCTACTCCTATCACGATTGCTAGACCTCAGTATTGTGATGCGCTCAAAGTTCCAACTCGAGCTATGACGTCGACGTTTTGGGCAGGCGGTTCCGCTCCCACTCTCAGAACAGCGCTGTAAGCGACGGCTGTCTTTACTCTCTACGGAGATGCACCGTGTTTGCGTCATGGCCCTATCGCGATTCGAGTTCCCGCATGCTTCGATTGACGGGAGTCCAAGTCAACCACCACAGCCAATATCGCAGCATGGTCCGCAGTGGTGTGGTCATCTCAACCACGATCTATCGATAGCGGCAGACAGTAGGCTTGTTTACTTCCGCAGTATCCCGCAGCAACGCCGGGTGTCCTGGGGTTTTCTGGTGTAACAACGCCGCAAGAAAAGCCCATCTGTCGCGATAACATCTTGCACTCTTGAGTAAAGTGTGGTCCATATCGCACGGTAAGGAAACCGATCAGGAACGACCAATTGCAAGCAGGTACATCCATGACAGCGCCTGAGTTGTCTACACCAGCATGGCGGACATTCTCCCGAGGATCAAAGTGACAGACCCACTGAGGACTGGAACTTCTCAGGAGGGCCAGGAGAATGCGGTCCCGTCCATAGGCGAGGGTATGTCGCACGTCAGCGCGCTTCGCGCTCAAAGAGACAGGCAGGACCGCCTCCAATGCTGATTATCACAACTATAGGACCGCTGAGCAGCAAGAAGCTCGCCGCGAAGCTCCGCAGTCCCACATCCCCATCTGCCATATCGAATGACACGACGAATCGTGCCAGTACAGAAGGACGAAGGCCATCCGAGGCAGCGATAGACCCGCTCTCGCAAGTATGTCTACATTAGGGCTACGGTTGAGCACCGCTAAATCAGAAATCTGCGAGCAGCAAATCCTACAGAGAACGAATACCTCGCCAGCTATACAGAAGCTCCGGTCACAGCCTACAGATCCTGCGCCGGGTCAAGCGCCAACGTCGCCAAATGAAGCAAATGTGGACAAAAAGCCGAGCGCCGAGTCTCCACGTGATGGAAGCGGCGCATACAAGGCAGACAAGAAGTGAGCATGCAAATTCCATTTCAATTTTATAAGGCGCCGGTGTAATACCATTGGAAGTCCGAGCACAATTGGAGCATGCAAGCCATTGCCAAGGGCGTACTCTCGTGTTCTCCCGGTCGGCTTATGGTTGGCTCTACGAGCGTCTTACTGCGTCAGATCGAGGCGGAGCATTTAGCAGCACTAGGCTAACCACGATCACAGAAAGGTATCCTTCCTTAGCCGCTTCATTGGAGGCAACAAAAAGAAAGGTGGCCCAGAGACTGCAAGCGACGATGGTACTGAGGCCGACGATTCGCGACCCGAAGGTATGGATGCACAGCTATATGTCGAGAACCTCAGTTTCAGCCCCAAGATCCCCCAACCGCCAACGTACATAAAGGTGCGCACAAAGTTCAAGAAAACGAAAGAGTTTGATCGCGTGTTTTTGGCACAAGAGCTGCGCTCAGGTTCGCACAAGCGGAGCGCACCCGCTGCTGGCTCGAATCCCGCCCCTCAATCTGGATCAGCTGCATCTCACAATCCTGTCTGGGCGGTCGAGTTCAGCAGGGACGGGAAGTATCTAGCTACTGGCGGGCAGGACAGGGTGGTGCGCGTATGGTCTGTCATCTCAAATTCTGGGGAGCGACAGCCTTACGAGCATTACGAAAACGATGCGCACAACAATGGAAGTGAAGCGTCTATGAACCATCTGAGTGCTCCTGTCTTTCGACAAGAGGTTCACCGGGAGTATCATGGGCATACCGCGACAATCCTGGATCTGAGTTGGAGCAAGGTATATTGTCAGGACATGCAAAATTCCATGTGGACAGGGCTAACAACGGAAAGAACAACTTCCTGCTTTCCTCGTCTATGGACAAAACAGTGCGACTCTGGCACGTTAGTCGTAACGAAAATCTCTGCGTATTCAAGCACTCGGATTTTGTTCCTTCCATACAATTCCACCCTACCGATGATCGCTTCTTCCTTGCGGGTTCGCTTGACGCTAAATTACGCCTCTGGAGCATACCGGACAAGAACGTGGCTTTCAGTGTGAGTGTGCCTGACATGATTACAGCTGTTAGCTTCACTCCCGACGGAAAGACATGTATCGCGGGAACACTTAGCGGGCTGTGTATGTTCTACGACACAGAGAAGCTGAAATGGCAGGCGCAGATGCATGTCAAATCGACTCGCGGCCAAAACGCCAAAGGGAGCAAGATCACAGGCATACAAGCAACATATTGGCCCCCAGGAAGCGAGAGTGGCGAGATTAAATTGCTCATATCAAGCAACGACTCGAGGCTTCGCTTGTACAACTTCAAGGACAAGAGTCTGGAGATGAAGTTCCGCGGTCATGAGAACAATTGCAGTCAGATCCGAGGTGGCTTTGCTGATAGCAGTGGACATGTCATCTGCGGCAGTGAAGACCGGAAGGCCTACATCTGGTCAACGACTGCTCCAGAGGGCGAGAAGAGGAACCAGCGCCCAGTGGAGATTTTTGAAGCACATAACTCAATCACCACCTGTACGGTCATCGCTCCGATGCAAACTAGACGGCTGCTCAGTGCGTCGGAAGATCCCATATATGATCTGTGTAATCCACCACCCGTTACATTAGTATCCAAAGCGGATTCAATTGTCTCTTCGCGAGCGCCCGATGATTCTGGCCCAACACCGCCCACGCCAGCTTTCTCTGAGGCCAACTTTAAGAGAGTGGCCGAAAAACCAGCATATGTCGCCCGATCTGCTCATCGAGGTGGCAACATCATCGTCACCGCAGATTATACAGGGGCTATCAAGGTATTTAGACAGGATTGTGCATACAGCAAGCGCGTACGCATGAGTGAGACATGGGATACTGGATCTTTGAGAAAAGCAGGATCTAGGCTTGGAAGACCAAGCAGCATTCTATCCCGTACCAGTCATTCGCGCAGAAGCAGCGTTTCCACCCAGCCGCCCAATGACCGTATCATGACCTGGAGACAAGGCATATCTCATGGCAGCTTCGACTCCAATAGTTCACTACCTCGCCGTAGCAACTCGCCACGCAAATCTCTCGCTCGCATGAGCCTGAATTCGGTACGCTACCCCGACTCACCAAGTCTACGACCAACCCTGAACGATGATTCACTTGCCACCGGGCCCTCTGGCACTCCAAAGACATCTATATCAATGGAGCGCACAACATCGCAAAGCGCCTCACAATCCGAAATTTTATCACCTCCTCTCATGCTCGCACCCGAACGAACACACTCTTCAGGCTACCAGCAACTTGCCCCTCCAGAAAACCCCTTGGCTGTGTACAACGGCCAAAGTTGGGGTTTCTGGAACATGCGAGAGCATTTCCAAAATAACAAGAACAGCCAAAACGATCGACCGAACCTCGATCCAAGAGTCAGCCAGGTTAGTCAGGTCAGTAAGCTGACAGATGAGCTGGCGCTTAGTGACGGGGGACACAACGAGGATGATGCAGCGAGCAGAGGGGATAGAAGTGAGGTGGTGTGCAAGCAGTGTGGGGGTGGGGAGTTTAAGGTGCGGTTTGTGGGGGGCGAGAAAGTACTGGCTTGTGGAAAGTGTGGGACTGTAGTTGATGAGGAAGTGGAGGATAGGAAAGACAGAGAGAAAGAAAAGAAGGAGGAGGTGGTTGATCGGAACGCGTATAGGAGGTTTTATACGTGAGGAACGCGACGAGTAACACATAGCATATGAGTGAGATGTTTATCTCTGATGAACATGTTCGATTCGTTCGATATTGGCGTGGTGATGATGTCCTACCATGTCAATTAATACAAACTCTTAGAGGACCTAGTTCTCGATGATGCGCTGCCTTTGCCTCTACCTGTCTTCCCAACCCCCGCAGCAGCCGTCACAAGGAGCACCTGCTGGCCGAACGTCATGGGCGAAGAAGACTGCGAATGGCGGACGTGATCCTCGCCAAGGTTATATGCATGCTACAGATCAAGGAAACCCAATTTCCACCGCCAGACAGAAGGACAGCAACAGTATGTACGATGCCGCCGATGACAATCAGCGGAATCTGCCTGGATGAGGTGGTAGGAGGATGCCGTTGTAGACTAAGATAATGCGGAGATGAGGTTGACATAGCGAGGGGAATTCACACCACCCATTTCACTTAGAATTCAGTTCAATATAGGTGGCAGCCAGCAAATGTTGATGAACTGAAGACACTTTTGCACTTTTTGCACATGTCTTTCATCCACGCTCACCACATTCGACGTCGCGCTTCGCTTTCGAATTGTTCTCAAAATATCATGCCAACAACATCTCAGCGTGCACCATACGATGCCTTCATACATTCAGTTGACTTTCTTCTTTCCCTTCTTCGGCTTCGCATTCTTCATGAAGAATTCTGGCGGTCGATCTTCCTTCTTCGGCTGCAACTCCAACAATTCCGCCTCCAGCTTGCGTAACTTCTGCTCTGCACTCTGGGTACTTTTGCACGCTTGCTTCTCTTCCTTTTGAACGTCTTCGATGTCCGCTTTGAGCGCCACGATCTGTGCGTTTTTCTCATCACGGAGTTGGGCGTGCCTCGAGGCCGGATCGTCGTGCTCTAGCTGTGCTATACGGTCGCGGAGGGTAGCGAGCTCGACCTGGTGTCTCTCGTTGTCTCGGATGGTGATTTGAGTGAGTTCGTCGCAGGTAAGGCAGTTCCGGGTGAAGTCGCGGCAGCAGTCAAGGACATGGCCAAGTTTATTGCAGAATGCGCATTGCACTGCTTTCTTGTCGTTTTGCTCAAATGCCATGTAGTGGGTTGTAATGACTGAAGAAATATGGGTCTTCTCGACTTTTGAGTTCAAGGAAAACTGAGTGTGTGCAAATAAGGATCTGTCAGCACAACATAGAAGGTGCATGGTCGAACAATCGCCACACCCTCGTGGGCGGTGCACTTGCTACTGAATTCAGAATCAAGTTTGTACAAACCAATCAGACTCACTAGAATACGGCAGATGCTGCACGCCGTCAGGACGTCGGCTGGCTGCAGGTGAAGAGCTCGCCAAGTGGTACAATACAGTAGCGGTGAACCGTCAACTTCCGCAGATGGTCACTTACGACGGATAGTGATCACAGTCGTTTGATTTGTTATTTGGTAGTGATTTGAATACAGTTCCTCCTTGACTGGCGCAAAATTGTTTGGGATTGATCTGTCGTGCGTTCAGAGTAAGTCTCAATTGTTGTGGCAAGTGATTTGTGTCCAGTATAACACAGCGGATAACTACTTTACGATATGTGAGCCAGCATCTTTGGGTTAGGAAATCCTCGTGGCCTTCAAACTCACATGCTTATTGTCTCAGTAACATAGGGCACAAAGTGAAAGTGAAAGCCCCGTTTGCAAGAGTGGAGCTGCTGCTTGCTTGTTTGTTTACTGTCTCTCCGTCATCGAGCAAAACTCACTCGACCCAATTACGATCACTGTGACTTATCGATTGACCTACAATCCTCTCCAACCGGTGAGAAGCTATCTAAAATTCGCACTGTACAACGCCGTGCTTTCCTATCTTTCTGCTTAATTCCGAGAAGCTCTGGGTCCAGGACCCTCGGAGTCAAAAGATAATCTTACGAAAAACCAACACGTCCAGACACAGCTATCTACTCATTTCTGACTCTTCACCTACACTCGAGCGACAATGACTCCGGGGCCAAAGCCCACAATGAGTGCGAAGTGGGGAAAGCAATGCTTCGGGAGCATTGCCCAAGACCTCAAACTTGTCCATGCCGACTCAACCAGCGCGATGTTTACTATCGATGTAAGAAGAGGCCACGTGTAATGCATATGATGTTTCTGACAGGACCAGAGTAACGCCTACACTGAGGACATGCGAGCCAATGGAAACATGAATCGAACCGCGCGAACACACCAGAAGCAATGGATGACCAGCCAACCGCAAGTCAAGATAGTGGATGCACTTCGAACATTAGAATACATACATAGCACCCATGACAATCCTCCGCAGTGGATTGAAGCTATGCGCAATATCATACACCAATTGGACACGAAGTCTTCTGCTCTTGAAATCGACAAGCTGATCAGCACCATGCTTGATATTTTCTTGGCAAACGACATCGATAGCAAGGACCTCAAAGCCAGTGGTATCTACTCAGGCACAGAGTTTCTCCTCATCTGCTCAGTGGACAGTATCCGAAGCAAAGCTGTGAAGTTGATCAACAAGTGGCGTGGGGCATTAAACAGATCACCTGTCGACATGAGAATCACAGCAATAGTCACCAGCACGGACGAACAGCTCAGGAACTTCCAGGAATTGGCGGTGAAGGACATGTGTTTGAAAGCTGGTATCATGCTTGGCCTAACGTGGGCCATGGATCAGGCTAGCAGTGAGGATCACGTACAGGGCTGGTATGCTAGAAAAACGTTGGCATACTCAGCTCCATGCCTTCTTCCCGACCGAGATTACCGGAATATATCCAGCGAAATATACACTGCGCGTGGGTACAATTGTTTGTCGAAAGATATTCGCAGCCGATTCTCGAACCTTGATGTATTCTGGCATCATGTCACGGCAGCCAGCCCACTAGCGCTTCCTAATCATGTCGATTGTTGGAACATAGTAGCCCAAGTTGGCTTCGATCGGGTCATGTCGCTCAATGTCGCAGAGATCTACTATTCTCTAGCGGGTAACGACCCGGATGGAGTGCTCGAGTCTGCAGCGACGAGTCCGAAACACTCTACAGAGATCCCTATCGCTCAGCGGAGTCCCGCCAAAGATGGTTTTAACGATTGCGGAAGGCATGGCGATGAGGCCTTGACGTCTGATTTCTTCACTCAACACCAGAGTCCTTCCTTCCGAAGAATTATGTCCGAACTCCACGATGAGAACCAGCACGTCCATAATCACATTGACTACATTAGCTTCGATCGTTTCGTCGGGTGGTTTGATGAAAGCACGAGAATATGCCGTGGTATCCTCCCCAGATTGGAGAAGGAAATCGAGGAGCTCCACTCAAATTGGCCCGAATTGCTTTGCGAAATCGAATTCAACGTCCGCACAGCCATGCACGGGAAGGAGATGTATCATGCCATGCGGGAGACTCTACAGAACATGGAGAATAACATCGCTACGTACTGCAGCGATGCTCACGTTCGTGATAGGGAGCTAGCGTATCTTGATCTGGAAGCGTTCCGCCGGAAATGCAAAGAATGTGAGCCTACAGGCATGTATCTGCCGAGCTCATGTGAGCTACATCGAATCCAGCAAAGATTGATGCACATGGTCTGTCGACCAGTGAAAGCGTTGTGGGATATAGAGAGCGTTATGTCGGCAGATCAGCAGCGCAAGCTAGAAGCTAAGACTTCACAAATCAGCCAGCTTACCACCGAAGTACAGGAAAGAGAGGCATTGATATCGAAAGGGCGAGACCGACTCAACGTTATGGAGGAAAAATGTAAAATCCTCAAAGCACAGCTTGAGGAAGCCGAGCAAGTGGCAGCAGCAAAGGCACGAATCGAGGTCGAGAAGCAGAAGAGCAAGTACTACCAAGACGTTGAGAAAGGGGTCGGTGAGACGAGCTCTGCACTTCGTGGCCAGCTTGATGCAGCTCGGGCTGAAGGTTTGTTGTATCGACAGACATTGGCCGACAACGCAAAGTTGAACGCCGAGATGGCAAAGATGAAGCAGGAGATGACTCATCTAAGAGCAACTAAATCACAGAAGGAGGCGGACTGCAAGGTTGCTGAAGATGCGACCAAAGCCATAACAGAGGGCTACAATCAGTTAAGAGAGACTAATGCAAGTGGCGAAACGCGCATTGCGGAGCTTGAAGCAGATCTTGAAAAGTCTGTGGAGGAGCAAGATCAGCTACGCGATGAGATCAACAAGCTGAAAGCCATGAACAAAGCCACAATACCAACACAATCACGCTCTACAGACAATTACGTTATCTTTCACCCAACATCCATCGAGGAGAAGAAGGAAAAGGAATTACAACACCTCGACAGTACGATCGTTGTGTGGAAGAGGACCTTGGCCGAGGCAAAAACCAAGAGAGACAAGACAAAGAAGCAGAGAGATGAGGTTCACGTTCGCATTGCATATATGGAGAAGCAGATCAAAGAACTCAAGGATCTCAAGACGTCGAAAACCAAGCCCCCCTCTGCCACCACGCCTTGGGCAAATCCACCACTATCTGCGCAGCCAGCCAACCTCATCATGGTTCCGTCAGCTATCAGGAAGACTGCGCCTGAGCAAGAACAATTTCCCGTTCTATGTCCGGCACCCATGCCCTCCAACACGCTGCGTGGCGATGCCCAAGTGTTTTCGTCCATGCGAATCAAGACTGCTGTTAACAAAAAAGCTCTACAGCCTCAAACAAGTGCCAGTGAGAGCGCTACTGGCGGTAAAGAGGGCACTGGAGGTTGGCAGCGTCAGCAGAGCAAGCGGGGTGGATGGGGAAACTGAAGCATGGATGGGCTGAGCCTTGACCTCATGGCCTTGGAGAACAGAGTGGGGAGGCAGATGGCACATCCATTTGAAAAGGTTGTGTGCACAGATTGAACGAAGCAAGCGTGGGGGATAACAGTTTCGAAGGATACATGGGTTGGGCCAAAGTACATGGCTTGGAAGAACAATTCGCGAGCGCAACGAGCTTGTCAAGCTTGCTGGCATCAGTGTCTGATAGTATCGTACGCATGTAAATCGATGTCCTTGCAATTTCCATGTGTGAACATGCTTCTGATGCCGCTGATGGACTTTTACGTGCTATATAGTTACCTTGCAAGTCGCCACTCCAAGCTATATGCACTTCTTGATGTAGACGTGACATGGTTACCGTGGACAGCAGATATGATCAATTACTTTAGTGCTTCATCTACACCTAGACATCTAATAGATGCGGTACCTTGTCACGTGTCCACGCATGGGTTAGCTTCAAGCTCATCTTCCTTTACTCACCTTCACTACCTTATGCTGTCTTGCTGACATTGGGCACTCGCTGAGACATCTACACCACTCCCCTCACAAATCTGTTGATGTGAGCGGCGACGATACACAATGTACTATTTTCTCATACTGACCCAACACAGATGAGTCTCGGCTTAGATGAGCTGTGCGGAGAGGGCGGCGAGGTACTTCCGATCACGCAGCCGCCTGGTCCACTTTCAGCGGGCAGGGCAGAGACTATGATCGGCTCTCTGATCAAAGAGCGCGATAGTCTACAAGATCTCGTCGACAAACACGCGACTACCATTGCGCACCTTGAGCGCCGTCTCTATTCCAAAGTGACAGCCAGCGCAACCTTGTCCACGGATGTGGTAGATCGATTCCATCGCGTCGAGAATGATAATGTCTGCCTGAAGAAGGAGAATCTCAGGCTGGGTGACAGCCTTAGAGTTGCAGAGAACGAAGCAGCTATCCTACACAACAGAGTCGAAGAGAAGACGCGGAAGGTAAAGGGCGCCAATAAGAAGACCAAGTCTGCAAAGAAAGTGGTCGTCAAGGAAGAAGAGAAGGCAAAGAACGCGATTCACGACAAACAACACCATGTGAAATCTGAGCAGAACATGCGAAAGGAGAAACGGGAGGCACTGGCTGCGTGCGAGGAACAGCGCAAGCTTGCTGAAGACCTGCGCGCCGAGCTTGAGATCGAGCGCTCTGAGAACGTCCACTTGCGTGAGACTGAAGGCATAGACTCCAACAACACTACGGTCGTGATTTCGATGACACTCCTGATCCGCCGCCAGGACTACATCCAGATGCAGGACATCCTAGAGTCCAACCGCATCAGCTACGTTGATAGAGCCAAGGAATGGTACGAGATGTGGAAGACGAATGCAGAGGAAGAAGTGGTGAAAATCGTTGGAGCGGATTACGAATGATGAGAGGAAGAGGGATAAGATGTACGGTGACATGATCGAAGATGGATTCATGATGACGGGCGCTGAGCATGATGGATGGCGCTCAATGAGAAGCTTGGAGGCTACGTGCCGCAATGCTGAGAGGACTTACAATGCCCGAGAGCATTGAACCATGAGACATTGCGACAAGATACAAAGTGTCGAAAGTAATTGTCCAGTATATGCTCCAGACTTGTAGCAGCACGCGTAGAGCCTAGTCGCCATCGTTATAGTAAAGAAAAACCTTCTGCACAAACCACCTAGAATGCTTCAAATAGCTATATTCGATGCAACATGACAGGCTGCATTGCCCATAAAACGACTCTAACCATACCATGTTATTGATGAGAGAGACGTCGGTTGATCTTGGCGCCGTCAGCCTCGAAGAACGTCTGGCGCACGTCCCCGGACCCACTTCCTCCACCATCGACCGCCCGCGCAGTGAACCAGCGCGAACATGTCCAACATACTTCCCCTCCACTATTCCGGACGCACAACCTCTCACGCACCTCCCACAAGCTCCTCTCAGACATCATTAACCTCCACAATTCGGCCGCAAGCGCAGACCACATCACAATTCACCGTAGCACGAGGGCAGGGCGCAGCGATGAGCGGGAACTCAAGTCAAGGGCCGGGCCTGCGGTATCCGTCGAACAAGAAGAGCGTATATGACCGAAACCTGAATCGCAGTAAGAATTCGGAGCTGAGCAGGGCGGCATTTGCGTATCTTTTCATTGAGATGATTGCATATGCGCAGAAGGGAGCAAAGGACGTGGGGGACTTGGAGCAAAAGTATGTCATGGGGCTCGCTGCTGGCTAGTATGCACCATATGGTGTAGATTATGCTTTGCATGGCTGCGAAGAAGAAGAGGAAGACTAACCATTCTGCTAGACTAAATCAACAAGGCTATCCCATCGGCGTCCGGCTACTTGACCTCCTTCTCTCCCGCTCTGCCAACCCGCTTGCAAGCATACGTCCTACACGAATCCTGACTCTTGTACAATTCATTGCGCAAAACATCTTTCGACACCTCTTCGGGCGAGCAGCGGACGCCTTGGAACGATCAGGGTCCGACCCAAGTCAATACATGATATTCGACAATGAGCCGCTGGTGAACCAATACATATCGCTACCAAAGGAGCTGTCAAGTTTGAACTGTGCAGCGTTCGTGGCGGGCGTCATAGAGGGCACATGCGATGGTGCAGGATTTCCAACTGAGGGTGTTACGGCGCATAGTGTTGGTGAGCAGGAGGAAAGCAAAGAAGGGAAGGCGATGTGGCCTGGCAAGACGGTGTTCTTGATCAAGTTCAAGCCTGAAGTGCTAGAAAGAGAAGAGATTCTAGGCAGAGGCGGGGGTTAAGATGTCATAATGACTACAAGACTCTGTTGACACAACGGGTTTATCGTAGGCTGTCAAAGAACTTGCATGCATAGCGACGGCGTATTGGTCATCAACTTCAGGCATTCGAAGTTAAAGACTCGGCTCAAAGAGAGCTTTTGCTTGATGTATCACTCTGTAATACATATGTCATTGATTCGCAGCCAAAAAGATCTCGTGACATTGCAAGCGCGCGTCTTGATCACGAATGAACCACATAATGATTAGGAATTGTGTATCACGGACTACCGCAAACGGCAAGCGCGGCAAGACGTGCCGATGACAAATGCGCGTTGGCGAGACTGTTCCTGAACATCCCCGAGATTCGCCGCATAGCATAGCTCAGCAGGCAGAATATTCCACAACATTGCGCCATCCTCTACCACGGTATAAAACCAGCGCAGCACCTCAGGCAACGACATCAGAGAATCCGAGAGAAACAAATACAACATCTTATCATCCTTTACACCGGCTACATTGGGCAACATCACCAACAATATCACAATGCCGACAGAAATCCAAGCACCCCTCCACTTCCGCACCCTTCTTAACGCCCACACCTACCTCATCGCAGACTTCTACGCAACATGGTGTCCGCCCTGCAAGCAAATCGCACCCATCTACAACCAACTCTCCACAACACACACCTCAGCAGGCAAATTCGCATTCGTCAAAGTCAATGTCGACGAGCAACGGGAACTAGCCGGCCAGTATGGCGTGACGGCCATGCCAACGTTCCTGGTCTTCAAGGACGGGAAGCAAGTTGATGAGATTAGGGGCGCGGATGTGCGGAGGCTGAAGAGTGTGGTCGAGGGTGTGGGGGCGGAGGTCAAGAAGGCGGAGCAGCAAGCTGCGGCGCCGAGGAAGGATGAGAAGGTGGAGGAGAAGAAGGTGAACGGGGAAGAGAAGACGGTCAGTGGGAGCTATGGGATGAGTGCAAACAATAATTGGAAGATGTCGTTGCATTGAGTATAAATAGTACGCGCGCGAGAATCTGGGTGCTAGGTTGTGTAGAATGATACCCCAATGTTTATTTTCATCATCTGGTCCTAGGTAGTAGCAACACGGCAACGTCTCCTTGCATACAATACATGTATCCTCCGACCACGGTACGTATTCACGATCGTGTTTCAGTATCTCAGCGGCGAGCTCGCCCAAAGCTGATGAGAGATCAATTATATCCCTCTACGTCATTCGTTGGATTTGTAAGGTTGTGAGTTGCCGAACTGAAACAGTCTGAGAAGGACACGTTCACCTGCCAAGAGTTCGCCGCCGCAGGGTCCCACAGCTCATTGAGCTATCCGCCTGCATCTCGCTTCTCTGTCAACTCGACTTGAAGCCTTCAACCCCCACCCGAAGCTTCACAACATTTGCACCATGTTGTTCAGCCACTTAATACCCGCGGCAATTGCGCTGCTGCCCGCCCTCGCATCCGCCGAAGCAGTACTCGACCTCACCCCCTCCAACTTTGGCGATGTCGTCCTCAAGTCCGGCAAGCCTGCCCTTGTAGAATTCTTTGCCCCGTGGTGCGGTCACTGCAAGAACCTCGCTCCCGTCTACGAGGAGCTCGCCACCGTGTTCCAGCACGCCTCAGACAAGGTCACCGTCGCCAAGGTTGACGCAGACCAGCACAAGTCATTGGGCAAGGACTATGGTGTCTCGGGCTTCCCGACACTCAAGTGGTTCGATGGCAAGAGCAACAAGCCTACCGACTACAATGGCGGACGTGATTTGGAGAGCTTGACCAAATTCATCACAGAGAAGACGAGCCTGAAAGCCAAGGTCAAGGGCAAGCTCCCAAGCAAGGTCGTGTACCTTGATGACCAGAGCTTCAAGCAGAAGGTTGGAAAGGATCAGGATGTTCTTGTCGCTTTCACTGCGCCATGGTGCGGACGTACGTCTGCCAGATCTCACTACTCAAACAGCCGCTGACGAAATGTACAGACTGCAAGACTCTGGCCCCCATCTGGGAGACCCTCGCCAACACCTTCGCCAACGAGCCCGATGTCCTGATCGCCAAGGTCGATGCCGAAGCTGAGAACGCCAAAGCGCTCGCACAAGACCAAGGCGTCCAGTCCTACCCCACCATCAAATACTTCAAGAAGGGCAGCATCGAGCCCTCCGCATACGAGGGTGCTCGCGCCGAGAAGGACTTCATTGACTTCCTTAACGCCAACTCTGGCACCCACCGCGCACCCGGTGGCGGCCTTGACGTCACCGGCGGCACCATCGAGGCTTTCAACACCATAGTTGAGAAGTTCCAGGGCGCGTACGGTGATGGTGCTGAGGAGGCTAAGAAGCTTGCCGACACCCTCCAGGACAAGTACGCTCAGTACTACGCCAAGGTCTTCCAGAAGGCCGGCGCCAACGAGGGATACGCTGAGAAGGAGTTCAAGAGGCTGCAGGGCCTCATCAGCAAGGGTAACCTTGCGCCCACCAAGCTCGATGACTTGGTCAGCAGGAGTAACATTCTGCGGAAGTTCTTGGGTACCGAGGAGAAGAGCGAGTTGTAGATAAGAATTGTCTGCAATGGGCTTAGGATGATGGTGATTATTTAGCGCTTGGCCTTCGGGATATCCTTTACGATTAGCACTGGTACGAATATGGAATGATGAAGTATGCAAAAGCAAGTATATGAGACGTTCAGAAGTCTTGTGGGAGTATGAGAATGATGTAGCAGAGAGTAAAACATGATCAAACACAATGTAAACCCCATTGCTGTCTATGGACTCGTAACGCCATTATCGTGATGTTCCCAGCCTATTGCGAGGCGTGGTATAGCTCAAAGTCAAGGCCTCAATGCGCGCAAAACCAAACCATGGATATCTTTGTGACCTATTTGTCCGATGCTGGCCCTTTGCTCCCCTCGCCTGTCTGGATCGTAGCTTCGAGGTTATCGAGCCTTCGCGACATGTCGTCCACTTCATGTACCGATCAGTTCATACATCTTATGACAGGCGACATCGACCTACTCTTTGCAAGCAGCTCACTACTGATGGTGGAGAACTTGGTATTAAGTTGACTCAAAAGGTCATCAACAACTGCAGCCAGTTCGACTGAGCTGTCACTGCTGGCGTTTACGGGCTGTGATGGATGTTAGGAAGATGGACTGTAACACAAGCTTGCATGGAGTACATACCGTCGCATCGCTTGCAGCGCGGTCTACTGAGGGTCGTGGGTGTGACATTGTGAAGTCTCAATTCTTAGAGCGCTGCGCAATAACCTGCTTGGCGAGAGTTTATGTAAAGCGGCAATCGTTCAACCGGGTGCTCTTCTATCACAGGATGCAGGTTGTTAGAGAGTGAATACTAGCGTCAGACCAGCCACGTGATGATTGCCGCGGCTTCTTGCCCGATGCATAGGCGGTGAAATTAGCGTCACCGCTAACACTTTTCTGCGCCAAGATTTCGAACATCAAGATAATTTTTGGAGCTTGGACATCTGATCAAGACACCACGCGCGTCTTCGACACATCCGCGCATCTTAAAGCAACACTTTCGATACTATTCAGAATGGCGAAGAGCAAGCTCAAGTCAGCGCTCGATAACGAGAAGGGCCGAAATATTAAACTCGAGAAGCAGCGCAAGCAGGAGAAAGTGGCGCGCAAGCGCAAAGAGAAGAATCAGCCGCAGGTCGAAGATGAGGCTGAAGACGAGGACGGAGGCGTGCCGCTTGATGAGGTTGAAGTGAAGATCAATGGAAAGACGAAGGACTCGAAGAAGTCGAAGAAAGACAAAAAGCCTGCGCCAGCTGTCAAGGACGCCGAATGGGAGACAGATGGTAGCGAGGACGAGGATGCCAGCGATGATGATGACGACATGGCTGAGCGACCTGCGTTAGATTTGTCGCGCCTCGAGGACAGTGAGAGCGACATCAGCTCTGATGAGGAGGAAATCCGCGAGCAAGAGCGCGCCGAGGATGACGAGGATGCGGAGGAGGACGAAGATGAAGACGAGGACGACATCCCACTTTCAGACATTGAGTCGTTGGCTTCGGAAGATAAGGGCGACATTATTCCCCACCAGCGTCTGACTATCAATAACACCGCCGCCCTCACTGCCGCTCTGAACCGCATACAACTACCATACTCCAAGCTCGCTTTCTCAGAACACCAGTCCGTCATCACCGACGAGCCAGTCGAGATAACCGACATCGAGGACGATTTGAACCGCGAGCTTGCGTTCTACAAGCAGTGTCTGTCCGCGGTCAAGGATGCGCGAGGCAAGCTAAAGAAGGAGGGTGCGGGTTTCTCACGCCCTGCAGACTACTTCGCCGAGATGGTCAAGAGCGACGAACACATGGGCAAGATCAAGCAGAAATTGATCGACGAGGCTGCCGGCAAGAAGGCTTCTGCTGAAGCACGGAAACAGAGAGATCTGAAGAAGTTCGGCAAGCAAGTGCAGGTTGCGAAGATGCAGGAGCGCGCGAAGGAGAAGAGGGACACGATAGATAAGATCAACACTCTCAAGAGAAGTGAGTCTCACTCGTCTATTACACGCATATGAACTTTTACTAACCATACGACAGAGCGACAAGGTGCGGAGATCGGCAACACTCACGAAGAAGATCTCTTCGACGTCGCCCTCGACAATGACGCTAAGCCCGCCGACCGCCGACGAAGCGATGGCAAGCCGGACAACAAGCGCGCCAAGAAGGACGAGAAATATGGCTTTGGCGGCAAGAAGCGACACGCGAAGAGCAATGATGCGAAGTCTAGTGCTGATGGCAGGGACTTCTCAGTCAAGAGGATGAAGGGCAAAGCTGGAGGCGGCGCAAAGCGACCGGGTAAGAGCGTGAGGATGAAGAAGCGATGAGCTGATTGATCTATCGGCGGTATGCAATGCATTAACATGGCGCTCGGGCGTTCACCAATGACATTCAAAAGCGGTTTATTCATGTATAGTGTATGCAGTAGGTCTTCAATCATTGTTCTGATACCAATACATGGCATTTCACAAACTCGATGGATCTTCGCTCGATCAAAGTCTTACCCATCTCGTCATCCCATGTATCGATCTGGTGGCTACATGGCTGTGAACTCTATCTAACGTTCCCACAAAGTCACCCCCTGACTGCCCTCAGGTCGTTTATAGTGGTGAAATCGTGGGCAAACAAAGTACTTTGGGGTCTTGCGCATTACTTTTGCCTTCACTTCGATCCCTTTTTGACTTTCCCAACAAGTCGCCATGCACAAACGGGACTCAATGATCCAGTTCTTATAAAGTATCCAATATATCCTCAACTCTTCACCACTCTCTCTTCTACCTACTGAAAACGTATCCTGCACTCTACGACCCACCAACGCCCACCCGTCCAATTGCGCCCAAACAATTGCGAGTCTTCAGCACCCACAATGCTAGCCAACCTCCTCGTCGAAGACGATCCCTCTCCTCCCACCAACGACTTCTCCACCACTCCACTCGGCCCCCACACAATCTTCTACCTCGCCATCACCACACCCCACACCGACACCTACGTCCTCCACGGCCCCGTAACCTCCTTCTCGCACCTCCTCCCAACCATAAAATCCACAGTCTCAGACTCCCCCTCCGCCATCGACAAGCTCGACGCCTTATCCTCCACCACCGACGTCTGGGGCGCCCCAACGCCCAACAAAGCGTTCTCAGAGCGCGGCTTCACAACCTTCGTCGTCAACGGCCAGCGCGGAACGTTCACCCTGCTCGAGGTGCTGAGGGAGGAGAATAAGCCCGTCTTCGACACACTGCTTGCACCCGTGTATACCGTTTCCGCCCACGGTCCGCTCGCGCACACGCCTGACTATCTAGGGCGCGTGGGCGTGGCGGAGACGAGTAAGCTCGTGGGATCGTTTGTGCGCCGCGACGAGGCGAAGGAGGCGGCGGGGAAGGCGATGGAGGAGCTGGTCAAGGGCGAGGTGGGGGTGAAGAGGAGTGAGCATTGGGGGCGGGAGAGGTCGGGGCTTGGGGTTGGGGGAGGGGTGTTGATGGCGATGAATGGGGAGGGGAGGTGGGAGGTTAGGGTGGCATATGAGGAGGAGGTTATGAAGAGGGTTAGGGAGGGGTCGGAGATGAGGGGGGAGAGGGTTGGGTGGAGGATTTGAGAGCAGAGGGGGAAGGTGGGTGGAGGGGGTGTTTGAAATGAGCTTGGAAGAAAAGTGAGATGCAATTCGGGAGGGGTTTGGAATCCGAAGGACGATGTCGATGGAAGAATCGTGTGGGTGTGATCAGTGACGTAGAGACACAATGTGCGCTTAGATAGAGCGGTGGTTCTAGATCGGAGGAATTCAAACACACAATAATCGAGCAGCAAATTTCAGACAAAATAGACATTGATTTACTTTTGCGCTATGCTCAGACTCGAGCGTCGTACGTGAGGGTATAAATGAGAGTTGATCACAAACTCCAGGCTCAAGCGCATCGCGCGAGCATCAAAGAAATGAAACGCCTAAGGCTCCAGCGCGTTGCGCGAGCTCTAATCTAACCGTGAACGCCATTGTACCAAGCTGTCGAAATAGCCTCCGTGCCCTCCATATAGTACATATCCTTTCCCACTCTCTAGTGATATTTACATCATACCCTTCTCGCTAACATTCTGGGCCGGCGCCTTGCCTGTACCCACATAGCTCAGGGAGTCATTCGAAGCCGCATCTTTCTCCCCCTTTTGCTTCTTCTTCGAGCTCAGCTTCTTCATCATACGGCCAGTGAAGCGTGCAAGCGGGCGATACGCCAACACGAATGGCTTTCCGAAGAAGTGGGCGAGGACTGCGAACCATGCGTCCGGGAAGAGGCGAACAGCGCAACCCCAGGGGATGCACAGGACGGCCACAACGACAGAGATTGCCCACTGGTTTCCGGAGATTCGGGTAATGCTGAAGGCTCGGCCGCCGTACATGGCAATGAGCACCTGCGCGCTGACCATAATGACGTTCATGGCGATGAAGTAGTAGTTCTTGTGGATGCCGGCAAAGATGTTGAGTTTGTTATCCAAGCGACGGTTGTTGTACTGGTTGAAGATCTGCAGCCACACGAACATGTTGAAAATCATGGATCGCATCTCGTTCTCGGGGTAAGGCAGGAAATGAGGGCCACCAAAGTGCAGGACGAAAGTGGCGATGACTTGGAAAATGGCTTGGCCGATGATCATCTTCCACATGGTCATGCTGATGATGGAGGCTTTGCGAGGGGTGGGAGGGCGGTCTAGAATCTCGTCGGTAGGGGCATCAGTGGAGAGTGATAGAGCTGCAAGAGAGTCCATGAAGAGGTTGATCCAGAGGAGTTGGACGGCGGTCAAAACTGAGCGCATTTCAGAGTCTTCGAGCGCGGTGATGAAGGCGACGAGCATAGCTGTAATGTTGACAGTGATCTGGAATTGCAGGAACTTCTGAACCGCATCGTTGACTGCTCGTCCCCACATGAGCGCAGTGAGGATGGATGAGAAGTTGTCGTCCATGAGAATAATGGCTGAAGCTTCTTTGGCTACTTCAGTACCAGCAATACCCATAGAAAACCCAATGTCAGCTGCCTTGAGTGCGGGTCCGTCGTTGGTACCATCGCCGGTTACAGCAACGATGCCACCAAGTGCGCGGAGTCGTGTTACCAGTACGCGCTTGTCCTCAGGAGATGATCGTGCTAGAACTTGTAGGCGCGGGAGCATTGCATCCATATCGTCCTCACTAAGCTTGCGGAACTCAGGGCCCTCCATGACAATGCCATCGGTGTAGATGCCACACTCGGTTGCGATTGCCGTTGCTGTAACGATGTTGTCACCGGTAACCATGCGTGTAACCACTCCTGCGTGGCGAGCCTTTGCCACAGCCTCAGGAACACCAGGTCTTAACGGATCTTGGATGCCGACAACCCCTAGGAAGGTCATGTCTCCAAGAAGTGCACCAAGATCTGCAGCTACAGAAGGGTCGTCGGGGTTTTCAGCACCTCGTGGAGGCCATTGTTCGAATTCCTTGTAGATGAGGGCAATTGTGCGCAAAGATTGCCTGGCGTATTCGTCGATGGTACCAGCGATGCGCTTCACGTGACTGCCATCCATATTGACAACGCCAGTAGGAAGTGCGATATCGGTGGAATAGCTGAGCAGAATTTCGGAGGCACCCTTGACCATCAATCGATATGAACCGTTCGAGAGCTTCTGTACCGCACCCATGCACTTGCGACCAGAGTCGAAAGGCAGAAGTTGTACAACCTGTGCGCTGGATCGCTCCTGCGATAATGAAGTCATACCCAAGGTGTTCTTTGCGAAGCCCAGAAGTGCAGTCTCAGTCTTTGAACCGACGAAGCCAAATTCGCCACCATCGCCCTCAAAGGCAGTGGAGTTGATGGCGATAGACTCAATTAGAAGACGGCTTTGCTGGCTGTTCAAACGTTGCGCGAATTGCGACGAGCGGTTATCGGCAGCTCCAGGGTTCTTGTCGTCGAAGGTGTCTTCTCCAAAAGTACCCGTGACCACAGTCATTTTGTTCTGGGTGAGTGTTCCCGTCTTGTCTGAGCAGATGGTTGTAGCGTTGCCCATGACCTCGCAAGACTTGAGAACGCGGACCAGATTGTTCATCTTGACCATTTGCGTTGTTGCGAATGCAAGTGCAAGAGTGATGGCGAGTGGCAATCCTTCGGGTACAGCAACAACGATAATGGTGACCGAGACGATGAGAATCTCCATGAACTTCGAGGCCTTCTCAGCGGCGCTGAGTGGACTGCCGGGGAATGTCGCAACGAGACGGAACGTGAGGATCAAGAGGAGTAGAAACGAGGCCGCACTAGCAAGCTTTGCAATGGCTTTCGCAAGCTTATCGAGCTTAATCTGTAGCGGGGTGGCTTCCATATCTTGACGCATGGCCATGAGAATACGACCGTAGCTTGAATACACGCCGATAGAGGTGATAAGGTAGGTTCCAACACCTTCTAGGACCTTGCTGCCCGATATGATGAATGGGTCCAAATCCTTGTTGTCGTTGTGTCCGCGCTCGAGGAGACGAAGTACCTGCTCGGCATTGGTCTTCTTCATCTGGTCAGATTCACCAGTAGCCGACGACTCGTCGCATTTGACGTTGTGACCGGAAATAAAGATACCGTCAGCTGGAATTAGGTCTCCGGGCTCCATGTGTAGAACGTCGCCAACAAGAATGTCATAAACAGAGATTGTGAATGACTTTCCTGATCGGATGACTTTGACTTCTCGTGCCTCTTTCTTTGCGTTCAGCTTGACAAAAGCTCGCTCCTTCTGCCAGTCGTTGATAGCACCGACAAGTACGACAACGGCGATGGAAACGCAGATGGCACAACCCTCGATCCAGTCAACGGATGGGGGAGCATCAGGGCCGTGGTCGACACCAAAAGTTTCGTACAAGCCAAGAGCTAGAGAAATGACCGCAGCTACAGTGAGCAGGATAAGGACACTCTCCTTGTAGTATGCTTCCCACATGAGCTTCAAAAACGATTTCGCCTTCTTGGTTGGTAGGACGTTGGTTTTGAAGACAGTTTTCCGATCGTGAAAGGCCTCTCCTGAAGAAGAAGAACTAGGGGCAGCCGGACCGGCATCAGCGACATTCATGTGGCGAGTCTCAACGGGGCGATGAAGCGCAGATGAATTGGCGCCACGAAGCTTCTTGTACATTGTTGTGGCTTCATCGAAGGACATGGATCCTGTCAACTCTGTTTCCTCGAGACTCAGTCCGGCGTCGACATCAGTACGAAGGCCAGCCTCGAGGCCAGGAAGGCCTCCAAGGGCGATGAAAGCCGCTAGAGACTTTGGGTTCAACATCTTATTCAACTGACCCGGAGTGAATGCGAACTTGTTGTTTGGTACTGTAAAGTCCTTCTCAGTACCAGGGTCGGGTCGGAGAGCATCCTCCTGCCGTTGTGAGTCGAGGGTATATTTGCTGATGCCACTGACTCCACTGTGTACTGAACCAGCGGCAGACGTGGTAGGGGGTAGGAGTGTGGCATCGCTAGGTGCTCGGCTTCGTGCTGCGTTTTGCAAGCCCTTGGAAGACGAGCTCATCGCACTGAGTGATCGCTCATGGGAGCGTGGGGCGAACGATCGTTCTGGAACGAGCGTTGCTGGCGAAGCATTCTCGGTGAGTGTGGAGAAGGTGTCGGTTGTGTTTGATCGCGCTGGCGCCTTTGGTATGTCGACAGTGATCTCAGGTAGAGGAGGGAGGGAAGGATTTTGGTCGCGACCATGCGCGTTACTTGACTGAGAGGATGCCATGTTCAACAGGCAATTGATGAAGGGGGTCGATGATCAACAGACCCGATTCAAGTGTAGATGAGCGACTGAAAAATACTTGAAATGCTCCACGAGCGCTGGAGTCTGAGAACATGCGCATGGTGAAAGATATAATATACCTAAATTCTAGGATGATGTTTCTAGAATGGTAGACCCCATCGGGTAAGCTTCAGATTCATGCAGGTGCGGCCTTGGCCTTCCGCTCCGTCACTTGGCCACCTAGCGCGGTTCTAAGAGGGAATCACCAGGTCTCTAAGCTTGTGACCATCAAAGGATACCATGTGGAGCGCGAAAGACGTGCACATCGTCTCCGCTAATTGGGGCTGTGCAGCTTGAGACGATGTGAAAACGGAGCCGAGCGGTGCTTGTCCGCATTTTGGAGCAGACAAGGCGAATTGACGCGAGATGAAACGTAGCCAAGCGCAAAAGGCGTGATGACAAGAACGAAGCGGAGATGTGGTTCCTTGGAAGAAAAGGCTTGGGCATGCTAACGTTAAGTAATTGCTGAGCCCCTGGGGTCGTGGTGCCTGGCGATCACATCTCCAGACATCGCTTCCGTGTTGCAGATCTTGTATCCTGAGGCTCGACCGTCTCACCATTCGTGAAACAATATTCGATGAGGTTTCATGGTGTCGCCACGCGATGTTTCGATCGTTTTTGGATCGTGTGTGGAGAATTGCGCGACGAACTGCCGTGATGGTGGTAGAATGTCGAAAGCTCAGGGACGTGGTGTTGAGAGCAAGTGGTCCGGAGAGCTTAGCTGTCGTAATGTGGTTAGCCTCATGCGAGCGCGGGCTGGGTCTCGTCCTCCTCCGCTCCGCGCATGACTGAGGACCACAATTCCCATATCAAGTCACTCAGATGTGTGAATGTGGCCTGGTGATATGATCATTTACACCTGTGCTGCACGTAGATCAGGATGCTGGACGATTTGTGACGTAGCTCGTAAGCAATACCCCAATTCTGGGAAGACAACATACTGAAGCAATCCAATGGTTGATACGCGAAATGCATCTGCATTGATATTCCGCAGCTTAGTGCATATGATAGAAGTCGAATGGAGGTTCTCGAGTATTGATAAAATGCAATAAGGTTTTCGTCTGATGTGCTATGTAGTAGCGTGGCAGCGACAACACATCCTGTGATTCACGTAAATTTACTAAAAGATCTGTCTACTTGAAGAAAAATATGATGTTAGTTGTTGCAAGTGACGATCTGCAGGAATACGTTAGTTGTCGATCTGTATTTACATTATTCGACCGCTGTGCGAACGATATGCAAACACTCAACGATGGCTAGCGAACATCATTTAGGGTGCTCGATAACGTAGGACCATGCCAGTGCCGCTTGATATCTCCACAGTGATTGCTATACATAGCTAGATGAATGATGTCGTACTTTGCAGATCTTGGTAGTTGGTCGTTGTGTACCCATTGCCTGTGGTTAACTTTGTGTCTCCCGCATTACCAGAATGCGGGTAGCGGTCGGCAACGGCACCGTCAGTGTGGAGAAGCTTTGACTAGTGTGGTGTTGGAATAGAGTCCAATGACGTTGGTAAGCCCATAAGCACCCAGTCGCATTCGCTCTAAGATGATTCGGTAGATTTGGTAGAGTGACAGCGATGTGCCCCACCACGGTAACCGGCGGCCTAATCGAGGATCGGGTATCTGGCAGCTGTCGTATGCTTCTGTTTGGATGCTCAGACTTGCGACGCAATGGTCTTGCTCAATCAAGACGAGGTCGCAATGTGGCTTGTTAAGAGGTTAGCTCAGTGAGTAACATGGCGAATAGGGTTCTTGTGATAAGAGGCGAGGGTTTTGGCGTATGGTGGCAATTATACATGGAAGAAAGGCACAGTCAACCAGCCCCGCGATTTCGGTGGATCCATGGTCAATGCCTCGCAGGGCGGAGTAAGCGTCTCTGCCGCGCTGGACAGTACATGTTACGGTAGAGTCGAAGGGGGTTAGAAGGCGTTGGGAGTGGACTCGGTAAAAAGGGGGCCCGATGAGAATGATGGAGGAAGGGCTTGAAGCAGTAATGTCACCGCGACATGTAGCGCAATCGAGGTCATGGACAAGCCAGGTGTCAGCCTATGTTGTTTGGTGAACATGACGGCGTCCAGTGGATGCGGCATTTACTGCTAGGCCGACTACGACGCTGTGGAGGGGTCGAATTACCTATATCAGAGATTGGGAAGCACAAGGATGAGATGAATGTGCCCAAGTAGACGCGGCTATCGCAGTTGAGAATGGGCATGATGCACCACGGCCAGGCGCAGCAGACATGTTTGAGGTTGGTGCACTGGATGACGGCATTCGTGCCATGCGTCTTGGTGGAATGGATGGGAGGTGTCTGCATTAACCATCTCCCAGCCGCAGCATCCGAGACCCAGCGCCAATGTGAGCCGAAGCTGCCAGGCGGCCAGCATTAGCTATGATAATACTGTGTCTCTCAGCTCGCAGCGTGCGCGGGCCAACCATTGCGCCCGCAGCGTCAGCTAAGCTTCAGACAGGCGCCGCACCTGCACAGAGCCCGTTGCTCCCTCCTGCCTCCCGACAGACGCTCATGACGCGCATGCATTGTTGAATCCCCATTTGGGCACACGCGGCGCACCCAGTGTACAGTCCAGCAGCAACAAGCAATTCTTGGCCACGGCGGCTAAGAGCCAGCAGCTCCGAACAGCCACGACGTAGCCGCCACAATGCCACGGCCGCCCTTCACCAGCAAACTGTCTCTACCCACCCGCTTCAAGCACCCGGGCACCGCCAGCGGACAGCAGACCCCCACCAGCATTCCCACCAGTCGTGCAGGCAGCCCCAAACGCATCATGGACCAGCAAGCAAAGCCCGGCCTGATGTTGCGCGCCAACGTGATCAAGGTGCGAGCTATGTTCCCCGCGGGAGTGAGGAGCTCCAGGCTAACCCTTGCTTGCAGGGCAGCGGACTCGCTGCAAAGGACCGCAGTGGCACATCTGATCCGGTGAGTTGAGCGGGTCGACGAGGCATGCACCGTCTCTGCGCGTCGCAAATACAGCAATTGCACCTACTGACCGCCGCCACGCAGTACCTGATACTATCGCTGGGCGAAGCGAAAGAAGCCACCCCAACCATCAACAAGACGCTGAATCCCGAATGGAACACAGTGCTCGACCTGCCCATTGCAGGCGAGCAGAGCCTCCTGCTTGAGGTGTGCTGCTGGGACAAGGACCGCTTCAGCAAGCACGATTACATGGGCGAGTTTGACGTCATACTCGAGGATCTGTTCGCCGACGGCCACGCGCAGCAAAAGCCCCAGTGGTACCGTCTCGAGTCCCGCCGCAACGGCAGGAAAACGTCCGTTGTCACGGGCGAGATCCTGATCCAATTCGCCCTCGTCGACACCAGCAACCCCTCCGCCCCGCCCGAGCAGCTCGTGCAGAGGCTGCTCACCATAGCTGGCAATTCGCCGAGCCCAGACGAAGAGGAGGCCGAGCTTCTTCTGCGCGCCGACAGCAACAACACCGATGTCGACGATGAGGATAGCTCAGATGAGCCACAGGATGAGTCCAAGAAGGCTGAGAAGACAGAGCGGCGTCGCAAGAAACTGAGGCTGGCTAGACTGAAGAAGAAGGCGAAGAACATCACCGGTGGAGGATATGAATATGTCATCGACAGTGCCGATGTTGCAGGCGTCTTATTCCTCGAGATTGTGAAAATCACCGATCTCCCGCCGGAGCGCAATGGTGCGTACACGCAATTCACTCCACCTACAGCAGCTGACCTTTCCACAGTCACAAGAACCTCGTTCGATATGGACCCCTTTGTTGTGACCTCCCTAGGCAAGAAGACGTACCGCACCAAGACCATCAGCCACAACCTCAATCCAGTTTTCGACGAAAAGCTCGTTTTCCAGGTCATGCGTCACGAAATCAACTACTCAGTCAGTTTCACCGTCATTGATAAGGACAAGTTTTCCGGCAACGACTACGTGGGCACTGTAAACCTGCCCCTCGAGAGGGCAGTGTCGGACGCGCCAGAGGCAGACCCAGAAACTGGACTCTACAAGCTACCAGAGCCTGTCGAGTCGCCGGGTCTACCACCTGCAGAAAAAGAGAACAGGCGGTCCCGTTTCCGTCTGCCAATGTCGCGCTCGTCATCTTCCCACAGCTTGTCGCGCTTGGGTCGCCCATCTTTGAAGAAGGAGCATTCTGCTAGTTCACTGTCCACTAAAGACTCGACCAGTTCTTTGCCTCCAGCGCCAACAAGCAATCCTTCTGCTGATTCTAACGGCCAGCTTACACCAGGTAGCAGCACAATCCTTGCAGACCCAACAGCGGTTGATGACCAGGATCTCGAGACCTACGTTCTACCTCTGGAGTTGAAACACAAAGAACGCTGGGAAGCCAAGCACAACCCACTCTTGTATGTCCGGGCAAAATACTTGCCGTACAAGGCTCTACGGCAGCAATTTTGGAGGGCTATGCTCAAGCATTATGATGCTGACGATAGTGGCTTACTCGACAAGGTCGAGCTCACCACGATGTTGGACACCCTGGGTTCCACTCTACGCGAGTCTACCATTGAAAGCTTCTTCACTCGCTTCGCATCTCAGCACAATGGTGAAGGCCTTTTGACGTTCGACGAAGCGGTCATCTGCCTCGAGGACCAACTGCATGCGACCGAAAACAAATCACATAACGGCGCCAGTACTAGTGGATCTGCGACACCAAGCCTACAAACACCGTCCTTGGCCTCTGGCAACTTAACTCCAATCAACAAGAACAGTTCCACCACCTCCATTCCGGTGCTCGAGACTGACCACCTCGGAAAGCCAGGCGAGGAAGGCGAGAACATTCAGATTGACGATCTGGCGGATGAGAAGGGTGAAGAACACGTCATCGAGATTCGCGAATGCCCAATCTGCCATCAGCCAAGATTGAACAAGAAGTCAGATGCTAACATCATCACCCACATTGCTACCTGCGCTAGCCAGGACTGGAGACAAGTCAACAACATTGTTATGGCTGGCTTTGTTACTTCTAGTCAAGCTCAGCGTAAGTGGTATTCCAAGGTCATCACCAAGATTTCGTATGGAGGCTACAAGCTCGGTGCCAACTCAGCCAATATTCTTGTACAAGACCGTATCACTGGTCAAATCAATGAGGAGCGCATGAGCGTGTACGTCCGCTTGGGTATCCGTCTACTTTACAAGGGCCTCAAATCTAGTAACATGGAGAAGAAGCGGAGTAAGTCCTTTTGGTTGTGTCGGATAGCCACCCGCTAATTATCAAACAGTCCGAAAACTATTGAAGTCTCTCAGCTTCAAGCAAGGAAAGAAGTACGACGATCCTGCATCGGCAGCTGAGATTGAATCTTTCATTGCGTTCCACCAGCTGGACATGTCTGAAGTCCTGCTGTCCACGTCCGAGTTCAAGAGCTTCAACGAGTTCTTCTATCGAGCTTTGAAGCCAAGTGCGCGCCCATGTTCTGCACCTGAAGACCCGCGAGTCATTGTCTCGCCTGCCGACTGTCGTTCTGTTGTCTTCAATACGATTGATTCTGCACAAGCCATCTGGGTCAAGGGTCGAGAGTTTACAGTCGAACGCCTCCTAGGCGATGCTTACCCTCAGGACGCTCAACGCTACCATGGAGGCTCACTCGGCATCTTTCGTCTTGCCCCGCAAGACTACCATCGTTTCCACATTCCAGTTGACGGCGTTCTCGACGAACCTAAGCTTATTGAAGGCGAGTATTACACTGTCAACCCAATGGCTATCCGTTCGGCCCTCGATGTCTACGGCGAGAACATTCGCGTGATTTGTCCGATTGACTCAGTTGCACATGGGCGCGTGATGGTGATCTGTGTTGGTGCCATGATGGTCGGCAGTACTGTCATCACACGCAAGAAAGGCGACCAAGTCAAACGTGCCGAAGAGCTTGGCTATTTCAAGTTTGGAGGTAGCACTTTGCTACTGCTATTTGAACCGGGGCAAATGAAGTACGATGATGATCTGGTTGACAACTCCAGCTCGGCCCTGGAGACACTGGTAAGTATAATGCCAATACTACTGCTGATGGAGTGCTAATAATATGTTAGGTCCGTGTTGGTATGTCCATTGGTCATAGTCCCAACAGGGACGCTCATCTGCCGGACATGCAGAAAAGCAATCCAACCATAGAAGAGAAACAAGAAGCGAAGCGCCGGATCGAGGGCAGTCTTGCGCCCGAGGGCGTCAGAGGACCTATGCCTGGCGCGGGAATGTAGAATTAGACGGCCCAGATGCAAAAATACGGCCATGGACATAGAAAAATCTGGAGACATGTCGTAAAGACGATGTCTGGAAGGACGACATGATGACGGCATGAGAGCATACGATTTAGCAGTCTTGGACTCTGCTTCTTCTCGGCGTTTTGCAGCGATTCTGTTCATTTTATAGAAGAGAGGGCTTCATGATGGTATGTAGTTCAACCTAGCTAGCTCCAATATACGAAAGAGCACATCTCTGGCTGTGAGGATTCCAGTATGCATTGTCAGACCCGCTATGCCTGCATCGCGGTGGTCGGTCCGCGGTGAGGTCATGTGCGCAGCTCGATTTGTGCTAGCGCGTCGGTTTGTTTACGTGCCCGCTCATCTTGGGGCAGGAGCCACCGCACCCACCACTTCCCTGCTGTCCCGTGCCACAAACCCTCACGCCGCGACCACGACTTATTCACATTATCGCCCGACTCAATACACACCCTACGTATACCTCGAACATCTTAGGCACACTGCCGTAGCAAGTTGTGCGCGCACCCGAGCCTTGAGGCGAACTTTTGTTGTTGCGTCAATGCACGCGCCGTGAACCAACCCGCGAACACCTAGCAACCGGACTCATGACCACCATCTTTGCGCGCTCACCTCTCCAATCGCTCCCAATGGCCGCCAACCGACCCACGACGCGACGGAGAAGTGTGAAACAGGCTTTCGAAGACGATGATGCGCCCGCGCCCAAGCGGCCGCGCACCGAAGTGAATGGCACAGCCAAGCGGGCCGGCGCAACCAGGAAGACTGCAAAGGCAGCATACGACGAGGACGACGACGGCTTCCAGTTCACCAGGCGTACGACTCGCAAGACTGCGAAGGCGCAAGCGGTCCCCGCGCCGGAACCTATACCAGAAGAGCCTCCTGCAAAGTCCGCGCGCTCTCTAGACCCTGCGCCCGCCAAATCCACCGCGCGGCGGAAAAAGGCCTCGATCGCTGCAATTGAGCCTGAACCCACAGAAGCACATAAGCGCCGCCGTTCGACGCGTCTCTCTGGTGACCGGGAAGAATTGGAAGTCCGCCCGAAACCCACAGATGCCTCTGCGAAGCGCGCGAAAAAGAGTGCGCCGGCTGAGAAGGAGAGGAAGAAGCAGACCACTCCAGCACCAGAACCACAAGTGGAACAGAAGACCGCATTCAAGGGCACCAGGACACCGACGCACAACGAGCTGACCGTTGCAAAGAAGCGCGACCCCAACGCGCAACGAATCATGCTACCTTTTGCCGACACGCCGGTAATCACGCGCAACAAGGAGATGCGCAAAGGTAGCAAAGAGGGACACAGGAGGAGCAGCACAGGATTGCGTGGCCGGAGGGCAAGCTCGCTGATCGACAGCGGCATGTCGAATGGTAAGTCTTGGAACTAGACACGAAAAATTCCCAGTTGCGCCACCAGATTCGTGATGGTTATTCCACCACGCTGAACAGATGCTAATAACCTGCAGCTTTACCGCACTCAGAGGTCGCAGTGCGAGACTTTTATAAATACGTTGAGCAAAGTTTGCCGGAACCACGGCGAATGAAACAGCTGCTCACGTGGTGCGGCTCAAGAGCGCTCCCCGATAAACCCTCCGGCGACGTTAAGAACGCAAATGCGATTATGGCTGCTAGAGCCATACAACAAGAGCTTATCGACGATTTTGCAAGCAAGCCCGAGCTTTCAGATTGGTTCAGCAGGGTGAGAATCTTGATTGCGAACTACTCGAATCAACGCTGATAGCTTTATAGGAAGAAATTGCCCCGGCTCCAGTGGTAAAGAAGCCGAACCCTCAGAACGAGAAGAACAGAACTACTTTACAGGAGCTGGAAGAAGAGATCAAAAGGTAAGCAGACGGTCGGCGAGTGAAACGCTTTTTGCTAACATATTCGCAGACTGGAGGAAGAAAAGACCGCATGGGAAGCTCTAGCGGCCACATCAGCACCTATGCCTCCACCAGCTCCATCGAAACACGCACTTTTACCAACACTCTCCGACATCGACACTTCGCTCCTTGACCCCGAACAAGCCGCCATACTATCCGCCCTACAACTTCCATCCGCACAATCAGACACAGCAACGTCGCCACCCTCATCCACATTCACATTTACCACCCCGAGCGCACTACAATCCCACCTCACGCAGCTCAGCCAATCCCTCGAACCCAACATCGACCTCTTCGCAGACGGCGTCCACAAGATCGAACAATACCGTTCCGCAGCTGAGCGCGTGGCAGACCGCATTCTCAGCACAGCGAGTAAGCGTCTGGACGAGAGGGACCGTGACACCAAAACACGAGCTGGAGCTGAAGGAATTGGTGTGGGTGATGTGCTGCGCGGACTGGCGGGCGTGTTGAGCGAGCGATGATATGGAGGTTTTTGTTCCATGTTTTCAAGACTGTATGAGCATGATAAATGTGGCGTTTTCGTGGCTTCGATTCGATTTGATCTGGAGCTGGTCAAGGCTGAGAGTGAATGGCAATGGACGATTGAGTGCGGATATACCAAATTTCTTGAACTTGTTTTGTTGTGTGTATCGTGTACAGACTCCGCATAGCATGGTCTTTTGAGGCTTTCTTTTGCTGTTCAGCCTGCACATTTTGCGTTGACGGACTGTACATTCTCTCCATCCACATATCAGCCTCCATAACACGCGCGAACACATTATTTCTTCTCACCGTTCGTATTTCATTTACCCCACCCTGCAAGTCCTGTCCTCCATATCAATTCCCAACATACCAGACACCTAGTCTGCCCAGTCCACCCTCCAGACTCAGCGCAAACCCCATGGTGACGCGCAGCAGCATCAGCCGCTGTTCGAGGTACCTTAACGTTTCCAGATTCGTGCTGACGAGCTGCGCAGGCGTGCGTCCAAGTAACTGCTCCCAAGCCGCATCTGACAGAACCAGTTTGCCGCTCGCGATCTGGCCTGTTTCGTCGATGATTGGACCAAGCTACCACATCAGCAACACTTCTCCTCTATAAAGTGAAGGGTGGATGAACGACTTACGATCCTCGGATTAAGCCTCAAGTCCACCATTTTCTCACATCCCTTACACACTTCCTCCACTTTGTTGGCATATACGGCCATGCCACAACACTCATTGCACATGAGCATGCTGCGCTTATACGGCGCCACGACATCGAGCTGCGTTAGTATCACAGATACATATCCCACTGCCTTTTCCTTCGGATTATTGCGCGCAAACTCATCAATCTCCGCAAGGGTCCACAGCGCTCGTATCTGCGCATCACGAAAGTTGTCGACGTCCACATCAGTGGGGAACGGAGGATTGACGTGTTCCTTCTTCGTCAAGCGCTGTGCAAGCGTGCGGAGGCGTCGTGCGTCAGCGAGATCTGGGTCAATGTCTATGCGAGAGTTGGCGTTGAGGGTGAGTTTGGCTGTTTTATCGATGCGCCAGCCTGGACAGGAGATGAGGAGTATAGTGTGGGAGGGCTGGAAGGAGGATGCTGAGTCGGCGACGCGGCTATAGAGAGTGAGGGTCGCGTCTGCGGTGTCGTCGAAGATGCCGAGGGAGATGAGGTCAGAGGTTGTGCCGTTTCTGTTGATGTCTTTGTCAACATGTTAGTGCTGGGTAAGAAGATGATAGGTTTGGTTGTTTACACTTCTTTCGGGCGCCGATGCTCTTGATACAGACGAGTAGTCTAGGCTCTTCGATATCGTAGCCACCGTCTGTGAAGCTTCTCAGCGTCATCAAGCTCGGCAGTTCTTTCGTGTCGAGACAATTAAAAGGCCGCTTGAACTGCGTCCCATTGTCGCTGTTCTCATGTACCATAAGGTGGCAACTCCTCTCACCCTCTGGGAAGATGCTCGTGAATAGCGGCGCAGTACTGGGCGCGAGACGGTTATGCTCTGAGCTATTGGAGACGTGCACCGTCCATACTGTCACGAGCTGTCCAAGCCGGATACTGTACAGGCTATTATTGTACCAGAGTCGCACCGTGAGGACACCAGTATTATCGGCAAGCTGGATCTTGATGTACCCTTGCGCTGCTCCATGCTGCTTGCTGGGTTTAGCCACATCATAGAAGTTCACCACGCGACCCATCAGGGTGAGGTTGCGCGGGCCAGGCTCGAGAGTGCCAATGTCTGCTTCTTGATAGTCGAGAGCTGGCTGCACACCATTATTCAAGTACTTGGAATCGTGCAGTGGTATGACAACAGTCACTCACAGTCCATCGCGATAAGGCCGGCGCGTCAGATGACTGCAGTGCGGATTGTCTCTCCTCAGCTGTGAAGCCATCGCCGTTCTTCGTTGGCGATGAGAAGTAAGATTGGATTGCTGACCCTGGCATGGTTGTGTGTGTATGTGTGGTGTCATGTGGTCGCAAACTTTTTCTTGAGGTGTGGTTGATGGCAAGAACGCACCTTCCTCGTGCACACGTACCTTCCCAGTCCATAATGCGAGATCCTATCACCTACCAACAAGCTTCATCGAGCATGACACACTACTTCTCGATACTTACCTATTTTAGTCCTGTAGCTAGCACTGTTAATGTGCATGCGGGAATGGTAGAACAAGACAAAGGGCTCATTGGATCACGCGCATTTGCAACAGTACAAGTATATCGTGATTGTCATTATCTTCATCCGTAAGGAGTGTATAGAGTCAGATGGATGTATATAAGTTTATCAATCTTGCAAGAGTTCTTGGCTGGACAAGCTGTTCGCATGATGGCAAACAGCATCTTCGACTCGTCTAGAACAGCTTGTGCTCAAGGGTCATATCGTTCTCCGGCTCGAGGCCAACACAGGCACGGAATATGTTGGTTAGAGCAGCACGCTGCTTGCCGAGGGCGTTGACAACAGGAGTGCCGGCTGGGGTCAAAGGAGCCTGGATGTTGTTAGTTTTATATACTCTTACTATAGAGTAAATCACGTACCTTGAGCATGTAGCTAAGAACGCTGAGAACGCTGTGGAAACCGGCGTAGTTGGCATCGCCACCCTCGGCGCTGTGAGCCTTCCACTGCACACGCGTCATGATCTCGGCAACGAGGACCAAATCGATGATCAACGGGGAAGCAAGGAGAGAGTCCTCGCAGACATTGAACAAGCTGATGGTCTGGTGACCGTCCAAGAAGATCTCGGCGTAGTACTCGTCAAGAGCGCGCTTGTCGTCTCCAACAGCGGGCATGTACTTGATGACGACGCAGTGGTCTGGGTGCTCACCCTCCTTGTAGAGCACGTTGTTGGCCGCAACCATATCGTCGACGACATTAGACTTGGAGATCTCCTTGGAGCGGAACTGCTTCTGGGAGCTGAGGTTCATACCGTCGTTGTTGCCAAGATGGTTGTAGCTGGCAATAGAGGTGAGCTTGATACCAGCGTTGATCAGGAAGTCCACGAGCGCAGACTTCATCTTGGTCTGTCCAGACTTGAAGTCATCGCCACCAATGAAGGCATTGTGCTTCTCAGCAAACTGGATAGCGCCCGGAACAAAGGTGTTCTGAGGAGAGCCATTGATGAAGGGAGCACTCTCGAGAATGGATGCAATGGCAAAGACAGTGGAGGGAGAAACTTCCTCATGGCCAGTCTCGATGGCCTTGATCAGGTTGTCAGCGGTGTCGTTGACGCCCTCGATGATGTCTGCATAGCGCTCCGTATTGGCGGTCCACTGCACAATGACCTTGTCCAGGCCGTTGGCGGCCTTGAAGTCGCGGATGTCCTTGCGAATCTGCTCGACGTGGGCCATGGAAGCTTTGCTGCCCTCGAGGATGTTGTCGGCACGCTCCTCCTGGTTGGCAGCGATGAAGTCAGGGTAGTAGATACTAGGGAGGGGCTTCATAGCGGCCATTTCCTTACGGACAAGCATCTTCAGAGATGGGGAAAGCACCTTGGCACGGTCCATGGCCTCAGAAAGGTTCATGCCGCTGATGTCCCAACCACCAACAACGAGATCGTTGGGGTGAACCATGGGCAGAAGATCATGGAAAGGAATATGAATCTCCTTGCCGGTCTTGCTATCCACTCCGAGCTTGGTGGTGGAGCTCATGATGACAGATCCATAGTAGTTGGCTGCGCGCTTGCCTTGCTTGGTCTCCCAAACGAGATTGCGCTTGTTGGCGATGATACCTGCGGTGACAGTGGTACCATTGTTACCACCCCAGCCGACAAGCATGACGCCGACCTTGGGGATTTTGCGGTCGACCTTGAAGTCATAGAGAGTCTCCTTGGGAATGGCGACATATTTGCCCTCGGCGTTCTGGGAGACGTCCGTAGTGCGGTAGGTGTACTTGGACTTGATGGTATCCTCGGTGTATTCCACGTTGGGAGAGTTGACAGTAAAGAGATCCTTGGCGGTTCCGGTGGTTGCCGTGAACCCATTGGCCTGGCCGACTACTTCTTCTGCGTGGGGTGCCATGCTGATAGCGCGAGAGTTGTTGTTGCTGATTGATAGCACGAGAAGTTTATCTGCGGAAGTCTAAATCCGACGCTGCCCCAGAAGGAGAAGTACGTCGGCCGGCGAATGGGTTGTGGACCCTGAGCAGGAGTCAGTACATCCATTGAGAGTGGGCGAATGTATTCGTTCTGTTCTGGTGGGGGAGGGCGCAATGTGGGGTACTTACGAGCTGAGGAGATTGGAAAACGTCTTGACGGCTGGGCAATGGCCCAAGGGAGTTATTTGTGTGGTATGGGAAAGAGAGCTTGTTCTGGTAGCTAGAGTAGGTTGACAACGGAGTAGGTTTTCGTGGTGGCGTTCAAGCAAAGGTGAGAGGTGCACTATATATGTCACGATGCTGCCTGCTGACTTATCGGGCGATTAGCAACGAAGCTAACAAACGCGCTTTCGCTCCGCATCCTGCCGTACGACACCGCTCCTTTACCTTTCAACCTTTTCTCTCCACTTTTCGAGCCATGGTATGCCGCCATGGACCGCCGCAAGCACCGCAGAGCCAATGAGAGGCGCGGAGAGTTGGCTGAGGTTCTCAACGCCATGCCCGCTTTCGCTCTCCCAATTTCAGCATGCAGTACCCCAAGCCCTAGTGGGATGAGGACTATGCAGGTGAACGAGCGAGACCACATAGCACCGGCAGTCGCGCCACGAAGGAGCGACAGCTGTCATCACAGGGTCCAACACGATGTTGGAAACGAAGCAGACGCGGGATCCGTTGTCCATCGCAACCGGAGCCAAACTCGGTAGCCCCGCCATCACGTGCTCAACTTCTATCAATTTACCCGTAGACGCAGGAAGGTGTTCGGAGGCCGCACTTGGCGACGGAGGCTACTGCGCTTGGGAGACGAACTCCATCGGTCTTCTGTGTTTCTTTCCGACCATTCCCACTATCGCAATGCTCATGAACTCATCAATGGCATGACCAGTCTGCCGACGATAATGTTTCAGAGCTCGTCATCGCATGAGAAGGAGTTTGCGAGACATGGTTAGTATCAGACATGTTTACCGAAGCGCTGATGGGGCACGCGACCCGTCGAGATACATATGCGGTATGTTGCCGGTAGCCCTGAAACTTGCAGAGCGATGTGCGATTACTGTTAGGCACACAGTCGTGGTTTGCTCCAATAGGGGATGCGTTGCGCTATCTGCGCGGACCGGTCGCGGACTATCAGGATCAACAGACGGTCAATCTCGCGTACGATCTGCCAGCACACGCAGCAGGAGAGCCCTTCCACGCATCGAGCGACATGGAAATGACCTTCAAGCGCACGACCTTGCCGTTCACGCTGAGTCCGTGCGGCATGATCCTGGCCGCATACATGGGCAGGCAGGACGACACACCAAGCTGTTTGAAACTTCCAGTGGCCGTTGTGCATACGGAAAGGCGTCACACGAGACATAGAAACAACACAACAGCTCCCACAAGAAACATCTGCTGTGTCGTAGGAGGCGCGCAACCCGCTGTAGCTCCGTACATCGTCCCTCTGGGCCGAGATCGAACACAACAGGGCTACTGGCAACGCCCAATCAGAGCTGTAATTAATATCCGATGGATTAATGGTTCTGCTGCGCACTGGCAGATCGCGAACAGAGCCTCTAGCTTTGCAAATCCTCCTATAGCACTTGGACCATCGGCTCAAGCCGTCGAGGCAGACACATGGAGGCCACAATCGTGTAACGTGTTTAATGCATCACTTAGCCAGTTACTTTCATCGCAGCGGCCATGGAGCATCGTCATAGGCGCCTGCGACAGGGACGAGACATTTGAATTGACAGTTTCATCTCGATTTTTAGCATATTCGGCACTGCTACTGGCTGCAGCCGCTGCCGGCTCAATGTCTGACCAACGAATCATGGCCCGCTGCCCAGCACACCATGGCCGCCACGATTCAGGGACACGCGGGTTACGTGCAGCACGCGCAAGGCCTCGAACTGCTTGCCAGTTTTTGGCTGCTCCATTGTCTGCATTTGATTGCTTGACAGTAGTGTTGCGTGTTGCGGCTCTTCCGCGGCTGCTATGCTGTTCATGTCATGGCTCTCTGCTAATTACCAGTTATTACTCGTCAAATATCCAACATTGCGAGTGTCGGCTGTGGGGCTAACCTGTTCTCAAACTGGATGGTGTGGTTGCAGCGACGCTAAGTGTCTCCCGCATCCGTCCTCAGATCCACGCCAGTCCTGGGTACCCGCATCGTTTCCCCTGATCCAGCAAGACGCGCTACTCGGAAGGTCAAACATCTGTCGGCCATCTGAACGCTTTCACCTGCATGCACCTTGTTTCTTCCCGTACACATGCTCTTCGCGCGCCCTCCTCCCGATCTCTTCACAGCAATCGAAACCATCTACACACCTCTGGACGTTAATTAATCTACCCGCGACACATTGGATGCGACCTACTTTCGATAACCCTGAGATATACTGGCAATACACATACCCATCATGGCAAGGACAAGCGCCAGCGGCTTGCCAATGATAAAATGTTCCTCCTGTGGTGTAGACATCGACATTCTTCAGTTGGCAGATCATGTTTGCGCTCCCAAAGCTCCGACATGTAAGCACAATCCCCAAGCTCGACTATACCGCAGCTGACCACAGACAGCAACAAAAGTTCCTGTAATGACCCCGCCAGACTCCCCAAAACTCGACCGTGGTGCGAGTCTAGGATCCTTCAGCAAGCGATCAGAGGGTCAAGCCCAAATGAGTCGTATGCGCCCTCCGCCACGCATCGATTCAAATGCAGCCAGTATGAGATCATCCCATCCTAAACATAGAGACGAGATTAACTGGTATAGATAAACCATTTCGCCCACTGGAGCCTATCCTTATGAGCAACAGCGGCGATCCAAGAAACCGATCTCCCTTCTTATCACCCACGCCACCCAAATCTCCATTTACTATGAATCGAAGCGCAACAACGCCTGTACCGCGGCGAAAGCTTGCGCCTCCGTCGCCCGACCTGACATCCAATCTAGACTGCGCTTTCCCTCCATTTCCTCAGAAACGAAGCGCAACTCCTCAGAGTGCGAGACCACAGCAGCGCGAGCAAATCGAGCGTTCGCCAAAACAGCTATATGCCGAGCCAAGCCCTCTGTTTGCGCCTCTTAGTCCTCGGTTGGATGGCGGAAACAATGTAGCAAAACGCATGAACAGTATTGCGCCTGGTCCTTTCGATGGAAGGTCAGATCGGAGACCCAGTACTGCTAGCACATCAAATCCGTCTTCCTCTGTGCCGATGGATGAGCCTCAAGGACATAGGAGGACGGGTACACAAGGTAGCATACGAAGTGTTGCAAGCGCAGTACGGCAGCGTACATCGGTCTCATCGACAACATCTCGCGCATCTGCCTACTCCAATCGCAGTGTAGGTCTACCAGCCCACCCGAAACTGGGCGCGGATGCCACCAACATGCCGCCTCCGCCATTACCGACGAAACCAAACTCAAACGAAGGCATTGACGCTTTCCTGGATCGCTTGCAGAAAGAGAGTAGGATGCCGACACAAGCACGTGAGCCCGTTACTGCGCTAGGCGATCTGAAAAGAGAAGGCAGCAGAGAAAGGAAAGAGCCCCCCCTACGGCCAAGAAGACCTTCTGAAAGCCAATTCCCACCGAACGACATGTCTACGCTCCAGCCTTCAGCTTTCGCGCCGCGTCCTACCAACACCATACCTCCACGTAATGCCAGTCTTGGCGGACAAGGAGACTCGGGTGCAGCAAGGCCCTTCCAGCCACCTTCGTCACTGCCTCCAAGCTTCTTGAGCGACACCCCGATGAACCCATTGCATACACCTTCAGATTCTGGTCTTTCGGACGACTCGTATACAAGTTCTGGTTTCCGGAGCGCGGCCAGTTCACGATCGAGTCCTCCGGGCTCGGTTGCCGGCCACTCCCGCGAGGCATCGAAGTTGAGCCGATCTGAGTATCTTGCAGGGACGCCGGAAAGAACCGCCAGCCCTGATTCCTACTCGGAATCACCGAAGACTCCCATGCTACAAACTCAGGTCCAGGGTTCGCAGGCATCATCGAAAGTGGATGAACGAGAAGCGGGTCTACAGCCATTGTCGCCAGCTTACGCCTATGCACCAGAGTCACCCATGGATCCCGCGATTCAGCTAGGCACAGCTTTTGACCGGCGACCTAGGCCATCGGCTCCCCGACCAGACATGTCTTCAAGACTTGGACAGAGCCCATTAAGACAACCACCACAGGCAGTTCCACGGCGACAGAATAGTCGACCATCATCGAAAGGCAACTGTCGAGGATGTTCTGAACCAATCGTTGGAAAATCAGTGAAAGACTCTTCTGGACGACTAACCGGACGATACCACAAGCAGTGTTTTGTTTGCAAAACCTGTAGCGACCCCTTTCCGACAGCCGAGTTCTACGTCTTTGAGAACTCGCCATACTGTGAGCACCATTACCACGAATTGAACGGTTCCTTGTGTACTTCTTGCAACCGCGGTATTGAGGGTCAGTATCTGGAAACCGATGCGCGCACCAAGTTCCACCCCAGATGCTTTACATGCACCACGTGTCGAATCGTGTTGCGAGACGACTACTACGAATTTAACGGGCGGAAATTCTGCGAGCGCCATGCCCGAAGCGCTGCAGCACCTCCCCAAAACTTCCTCGGACCCGGTGGCTATCAACCACGTATGGAGAAGCGTCGAACCCGACTGATGATGATGGCCTAAAAATCCGATCCGGCCTTCGAGTCTCCATATTCGGTTCTTTTCTCTGCCATTTTGCATTTTTCTCTTTTGTTTCATGTTCATTAGCGCCTTCGCTTTCTCTGCATCTGTACGACCATTCTCGTTCCGATCTTTTCTATACCCGGCCAGCCAGGCATCTTGCTTTCAGATTACGTTCTATATACCCCCATACGCAATCCTCTACGATCGCTATTTTTTGTAATTTTCTCGTTGTTCACTTGCTCGGAACATTCTCGAGGTCACAGTGGCAGCCATATACCCCATTCGTTACTTCTATGACGTTTTACTCATCGCCACGTAGGCTCTGTGAGCACTGGCTCTACCGTTGTTTATACGAGCTCCGATTTATACTTACGTAATTCTGTAATATCCGTAATGTCTGCTGTGCCTAGCCTCAAATGTGGCACGGTATGCAACCGAACACAACAATCAATACCACTCACTTTGATCGATGCCTACTCTTTGACTATATCAATGACCACGTCTACTTGAATCGAATTCTGTCCCAGTCCGCTTGATGAGGTGACATTCTAAAATTGTCCGCACTTGAAGTACAACTCTGAATACCAACGATTAACAGCAGATAATTGAATTCCGACTGATCAAACAATGGAAATAAAACACTATGATGCAGTTGGGGTCATACACGTAATCGTCCAACGAACGAGATACTCAACACACTCCATGCTACACTCTGCGACATCGCTCACAACAGCAAAAGCCAATTTCCAACTGTACAGAAGCACCGACAGCGCCAACAAGGAGCGAATATGACTGTCACTCGCATTCCATATTCAAGTATGAGTGATTCTATAAAGCCTCAATGCAGCCTACCTCCTACACACTCCATCTCAACGACCACACTCACAACAGCATATCGATAAAGTCGACAACGCATCATCAACGCAACAGTACTACACCAAACCAGTACACATCGTATATTATAAGGCATGAACATCGACGTTCTCAACTTTCCTTTCCACTTGTCGAATATCGACCCAGTGAGTTGCAAGAAGCAGTTACTGAGAATGAGGGACGTACTGACGAGGTGATAAGAAGCCTGACTCTCCTTCGCCTTCCCCGCCTCCATCGCCAGGTCCCAACTCTCCTTCGAGCTGGAATCGCAAGAGCGACCAGGTTTGTCACAAACACGATTCTCATTGAAAAATGATACTAACGACTCACCAAAAGCCTGACTCTCCTTCACCCTCTCCACCCCCTTCTCCGGGTCCTAATTCCCCTTCATCGTGGCAGCCGAAATCACCATCTCCGAGCCCACCTCCTTCTCCTGGTCCCAACTCGCCTTCATCGTGGGAGATATTGAGGTCTATTGTGCTAAGGTTCGGTGAGGAGTTCAACACAAATCACATCTATTCCACAAAGATACCCTTGAATCCGTTGGCTGGGGTGTTGACCTGCTACTAGATGGCAGAGTGTGAAGAGTAATTGTGTGTTATGGGAAGTGGGCTATGAGGCGTATCAGGGTGACTCAGAGTGTCAAATAGTTTTACAATTATGAATTATTTGCAAGTTTGAGGCTTAGTTGATGTTATTGACCGCGAGAAGCGAGTTGGTGTTCAAGTGTCCGGGTGATGACAGTGAAGTGGTGTTGATGGGAGGATCGGCAAGTTTAGGCGAGGATAGCTCTCCTCCGAGAGCGCATCACCGAACTTTTTGTTGTAATGACGCCAGTCTTTACCTACCCACGCAATCATGTCGCATAACCACGAAAGCAAAGAGGAATCGCAGAAAATTCGCCCACAGCAACCAGTGCCGTCTCGAAGCAGTATATTCGCTGTTCCTGCGCCCATTAAGCAGCTCTTCGACCAGTTCCCACTCCATACGTACCCTGTCAACGATCTACCACGACGTGCACCACAGCAACGGAATGAGCATGTTCTATACGTCTTCACTACAGATGAGGGAGCTGTGAGTGGATTGCCATCATACAATCCAGCATGCCTGAAGTGGCAGGTATGAGCCCCGCAATCCACGCTGCGGTGCCCACTTACTTACCACAATGACAGACCTATCTCAAATTCTCCAAAATCGACTTCCGAACAGTCTCGGCGAACAATCATGCTTCTCCAAGTGGAGCCCTTCCATTCCTGATACCCGCCTCACCTGAGCAGTATAAGCACATACAGCCCGTGCCATCAGGCAAGCTCCAGAAATGGGGCATGAATAACAGCAAGAAGCCGATTGAAGAGTCGGGGGACTTGCGATACGAGGCATATCTGGCGCTGCTTGACCATCGGGTACGGAGAGCTTGGGTATGACCAGCCAGGAAGTCTCTCAGGGTACTACTGACATGAGAGCAGCTGTATTGCATCTACCTTTCCCCCAACTTCACATCCATCGCTGAGCCCCTCTACATTCTCCCAACATCAAATAACCCCTTTGTCCGCCTCACAGTGGCCCGCGAGCTGCGATTGGCTGCGGAGAAGGAACTCGCCAAGTTCTCTTCCACAATAAATGCCGAGACACTCTACAACCAGGCAGAAGAAGCCTTTGCAGCACTCGAGACGCTGCTGGGCAAAGATGATTGGTTCTTTGGTGTGACAGGCCCAGGATTGTTTGATGCAAGCGTTTTTGCGTATACTCACCTCTTACTGGACGATGGTCTCGGCAAGGGCTGGCTGGACACGCGTCTGCGTGACGCGCTAATGTCACGAAAAAGCCTGACCTCGCACCGCCATCGCATACTCACCGCATACTTCTCGGAGCAATCATAGTCTAGTCATGTCGCTGTCGAACATATTGCCCCTGGTATCAGCAGATGATTGCACCCTCTAGAAGGGGGAATCCAGAGTCTTTTGAGCCGCATCAGAAGAAGCTCAATGACAACCCTTCACCACGCCCTGTCTAAGCCTGCAATCACGTAGTTCGTTCGAGACACGCGCCGCCACGCACTTGGCGCGCACCAGAAAACGGCTGCTGCACCTCTGACTCACGCCGCGGGAAGCTGCACGACATGTTACCTAAAGCGGAAATGGGAATGGTAGCAGGGCGCGGAGAAGACTCATTGGCCGATATATATTAGGCATCAGGCATCCACAGAAGAGAGAGCCATCACCACACGGCTGCTCGACTTCAATACTTCGCTACATTGCACGGAGTTCGAAGTGGGGCAATAGAAACCCGCCGATTCGTCAATAGCTCCTAACTACTACCTCATCAACTAAGCACCGATTCGAAGCATCACGACCGCTTCTTGGTCCTGGCGATAAATTACCTCGACAACGCACACACAAAAGAATAAGATTCAGTATGACGCAGCCTACATCTGTCAATATGACGTTTGACACCTCTTTGGTGGACCTCAACCCGAACGTATCCTTCTCCACCACTGAATCAGATCCATCGGATCTCGGTCCCTCGATAAGCAAGACGCCCGCAGCGCAGCCACCTTCTCTATTCGAGGACCCGAGTCAAGAGACCCCAAAGCAGTCTCAATCTCAGTTTCACAACATTCCGGCACAGCCGCCCAAGCCATCTACACCGGTCCAACACGTTGCAACCCAGGAAGCGTATGACCAATGGGCAGCTATCTATGACTCGGATGGCAACATGCTGCAAGCGGTCGACGATATCGAACTTCGCACTCTACTTCCAGAATTTCTCAATCAAGTGTTGAGTGAGGTCAGCACACCCACCATTTCGCTCCTGGATCTTGGCTGCGGCACTGGTCGTAACACTGAGAAGTTGTTAAGCTTCGCACTGCCGCTTGGCAGACAGAGCACAGTGCTCGGTCTTGACTTTTCGAAGGGCATGCTCGACTTGGCCAACGCGAAGTTGCAAGTCTACAACAAGGGCTATGAAGAGCCAAGAGTTCGACTGGAACAGTGCGATTGCTTTCCGACAATGACCACCTCGACTGCACCGCCGTTTCCATCTGTTCCAGGCCTTACACCTGTCCATGGCGTGATCAGTACTCTTGTCCTCGAGCACGTTCCCCTTCCTGCATATTTCGCTACACTGGCCTCACTATTACTTCCCAACGGCATCGCAGTCATCACGAACATGCATTCCGACATGGGCGCTAAGTCGCAGGCAGGATTTGTCAACAAGGAGGGTGTAAAAGTCCGAGGCTCGAGCTCAGCGCACACCGTGCAAGCTACGGTTGATGAGGCGGCGAGGTCAGGGTTTGAGGTGATGAGCGTGAAGGAGAGGGAGGTGACAAAGGCAGATATGGGGAGCGGTGCGATTGGCGAGAGGGGATGGAAGTGGGTTGGCACAAAGGTGTGGTATGGATTGGTGGTTAGGAAGGTGAGTTGGTGATAGACGAATAGAGGGTTATGATGAGAGGCACAAGACACGAGCAGCGTTCTGATTTTCAAGTCGTGGATGAAAGCAATGAGAGAGTAATGCGAAACGATACCACGATTGTAGTCCGTAATCGAATCAATTGCACAACTCCGGTGCGCCTCTTCCCTTCTGATCGATCAAAGCAATACATAATCACGCGTACATTGTGTTTTCAATATCCTATGTCAAGTGCGGACGTGCTCAAGTCGCTAAGAATCATTATTTGGTGTAGGTGTAGATGTAGAAACAGCAAAGTGTGTTGCCAATGCCGGTTGACATAGCCGGTGTAAGACTGTCATTCGCTGTGAGCGCAACACCAAAAACATCCAGGTGCGGAGTTCGGCGTTCACTAGCGCAATCCATCACGCCATCTTATAAGAGGAACACAACTGAAAATAACCCATATTTATTTCTCAATATCTTCTTCTACTGACTACTCAAGATTGTATTGGTACAAACCGAGCAAGAAAGCGCATGAATACCCCGCAAAACCAATCATGGGATCTAAAACTCCGGATGGCCACAATCAAGGCCCGAACGGTACACAGAAGAAGATGTTGTTGCAATTTCGCTATTCTGACAATTCTGCTAGGCTCCTCAGCAGATGAACCTATTCAATGCGGAGACCCACCCAAAACTGACGCAGCCACTGGTCTCCTTGGAGGTGTACTCGAAGGGCAAGATGAGGACGGAGACGATGATGACGAGGAGGACAGCAACAAGAATGGAGCCGACTTGAACGATGCACATGCACAACCTACAAATGGTAATTGAATTTTCAAGTCTTGCACGTATTATACTCATCCCATCACAGGTACCAAGAAGAAGCGCAAGCGCACTAAAAAGAAGACCAAGAAAGCGGTCGGCGTCAAGCAGTGCTCTCCTCCCAGGATCCCACTCATCGACATCTTTCCCAACGAGACCTATCCTGAGGGCGAGATCATGGAATATCTTAATAAAGACGACAATCTCCAACGCACCACAGCAGAAGAACTTCGCCATCTGGCCGCTGTCACCAGCATGGACGATGACTTCCTACGCGACTATCGCAAGGCCGCCGAAATCCACCGCCAAGTCCGGCAGTATGCACAGAGCATCGCCAGACCTGGAATCTCCATGACCGAGCTCGCACATGAGATTGACGAGGGTGTGAGAGCTCTTACTGGGCATGCTGGTATCGAAAGGGGAGATGCGCTGAAGGCTGGTTTGGCGTTTCCTACGGGCCTTTGTTTGAATCATATTGGGGCACACTGGACTCCCAACGCCGGTGGGAAGGAGGTCATCTTGCAGTACGATGATGTGCTAAAAGTGGATTTCGGGGTTCATGTCAATGGCAGAATCGTCGACAGCGCCTTCACCATCGCCCCAAATCCCGTCTATGATCCCCTTCTCGACGCTGTGAGAGCTGCCACCAACATCGGTTTAAAAGTAATCCACTCCCCTTTCCCTACACCAATCTCTCACTCTCTGTGTACTGACATCATCAACAGGAAGCAGGCCCTGACGCCCGCATCTCCCACATCTCCCGCACTATTCAAGAAGTAATGGAATCCTACGAAGTCACCCTCAACAACAAAGCCATCCCCGTCAAAGCCGTCCGTAACATTACAGGCCATAACATCCTCCGCTACAAAATCCACGGCGACAAACAAGTTCCCTTTGTTGCATCCAACACATCCCAGCGCATGGAGGAAGGCGATATATTCGCCATCGAAACATTCGGTACTACAGGTAAGGGTGTCTTGCGCGACGACGTTGGCGTGTACGGGTACGGACGCAGTGAGCATGCGAGTGCGGCGGGGCTGCATCACAAGGCCGCCAAAGCACTATTGAAGACCATTGAGGATAATTTCGGGTCGCTGGTGTTTGCGAAGAGGTATCTGGAGCGCGTGGAGGGCGGGAAGAATTACCATCTGGGCATGAGGACATTGGTGCAGAAGGGGGTGGTGGAGAGTTATGCGCCGTTGGTGGATGTGCCTGGGTCGTATATTGCGCAGTTTGAGCATGTAAGTCATTGACTGTAAGGGTATGGAGACGGTGTGCTGACTTTGATATAGACTGTGCTTCTGAGGCCGAATTGCAAGGAGGTGGTTTCGAGGGGAGATGACTATTGAGGGCGAATCTGAAGCAGTGGACGGGACGGAGAGCGTGAGCAAGGAGTAGAATTCGGACTTCAACAGTCCAATTGCTTGAAAGAATTGAGGCATTTCAACATGCCCCAAACACAACGTATCCGATGAGCAGATCTCATCACACTCACTCCTTATGTCACAACCACATATTGCACATACAATAGCCCTTTCAACCCATTATCGGGCATCTCTCCTTGACCACCACTTCAGCTCCCTCTCAGCCTCAAGGCCCAAAAAGCCCAATTGCGTGTGCCCAAGCTGAGACAGAGACAAAGAGGGCAATTTTCGTCCTCTCTATGTCATATTCAACCGTAATCTGACAAGCGACGTACTTCTTTGCCCTTCGGCAGCTACCGACCCACTAACGCATGTCTCAGCTCCGTAAAAGTATGCAGAGGCATTGGATGCATATGAGGAGCGTTATGAGCCATTTGATAGAGCGACATCATCTCCATAGACCACAAACTAGCACATCTGGCTCAGGACAGTGGTCTCTGACCTAGTGGACTCGACGTGTGCTTCTTGTCCAGCAGAAGTAGAATCTGGTACACTATGATCAAGGCACATGTTGAGCTTCCTTGCCGATAGACATGGTATTCTCCGAGGAAATCAACATGTTCATGGTAAGTATAGTGAATGCTACGCAGCATGGCTTGATTGGCTTCTCTTAGTGTGAGCCTTTTGCTGAATCACATGCTCGGGTTCATCTCCGAACATGAGGTCAGGTCGGCATCACTATTGGACGTGCCGGTGCAGCGGTGGCCGGAGATGGGGACATCCCATGCTGACTTCAGTTCGTGGGAATAGCTAGGGTCTCTAATGTACGTGCATGGCGCTCCGGTCGCCAGCTTCATTGAGGTGATGTTGGGTGAGCCCTTGATGTGTTACATCTCGGCGTGACCCTTCTTTGTTGTTCCGGGACCGAGCACAACCGGTCGAGATAGTGCCGGGGCTTCCGCTGTTCAACGTGCAGGGAAAGCACCATGTCTGCGTCGTTCCGGCTGAGCAAAGTCCTTCTCCATTCAGATAGGATGTCCACTCATGCGGGGCAGTCGACGCTGTCGTACTGGCACTGTACAGAACACGTGCTGCGTCTTCAGACAAGCCTTGTTCAACTTGCTTATGATGTACCCTGTCTTGCCTTACCACTACAGACTCGGTGTATCCTTATCATATGTCTACACTGAACGAACAATGATTACTGTCACGTCCAGACAATGAAATAATGGTTGGTCACTGCCCAATGCTCGTGGTTCAGACCCCCATCGCCCTGCAGCCACGCAATACTCAAGAAGCCATGTTGCCACCGTACATGCTGGCTCGCACAATCTCCTCCAGCTTTCATGGCTCGGTGGCTAATTCTCTTCGAATGAAGCCAAGAACGTCTCCGCACGCTTCATTGGGAAGTCACCACTGCACGCCAGCTCATCATGTTACCAATGCTGTGCGGATAGGTGGATATAGCGAGTGGGACGCGGCGCCTCATATGTCATCCTCGGTGCGGACAATATTTATGCCGTGATTGAAGTCTGGTACGTAAGGCTGTAGCTGCAGCTAAGTTTTCGGAAGCTCAGCCAGGTTCCTGTAGAGGCAGCGGTCCCCACGGTTGATCACTGCCCAATACGGGCGTATTTCTACGATCCTTTCCCCTCGAGGATGTCATAATTGTGCAACCTGACTCGGATTTTCGACTGTCATTGGAATGCCTAGTCATTGCGAATTCCTGGCAGACGAGTCTGAGACGAGTCTGGCTTCCCGCCTGCACGCAAGGAAGACACCCAATCCAGGGCAATACCTCTCAGTACTTCTTTCCAGTTTGCAAAAGATATCCCTGCATATGTCATGTTCGACACAAGTGAGCGTGCTTGCTTTCTTGGCTGTGGTTGTACTCATTCATGCAATGGCGATCTTGGATCTCCATTCCCCAGCGATGGAATCAGCCGCATGGCGCTCAACAAAACTTTACATTCTCAGACTAGTGCAACCAGTATTACTGAATGTGGACGTGTGGTCCCTACTGCGGTCATAACGTTGCAGGCTAGTACGTTTGGGCGGCTGCCGGCCGCAGCCTAGTATGCACCGTCGCACGCTGCTGCACAATGACGAGCTGGGGAATCCCTTAGGCCAGTCTGCCTTCACTGACAACGAACATGCAAGGCTACGATTGACAGTTGTCATTCCCATGTCAATCCCATGTCAGAGCCTTGGGCCTTCAACTGTGTTGCTCGAAACAGTGAGCAGTATGAATTGGGAAGCATGTGCAGGATTGTACAAAGAAACTACAATGTCTGTCCCTCATACAATCATCTCATAGCCTTGAGTAGCGAAAGGGGCCATGTTCAGTCGTGATCGACAGTGTACGTGCTCCAAAGTGGTTCTGCATGTTCACTTTGGTGAAGCTCTTGTGCTTTAGGCCAAGATACATGTGATAATGCATAGAACTCGAGCAGTGATGACTCGGGTTGAAAGTTGAAAACCCGTCATGAGAGGCTACTGGATCTGATCGCCGACTTTTGGAGTAGTAGTCTCGCTTGCGCAATTCGCCGAGTGGGGACGCTCATCTACCGCGGGCCGACTTCAGCGCTTCTGGTTCTGGGGTTGATTGAACTTCTCACATGGATTGTTAATATCCTGCCAAATGGATTTGCAAACGACCCCTTTGGTCATGTGCACCCAAGAGCACTCACGGGGTTCACCGCATGCTGCATCATTGTTGTTTATGGTCGCTGGGCGTCTCTGCCTGTATCTGTTCGGCTCACGGACGAACCGGCGAATATCTGATCGAGAGCTAGTAGCTAGCCAGATCTTAGCGCCAAAGTGCAGATCGACTCGCGCAGTAACTGTGGTAGCGATGTAGATCAGAACGTTAGTGCAGATCCTGTCTGGCGAAGGATATGTCGTAGTTGGCGAGACCCCTAAACTGCCTAACGCTGAATTCCTCAGCTTGATCGGTTCAGGGTACCCGGGCTTTGTACCGGCTCAGCGCCAAGGGGCTTTCACCGGGTGCTGAAGGACCCTTCCGCCACGCGCTCCGCTCTGATGTCACGGTACCGGCAAGCGAGTCTTATCTCCCTGACGAGCTGAGACCCACTTCTCATTATCGCCTACAGCAATTGATGGTTGAGGAAGTAGCATGATGGCTACGTAGGAGCGAAGTCTTGTCTTGCTGTTGACGAGGGTATTGACTTTGGCTAGCAGCAAGTTCCCGAATCTTTGGAACAGACAGAGAGACAGTCGGTCGATCAATTTTACCCAAGTGAGCACGACATGCTACGACTCTTTGTCTCATTCGCCGAGATATAACCCAAGGAATGGAGACGGTGCTCTTAGTCGAACGACACGCCGACAGACGCGATGTCTCTGTGGAGTTGCACGCCTAGTCAAGCACCTCTCACGGTAACTCAACAGGCAGAAGATTGACATCACCTCATCCCTTGGCCATGTACTGTACCCAACCACAATGTCAGGGTGAGGATCGACAGCTTGTTGACAGTGAAGGGGTGGAGCTTTGCTCACAGTAGTGGGCAACAGTGGAGAGAGTGGAGTATCATGGTGCCATGATCAGCATCATCATACTCGACCTGTTGGACGGCCGATCCATCATACCGGGCGAAATGGTCGTGATGAGATGATGTCTTTCTGAAGGATGCGGTGTATATAAGAGTCAAGGAATGCACCTCATTCACTCCATCAACTCACGGCCTTCATCACTTCAAACTCGACTTCCAAGTCTCATTTTCAACCCTATCCACCAATCTTCACACAAACAAAATGCATTACTCCACGATCCTCCTCCCTACCATGGCCGCTTTGGCTATCGGAGCCCCAGTTGCTTCCGTCGATTCCGCTGAGAAGCGACAACTTCTGGCCAACCTCTCCCCAGATGTTGTAGACCTACTCAACCGTCTTGGTCTCATCGGCCTGAGCGCCCCAATTGGCGGCGTTGTCAACGACCTCAGCGACGGCCTCAAGAAGCGCCAGCTTTTGACTGATCTCTCACCCGATGTCGTTGCTCTCCTCACATCCCTCGGCCTCGGAGGCCTCGCCCCACCTGTTGGCGGTGTGTTGAACGACCTCAGCGACGGTCTTAAGAAGCGTCAGCTTTTGACTGATCTCTCACCCGATGTTGTTGCTCTCCTCACATCTCTCGGTCTCGGTGGCCTCGCCCCACCCGTCGGTGGTGTCCTCAACGACCTCAGCGATGGTCTCAAGAAGCGTCAGCTTTTGACTGATCTCTCACCCGATGTCGTTGCTCTCCTCACATCCCTCGGCCTCGGAGGCCTTGCCCCACCTGTTGGCGGTGTCCTCAACGACCTCAGCGATGGTCTTAAGAAGCGTCAGCTTTTGACTGACCTCTCACCCGATGTCGTTGCTCTCCTCACATCCCTCGGCCTCGGAGGCCTCGCCCCACCTGTTGGCGGTGTGTTGAACGACCTCAGCGATGGTCTCAAGAAGCGTCAGCTTTTGACTGATCTCTCACCCGATGTTGTTGCTCTCCTCACATCTCTCGGTCTTGGTGGCCTCGCCCCACCCGTCGGTGAGGTCCTCAACGACCTCAGCGATGGTCTCAAGAAGCGTCAGCTTTTGACTGATCTCTCACCCGATGTTGTTGCTCTCCTCACATCCCTCGGTCTTGGAGGTCTTGCCCCACCCGTCGGTGAGGTGTTGAACGATGTCAGCGATGGCTTGTAAAGAAATGCGCCGAAATAGTGGAAATTTGGACAGGGTACTGTGTCCAGCAAAATGTAACGATGTATGATGGCAAAGGCCAGATCAGAGCGATCTATGTATGAATAATCGTAATGCGGAACAATTTATCTTATTTATTCTCAAAACCTTTATCTTTTACTAGTGATGCCTTCGAATTGAGCGAATTTAGCTGGACATTCATTTGAATGTTCAATTGGATCTTCAATTGGACTTTTCATAATGTATATCACATTTCAGCTTGTATGATACTCCTAATCTAGTCGGCAATCAGTATACACCAGATTTATGTGTAACCAGATGCCGAAGATAATGCTACCGCGAGCAAGTCTTAAGTAGATTTTGGGATTAGTATTTGCTTCATGATTGTCGCAGCATTTAACATTTCGTTCATAATCAATGTGTACTATTGCCTTTACCTTTACAAAACCCTTCCTCTGTGAGCCGAGGTGTATGAGAATATTGTTTGCTTTCATCATTGTTAATCCTCCGAGTCAACCATGTAGCATCCGGACATTACATCCCAAAAACTACGAGGAATGAGGATCTACACATGTCTTATATCCTCTCGTCTTGCTCATCCTTCTCTCACATCTGTTCGGACATGGGTAGTCCTCATTGTACTGCCAACTAAACAGCGGGTCGGTTTCGTTTGTCAAGATCTGTCCCAGCATGACAGTCTGATAGCCCGGCAGCTGGCGAGTCTGCTGAAAGACATCGTAACTCGACATCGTGATTACACCCCAACCAGCATTGTAATTGTGCTGGATCGTGGTGCCATATATGTATTCCTTGAAACCCGACCACCGGATTGCAGAAGCACACATAGGACACGATTCTGCATTTGTGTCTGTATCGATAATCAGCATTGTGACTGGAGTGCAGAATTTGTACATACATATCGACAAATCTGCCCAGGCCGCGAAAATCTGTGTGGCTGTCATGTTGCGGCCAGCGAATACAGCCGTGCAGGCATTAATGGCAGATATCTCGCCATGAATACTGAAATGAACATTAGTCCGTACACGTCAATCAAGGAAAGTAACAGTACGTTGGGTCTCCAGTGCGGAAGTTAGCACCGCGGCATACGATTTCGTCGCTTGTATGGTTTACGATGATGGAGCCATAGGCCGCGAAGGGACAGGGACCGCTTTGCTCGTACAGGGCTTCGTTGGCCTTTTGAATATCAGAAGGGCTCGACAGGGTATTGATCAAAATCTGAAGACATACCAGTCGCATATACTTTACACGAGTACTATATGGTATGCCATTTACGATGACGCCAGACATGTCTTGGTCATCGTTGGGAACGACGAAGTGAGCCACTGCTGTGGTGGCGGAAACAGCAGCGCAGATGAAATTGCGAAGTTGCATCGTGAAAGATAATTCCAACGATCCTGAAGTAGTACCGCTGTATCAAAGTATGGACCCGACGGTCTGGTGTTTACTGTATTCCTATATACTGAGTAGCTTGACTCATGACCGCGTCCAAGAAACCCGCATACATAACTGGTCTCCGTCGGCACCAAATGTCATATCTCACATTGCGTTATCGGCGGCGAATGGACAGAAAACAAATCGTGATTCAGTATTCGATGCTGGGCGGTTTGATACAATCGCGGATGGTAGGGATGTAAAAAGTGGGTTGGACCACAAAAGGGGTTAGCAGCAACGGAGAAAGACAGCCACTAGCACTCGAATATGTGATAAGAAGCTTATGAGATGATAAAGTCGGAAGCATGAGCCGACCGGCAACGCTCAACTCGAGGTTCGGTAACTTATTGCCAATCTATGTTACTCTTGCCAACACTTTCGATTACAAATATCTATTCGCAATCCTCCGCCGCCGTCCTCTGTTGCCATGATGCTAAGCCAGCACACTGTTAGAAGCGAGATCTGTCATATCTGCAGAAACAACAGGAGAGAAGTATATGAAAAACAGTTCAAAAGGCTCACATGCTCATATCCACCCGTATCTAACCACAGAAAAGTAGTGCGAGGCGTTTATGAAAATCCGAAAATTGTCCGCGTAGTTAGCCCCACTCGAGTGCTCTTTCCGACGAACTCCTTCGTTCAATGTCAAGAAACATGCAAACATATCATTGCTTGTTTTTGATATCACCGTTTTACATCATGTTACTCGCTACCGTATCAAGGCATATAGAGATTCATATGCTTTAGTATCACCTGTCTAGGCGCCTGGCGCATGTCAAGTTCCTCCTGGTATCCACTTTCCCCGCATGTATCTTTGCACTACACTTGTCGGGATTTCCTTGCGGTGTCTTAACACGGTATAAAATGTTCATAGATCGCCGTGCGAGTTCGCTGCCATCTGCCGGATGACCTCCACGGCAGTAAGAGCATGAATGAAGATCAACCGCCAAGCAACCATGCCGAATGGGAAGCAGAGACGGCAATACCAGCAATCTTGTTACATGGTTATACATGAAAGTCGGCTTGAAGTATCAGAGTTTCCCTTGTCCTCACTGCTTTCCGTAACCTCTCGCTCCACAAAATCAGCATTACTCGAACCATGATGATACACACATCCCTGCTTACTTTCTGCTTCACCCTTGCGTTTTGCTACGCAAGCGAAAGTCTTCTCGCTCGGCAGAGTAATCTTACTACTCATATCGATTCGATATCAAACTATGTTGACTCGAAGTACGATGAACTTTGGGAGATTAGCAAAACCATTCATGAAAATCCCGAACTGGGATTCAAAGAAGTCAAAGCCCACGACTTGCTCACATCCTTCATGGAAAGCCAAGCGGGATGGAACGTAATGAGATCATTGTACAACATCAGCACCAGCTTCTCCGCTGTGTATACGGGCTCAGGAGATGGACCAGTAGTCAGCTTCAACTCTGAGTACGGTATGTGAACATCCTGTAGTCATCCAAAAAAATCATTGACGTAGTAATAGATGCTTTACCAAATCTCGGTCACGCTTGCGGACATAACCTTATTGCAACAGTGGGGGTTACCAGCGCACTTGCTACAGCCAAAATCATGAAAGAGCAAAAGTTGCCAGGCAAGGTTATCCTCTTCGGAACTCCGGCGGAGGAAAGCCTAGGCGGAAAGGTTGATATGCTTGAAGCGGGAGTTTTCGACGATTATGAGATTGATGTCAGCTTGATGGCACATCCCACGAATGGTCCCGATTCGCCATACATGCGCACCTTCTCAGCAAGTCGCCTTAACCTCGAATATTACGGCAAATCAGCACATGCTTCGGCTGCACCATACGAGGGCATTAATGCCCAAGATGCTCTAGTTCTAGCTTATAGTGCCATTGGCATGCTACGGCAGCAGTCACAAAATACTGACCAAGTTCACGGCGTCATATCTTCAGGTGGCACTTCTGTCAATGTCATTCCCGAGTTATCGCGGGCGTCCTTCCAAGTCCGCGCCAAAGATGATGCTGATTTGGAATCCTGGACCAAGCGCATAACAAAGTGCTTCGATGCCGGCGCCTTAGCCACGGGTGCTGAGCTGAACCTTACCATGCTGGACAACAGCTATAGCGCCATGATCACCAACGATATTCTTGCGACCTCGTGGTCAAAGTACTTCACTTCGCTGGGTGGTGAAGTGCCAAATCCACTAGTCGATAAGATTAAAGAGCGAAGTGCCAGTACCGACCACGGCAACATCAGTAAAAGATTCCCCTCGATCCAACCCTTGTTTCAAATTTTCAACGAGAACGGTAGTGTACCGAGTGGTGGACCACACACAGCATCATTTGAAGTTGCTGCGGGTAGTAAGAAGGCTTTTGAGAAGGCACTGATGACCGCGAAGGGCTTGGCGGGTGTGGCGGTCGATATACTGACTGTTGATGGTATGCTGGATGCTGTCAAAGAGGAGCTCGAAGGGTGTGATAGCATGCGGGCTGCACGTCGATGGAGTTTTGCAGATACTTCCATATTCGACATTGCCGTATAACAGCAGACGTTTCTCGATGATCGAAGTGATGAGCCTCGGGCGTCATGTCCCTACCAACTTTTAGTAGTCCGTACTGCAATGGAAGCTGCTAAGAAACTTACATAGTGACCCAAAACGCACGGGCTTTGATTGATGAGTATTGAACACTGGAGACTAGTTTTGCTATGCGGACCATCAGAACCTGTGACGCTCCCTCGAATTGGTTACAATACACCACTACTGAGTGAGATAGCCAGCAATCACAACCGAACATATGCACAGTCTGATTTGACGAAATACATGTTCAAGCGTGTACTTTTGAAGGGGACGCGCATCAGAACATGGAAAAGGTGCTGGTTTTCGGTATGAGCGCGTACTATCGTGTGTAATTGCTCGCGATAGCCAGCGTAAGCTACGGCGTTAGGAGCGGCGACCTACTGACTCCATAGTTACCATGGATGCGCGGTTATGCCTGAATTGTTTGAGCAGAGTGCTACCAAGGTAACGTTTGTTAATAGTCCGGGAGGCGCTAGTATCTGTTCATTGGACCCTGCGGAGGTTCCAATTTAAATGGCAATGTTGGGCACCTCCTCCTGAACGTACTCAGTTTTCACAAAACTTGTGCATCGAAATTTGAGCTCTAATTCATTTTGCAAATTGATATGGCTTCGACCTCGATGTACCAAGATCCTTTTCGATTCCTGGACCTGCCAGCGGAACTACGCCTTTGGGTCTACGAGAGTATCGAAATCCCTACCACTTGGTACACCTTGGACAGAATAGAATCCGCCCTCAACGAATGGCACTGGCCAGTGCCTCCAAAAGCCCAGGTCTATGAATCGCGTATCACCCTCATCAGACCACACTGTCCACTCGAAATCTTGTGTACTTCTCGTCTCGTCAATAAAGAGGCTGGGCCGATCCTCAAACGTAAGATGAAACATTGCAGACTCCAACCGATACCATATCTTGTGGACTACAATGCGGCATGGGCACTTGTCTCGCCCACTAGTCCATTAAGAAGCTGTCTCGACATAGCGGATGATCGCAGCAGCGAGCTCAGGAGAGGTATTGGCAGAAGTTTTGTAAGACTTTGCCGATCGTGTCTTGTGCGAACACCCATGGATCAAGATGATGCACCAGGACCACAGGTCATTGAGATAACGATATCTCATAAGAGCGGGGTGGTGTACGGCAGGGAAGTCTTGGATCTAATGTTGTGGCTCGGTTGGCTCGAGGACCTGGCCCCGACAAGACTTGTGATCATATATAAGACGCCCTTGCCAAAGTCACAACACAACAGCCGCTTTTCTATGCAAACCACAGAAGCAATTGTAGATTCGGTCTTGCAGAACTTTCCGCGAGATACGGAGATGCACGACGATACAGAGGTGGATGATCCAGGCAACCCAAAGCGCGGGGTTTTCATCAGGCCGCTGGATGAGAAAGCGTTTGAAGGACATGAGAAAGGTCTGGAGCGGTATTAGGCGTGAGCTGAAACCTTCTCTTCGTTTCTCGTGTCACTCCAGACTGAGGAGTTTTGGGCACGCCGCAGCTGTTCGAAAGTGCTACCTCCACATGATGTTCTTTTTTGCTATCGAAGTACGTGGGACGACCACGAATTCTGGTGTGCATCAACGCAAATGCTAGCAGTGAAGAGCCATTTCAAGGCAGCCTAGGTGCATTGTGCTATTCAAATAGTCTCCCAAGGACTTATAAGAGACGATATGCGATATCTAGGGGTGAGATGATCCGTTTTCGCTTGTCATCGGGCTTCTTATGCTTGTTCCAATCCTTATGTTCGAAGATGTCAAAGTTGCTCCATAAAGAAGAGCGGAGGGGTGTGTAATTGTAGTGCCATATAAGAGCAAGTGAAGTGCATGTGAAAGGAGAGCATGGGTTTGTTCAGTCTCATGAGAATCATTCTTCCACTTGCAAAAGCAGTGAGGTAACGAGGCTGAAACCCAGAGATAGTGACAAGGACAACAAGACTAGCTCTCGGCAGCATTCAAATTCATCTACGTATCTTACTTTGCTGAATCGCTATAGCACAACGCCCGAATCAACCCTCTCCCCTACACATCCACCCCATCCACAAACCGCTCCTTCCTCCCAAACACACTCTCCCACTCTCCCCACACTCCTCTCCATACATCTCTCTCACTCCGACTCAATCCCGCAAACATCGCATCCAATACCTCCTTCTTGAGGCTTGCTGTACCTACTACTTCCCAAATTCCCGGCATCAGCTTAGCTCTCACGTCCGGTCGAAGTCTTCCAGAGAGCTGGAATCGACAAAAGGAGCTGAGCAGCGGATAGAGGAAAGAACTCGTCTTTTCACGTGCAGCCTTGACAGGGTCATTGAGGTCTTTAGACTTCCGCGAGTTCTGGTGAGATTTGGAGATTGAGGATTGAGGCGGGTTGCAGAGTGTGCTTAGAACGCGAGTATAATGCGCTGCCTCCGTGGGCGTGAGGTGGATGGGCTCAGTCGGCGTATTGGAACGCAGCCATGTGGGTAAGGCGCCGCTGCGGGCTGATGTGGGTGTGAAGAGGCAGAAGAGGAGACCTTGGAGAAGAGGGAGGAGGATGTGGGAACGGCCGCCTAGTCGACCGCGGTGGATGAGGAGGATCAGACGGCTGGTTTCGCAGAGACGGGTGTAGATGTGGCTGGCGTACGAGGCCGATAGGGCGGGACTAGTACGTGAGGTGAGTTTGACCAGAACGCCGAGAACGCATTCGATGCTGTGCTGGGATGCGAGAGATGCTTTGCTGTTGAGAATGGTATCGATGCTATCCATGAGTGCATTGAAGCATACTGCATCCGAATTCTCGAGAAGCAAAGAGCAAACTTTGGGTAGTATAGCAAGTTGCTTTTGTTTGAGAATGGGATCGTTGGAGACTCTGTCGGGTAATGTTGAGATGAGATTCCTGAGAATGGAGTAGGATGCAGGCCGAGCTTCCAAGTCGTCGGCCTCAGTGAGTAGCGAGATCAAGCTCAGCTTATCCGCGATCTCCAACGGAATCAGCACCTCAGTGACAGTGGCTAGTGCAGACCGTTTCATCTCGAAGTCCAGCGGGCCGCAAAGGATTTTGACAGTCAGTGCTATGAGCCAGTTGACATCCGGAAACAGCCTGTACTTGCCCACCAGCTTATGCAGTCGTGCCACATACTCTGCTACTTCTACAGAGTTTGCTTGAGTCGAGGTGATGTAGGTGTTCAGGTCCGCATTGTCCTTGATCCACGTGCGCAGCCATGTAGTGGTAGTTTTCAGCAGTGCAGGATCCGATAGAAGAGCAGAAGCCAGTTCATCAAACGCATCTAGAACATCCTGGAAATCCGCAACATCGTCAGAAACGTTGCCATCATCGGTCAGACATTGCTTGAGAAGTGTGATATACTGCTTCAAACTAAGCAATTCAGAGTCTTTCTGCTCCAGAATTGTCGCTCGCAGAATAGCAAGGCCGGTGGTCGACACTTTCTTGTTTTTGTCAGTGAGGGTGTTGAGCTTCTTTTGGTAGTCTCCAAGGAAAGCTCTGCTTTGCGCCTGTTTCTGGTTGGGAAAGATATGGCCGAGAACCTTTTGAGTCAACAGCTGAAGCTGCTGAAGCTCAATGCGCGCAGGCGTTCCGCGTTGCTGGAGCTGGGCAGCGATCTCGAAAATGATAGTACCGTCAGTAGAGATCTTTGCTGATGCATTCGGAATTGCCATGAGCTGTACCATTGCGCAGAGCAACTCAACAGCAGCGGAAGATCCTTCGATCATGAGCCTCGACATGCGATCTAGAATGGCTTCTCGTCTTTCGCGGGACAGAGCAGAGGGGTGTATGTGTACAAGTCCCTGAAGAGCAACATGGTGCAGGCGACTGTCATCGCTCTGGTCGAGAGCATCTGAAAGTGCCGAAGCGTAGGCGTTGTGCAATGTCGAATTTCCCTTGGAAAGGACTGCTTGCGCAAGGGATCCACTGATGTGCTCAACCTCGTCGTCGCTGAAAGCTGAAACTCTTCCGAACATGGCCAACATCGATTCTTGGACAGTCTTCAGATCCAAATGGCCCAGGAGCTGCACGAAGTTGGCGCAGAATATCTCAACCATCTTCTTGTATTCCAAATCTTCTAGGCGACTAGAAGACAAGTTCTTGACAGCCTTGTTCAGGCCATCTTGAACCTGCTTTTCGGACCCAGGCAGTGTTTGCAGACGGTCACATGCATCGAATATAAACAGCATTGCAGCTGCGCGCGCAGCTGAGTCGATCTTGCGCCCCGTCGGGTCTTTGCGACCTGTAGACATATCCTTTTTAGCCTGATCCAACAGGGGATACAGTATTGATTGCTGGGATCGGAGAGAGTTGTGCATATCGATCGGCCAGAGCTTAGCTGTCAGGAGGCAGATAGTGATCCAGGAAAGATCGACTCGAGTCGATGCACTGTATCGCACGTCCTGCACGCGGCTTGTGTATGCCTTAAACAGGGAATGCAGTTGCGTCTGAAGTGCATTCAAAGTCTCATCCGATTTAATCGATTCCAGCACCGCGGGGATGATGATAGCACTACTGGAAGCGCTTTTGTAAGCTGTAAGCTTCCGGATGCTGATGACCTCGTCTGTCTTGCTCTTCACCTCAGCGTCCAGAGCCTCCAATCGATCAGCATGATCCTCAACGAGTGTTACGATCTGGCCTTGCGTAAGAGACTGCTCGAACAGATCTGCTAAAGCTCTTGTTACGATGCGATCTTCCCAAATCGACACTGTCTTCTCTTCTAATGCCTTGCGATTGGATGACTTGAAGCTCTTCACGAGCTGATCGTCCCACCTGCGCAGGAACCCTAGCAAATTTCTGTTCTTCGAATATGCTGACATCAGTGCAGTGACGATTCCAAGGACCAGAACTCGAATCTCGCTTGACTGCGTTTCAGCAGGAACAGAATCGATGTCCATCTTGTCGGACTCGGATGATACCTTATGATCCACGAAACTTTGACGGTTGCTCTCGGCATCTGAGATCTGGTCGAAGAGATATTCGGTGAGATCAACTGGAAGACCGTCTGATTCTTTCGAGAGTGATCTAGACTCGTTGACGAATACCGAAGCGTCGAGTTGAATCAATGACGCTATTAAGGACCACTGTATCTCCCTGTTCCCCTGAAGAGGATACTTGATGCCGCTGTGGTACCAGAACAAGCTTTTGAGTATTCTTGCTTCAATTGTGACGTTGTGCGACCGCAAAACTTCCAAAGCGCTTTGTAGCGCGGCGACAGCAAGCTTCGGTGTCGCTAAGTCAGGAGGTGTCTTCAACGAACAGCCTACACTATCAGCCAGCGACAGAAAGACGGCCTGAATCCAAGGTCTCTCTGCAATGCGCGACTTTGGCGTCTTGGAAGGGGAAGCTCGAATTGCTAGGTCTAGTAGATGGATGACTGCCGTGAAGGCAGAAGCGAGGTGGTCCGGGACCGTCTCGCCAGTGTCTTCTATCTGAGCCGCTTGCAAAAGCATAGCTCGGAGTGGTCCAAGGCTGTCGGAAAGAGCTGATGCTTCGTCTGGAACGACTTCTTCTTTAGCTTTCTCATCATGTGCTGCAGAGAAGAAAGCCGTCCTCTCTGGTGCTAGTAGATGCCTTGTGAGGAGCTTGTCAAGGGCTTGACTCGCTGAATCGATGGCTCTGCTAGAATTTTGCCCTGTGATGAGCGTGTGCCTGGTCTTCAGCTGCTCAACAAGCTGTAAGGTCGGTACAAGGCACTCATTAGCGAAACTTTCTGATGACGATCCTGTAATGTCGGCTGCATCAAGTATACGTAGTTCCCAGATTTCAAGTACGACGGAAAGGTCGAGAAGCGAATCTGCACTTTGTACAGCGGTATCGGTTTCTGGTGCCCTCGCAACGAGTTTGCGGACAGCCAAAAGCCAGAACTTGAGGACGCGTGCTGCTTGTGGGCTTTCCGTTCGCAAGACCATCTTCATCAATTCGGCTTGGGTGGTGTCGTCCATCTTGGTGGTGCCATTTGGATGGCCCGTGATTGATCTGAGGGTAGTCCTGATGACGCGGAACAAGAGTGCTGGGTCCGCAGATCCCAACGCTGCCCTCTTAGATGGGGATGTCCCGGGTGACCCTCGCTTCCTTTTCTTCGATGGCTGCGCATCATCATATATCGTCTCGCTCGAGTCGGAAACCCCTCTAGTGTGCTCACGGTCTGCCGGGCTACCGATATCTTTGTCGAAGTTCTCCACCAAGGCCTTCTCGAGAATCGTCGTAAAGCCAGCGTCGCGCAGATGATTCGCACTGCGAGATACAGGCAGGATATGAATCATGCACTCCAGAAGCTGCCAAGTGGTAGCATTTGCTCGTGCCTCGGTCCCTGCATCAGAGTCGTCCTTGAGTTTATCGAGAGTCCATCGCAGAACCCATTCTGCTCTTGCGCGCACAACATGTTGTACGGCAGACGACCGCGCAACTTGATCTTCTACGGTCGCCCAGTTGTCTGGAAGGCGTATGATGTGTGCAATCTGTCGAATTTGCTCGTTCAAATCGGAAAAGTCCTGATTGACCGACTGCAGTCGCGGACGGGTAGGTGCAGGCTGATCTCTCGAGGCCTAATCGTGTTAGTATATAGATCTAGCATACATCAATATAGAATCTTACAGATAATATCGGCGCCATCTCGTCACGTCAATGGCGAGTGGGAACTTCACAAGCGCAACCACTTCAAGTCTCGAAAAAAGTTGGAAGCTCGGGCCCTCGAACCCTTGCCGTTCGCCGCGGTCTTGCCAAGGCCTGGCCAACGTCAACTCGAGGAACATCAACACCATCCGCCGACTGCCATCCCCAACGAAGAACGTCCCATCACGTCGAGCGCGGCGTCCAGATCCACCAATTGCTCTCGTACACTCACATCCATCATGGCCGACGAATCGAACAAGACCGTAGCGCCCATCCCGCGCACCACGCGCCCCATGAGCGAAGCCCTGCTGAACGAGAAGGTACATACTCAGACGTTATAGGGACAATGCGTCCAAGAATGCGCTTCGATTTGGCTCAGTGCTTTTCGCATCTAAGGGACAACTCTTAGAGCGTCATTGGCACCGCCACGCGAGCTACCCGCGCCAGCACAAGTCAATCGACATGTGAAAGACATATGGCTGACGATATATCTGCAGTGGGACCGCTGCCTCTCCTCCATGGTCATTCGCTCCGGTCTCGGTCTCGGCTTCGGTGTCGTCTTCTCCGTCCTCCTCTTCAAGCGCCGCGCATGGCCCGCGTTCGTCGGTCTCGGATTCGGCGCGGGACGGGCCTGGGAAGAGTGTGATAACGTCAGTAACAGCACCATCTACGGTTGAGACAACAATCGAGAGTACTGACATGTGTGACAGTCTTTCAAGCGAGCGGCTGGACCTCCAATTGACGGCCTCCGAGTTGTCAGGCCATAAGAATATTTTTCTTCTTCGATAAGGATGACGCAGGAGAAGTGTAATACCAATCTGGCTTGTGAGACTTGGCTGTACAGTATGGACGGCATGGTATAGATCTTTACGGGCAATTCATTATGTACATTCTGCTCACTTTGCTGTGCATCGACTCATGCTGTGCAAGCAAAGCTGACCTTCCACTTCCCTCCCTCAATACCCCCAGCTCTCACAGACCCCAACTCCGCCTTCTCAACCTCGACCACAACATCCTCACATCTCCCCTCCACCTCCTGCATCACCACGCGCCCTCTACATCCCAACAGCGGCACCACAACCTCCCCCTTCGTCCCCACAGGCGTCTCAATCTCCATCTCCACCCTCCCATCCCCAACCTCCGTCCTCGCCTCAAACAATCCCACCTCAGTCCGAAACCCAGCATGGACGTGCTTCAAATCACCCAGTTGCGGCTGAACCCTCCACTCCATCCCGCCCGCACTCACCAATTGAATGCCAGCTACATAATTCGTCAACGAAGCAGTCGGCCCCGTCGCCCATCCATGTGCATGACTGATCCGCGCATCATTCACATACGGCGCATAGTGCAGTTCCCCTGTCGTCGAATAGCCCTCGATGAAGGTCGAATTCGTCATGCGCGCATCATCAAGCATGAAGCCCCATTGCAGTCTCATGAGCTCCAGACCCGCGGTAGCATTCGATGCCAGAAAGTGAGCTTGCAGCTCGAAGCCAGATATGAATGGCGAAATGGCGTCTGCGGCCTCGGGCGCAGGCGCGCCATACGGTGTCCAGCGATCCGCGAGTGCTGCGCTAATACGTGCCGTCTGCGTGTCGTTTTGCGTGAGGTTCGAGACTACGGCCCATGCGTTGCCGTCTTGGGGGTGGAGCGTGGTTGTCTCGTTGTCCTTATACATACCCACCTCGTCGTCCCAGAGCAGCTCGTTTGCGGCGAGCTTCACTCGATCAGCTACCGCTGTCCAATTCGCGATCGGGCTCATGTCGTTGAGCGCAGTGGCGAGTGCGATGCCCTGGTTGATGGTATAATAGAGGATGGCGTTGGCTTCGATGTTGTGGCCGCCCATGCCGAAGCGGAGCCAGTCCGAGGGCGAGGTGACGTTCATGAGGTTGGAGGAGTCGATGAAGGAGAGAGAGAAGGAGAGGGCAAGTTTGTACTGGGGCCAGAGGGTGGAGAGGTAAGCGATATCGCCCTATGTTGTGTCAGTGGTGTCTCCAAAGTCCTGTGCAAGGAGGTGTAAAGGCTTACAGTGTATAGGTAGTGATCAGCTACGCCTATCAAGGTATATAGATGATACGTAAAGCTTAATATTGACGGGAAAGGCTTCCCTGCGTACGGAAGCTGTCCGGTACTTGTGTTTTGCACGGCGAAGAGCGAATTCAGTGAGTTCTCAATGGAGACGACATCGTTGGTTGATGCAACAATAGCTGGGACCGCGATCGCCATATCTGCACAAGTGTCAGTCATCCAACCAATGTACCACATCCTACTTTTTTCAGCATGATCGACTTACCTCCAGCCCAGACGATGCGGTCCCTCTTAGCTCCATCTACCAACGCAGATCCACCCTCTGTGATTGTATAATTGTAGTACCACGTAACATTAGTCGCATCCGACACCGACGAATTGATTTGGAAGAGGTGAATCAACGCATTCCCGTAATGCGGGTCAATCGTACACATCTGATTCGTATACGCGCCGGCATACCATATCCTATTCAGTAGTTCGTCTATGGTCTGGTCAGCTCTAATCTCAAAGTGCACGTAACGCATCATCTCATCTCAAGCTAAGAGACAAGGCAAGATGCAAACTGACGTGAAACATACCATCACAATTGAACCAACCCGTGTAGCTCCCCAACTCCTCTTCCTTCCAATGCGGCATAGGCGTGTAATGTACCTCCGCACTTTTCACTTCCACCTCCCCTGTCCCATTGTGCACTAGCGTCATATACCTAAACCCGCCTCTCTCCTTCTCCCTCGGCGCCGTGTACCGTCCCGGCCCAGCAACATGGAACCAAAGCGTCTCATCCTTTCCCGCATCGGCCGTCGCATCGCACGACGCATTTGACACCCACAGCGAGGATTCGGAAAACGTGACGCCGATGAACTGGCTCGCGTCTGAGACTGAGGCAATATCGATACTGACGATGCCGGCAATGTTGATGCCAAAGTCATATGCAGTTGCAGATGAATCGCGGAATGTGGTTGAGCTATCTGTCTGGGAAGATGTGGTCAAGGCCTCGGGTTTGGTGACGGAGCCGTTGGAGCTGTGGATTGAGACGGGGTGGAGAGTGCGAGACTTGGGCGCAAGGATGTATTGAGAGTATGGGATGGATGAAGCTAAAGATACTGGTGCAAGTACGAAGGAGGTAAGGAGCGATGAGGACTTCATGATGGCATTGGCTTGTAATTGCAAGCCCGTGTGAGACAATATGCTCGAGCACAACAAGACTCTCGACCTTTATATCAGTGCGATTGCAGTAGATCTGCCTCAAGTTTGCCATGCTCGAATGCCGTTTTCGGGCTCATTAGGACCATCGGGAGAACGTCCGCCGAGAATGACGAAGTGTAGTGAACTTTGGTTTGTCGCATTGCGGAGATCATATTCCAAAGCGGGGAAACTTACTAGAGTTGAGAGGGATTGGCTGCTGACCCTGACAGACTATCGGCTGTATGTCGGCAATGTGAAGCTTCCATGATCTTGGTATTCGAAATGCTGGTGGCGATAACAGTCTCCATTTATTACTTCCTACCCTGAGGCAACATTCCTATCATTCTCTCGACTTCCACTGCTGCGCTTCCCCCAGCCTTACCTCTCAGGTCCTCCAATAGCGCCCGATCTTTGGCTTTGAAGGCTTCCTCCCCTGCCTTGACAAATAGCCCACATTTGATCCACATGTCCACTCTGTCGGCAACTGTCAAGTTTGTGCATTTTGGGATGAACACGCTGGCAACTCTTGTGTTACCCGCGGCAAGCACCTCATTGAAAAATGGCTCCCATCCGATAGGACTCTTCTTCTGCTTCGCAAACTCTTCCAACTCGATCCAATGTCGCGCTGCAACGAGCGCACGTAGTCGGATATACGTATATGCTTTGTCCGCAATCTTAAACTCACTTTGCACTTTCTGTGCGCGTTTATAGTGCCCTTGGCGGATGAGATGAAATATTGTGTCGTGCGCACTCAACCCAATCAAGGAAGTCGGACTAGATCCTGGAGTTGCAGGTGCATTGCCCCGGGATGACAAATCCTTTTCAAATGTTTCTTGGAGACGCAAAAGTTTTGTTGCATCATCAATGGCTTGTCGTTGAAAGGCGGCGGCAGTGTCGCGAGAGTCTTGGAGGTATTTGGAGGCTAATTTCAGCTTGTCCATCGAGGCATGGAGATCGTTCTGGGCTAGTGCCTCGGAGAGCAACAGGTTCGAGCCATCCAATCGCCTGTCATCCTGATAGAATAGATCCTTCAGTAGCTCCTTGTCCTGGTCCCAAGCTGATGACTCGACAAGGGCAGTCGCAATGGGCCTGCTGTTAATGACGCGAAAGAATGAAGCAAGAGGAAGCTTCTTGCGTAGATGCAACAGAACATGATACACGAGATCGGTATCACCCGACTCGATGGCTTTGTCCAAAGCAATGTTGTCTTCCTTCATGTTCAGAAGTAGAGGCACCTGCTTGCCTGCTCTAGGCTCGTAGTTGAGCAATTCTGTAGCAAGTCGCACGCGGCCCTCGTCGTAAGCTGCTCGTGCTATCTCCTCGAACGAGACACCGGATTTGCCCCGCAGTTTCTTCACAATGAGACCACATATCTCCTCTTCAGGGTCAGTAGATACGCGGACTTTTTGCTGAGCCCAGTGACCGTGAATGCGACTTGCTGGTAGGTGCAGATAGTCTGCCACACGAAGTGCAAGCAAGTATTCGTTGCGATTCGTCAAGCGTTCAATGAGTTTCTCGGGCGTCATCCGGCGATATTGGTCATAGCTGATTGGCAGACCGATCTCGTAAAAGCGCACAGCGTTCAGCACTCGAAGCGTGTCGCAGGTGTCGACAAAGTCGTCTGATGAGTATAGATCGAGTACAGACTTGCCATACGAAGCCGCTTTGAGAAGTGACTTTTGCCAATGGATCTGGTACTCATGCGCCGCCGCCCTGATGCATGTGTCCACCGCATCTGCCAGAGAAGGTCGTATAAGCTGGATCAGATCATCTGCCTTGGGACTCTTTTGATCCAGTAGAGATGATGCTTCAAGTAGATTTGCAGCTGGGGAGTCAGAGCCGAGGCGGAAAACCTCCACAGCTTCGTCAGGCACTTTTTGTATGAATTCGCAGACCTCGTTTGTCAGGAGCCGTATGCCATCGACATCTGGCAGCAGATGCACCCAGGAGTCGTAGTAGAATTTTGCAGCTGCGCTTTTTGGTCCAATTAGATGGATTTCGTCCTCCCATGCCAGGGCCACCGCGTTGGACCCACACCACTGCATGTCCTTGGGCACCGTTTTGACCTTGCTGTCGTACTCGCTGAGCTTCTCACTCCAGTCGCCGCTCACAACCCACACCTTGCCATCTTCAGTGTAGAAAGCTAGAAACTCGGCGCGAGGGCTTACGCCAATGTGCCGGAAGGGACCAGCATCAAAGTTGCGGTCTTCTGCCTCGGTCGCATCGACGACGTAGAGTGTCTTTCCGATGGCTAGTATAACTTCGACGGAGCGTGAAAGCGAGTAGGCAGGCGGTATGATGCCCCAAGACACGACGGACTCGGTCGGAGGTATCGCCAGCAACTTGGGGCGTGGTTCAGTGTACGAGGAGACGGATATGAGGTGGTTATTGCCGAGCAGCGCAACGAAGCCGGTGCTGTAGAATTTGCAGGAAACAACACCGAGTGTGTCGGCATCGTGGCCAAGTGTGAAGGGCACAAAGTCGCCCTGCAGGTCGTAGTAGCAGCGCACCGTGCCGTCTGCAGTCACTACGAGCAGCTTCTCGTCTTCGGACCAGCCCAAGCCTTTGATTGTGCCCTTATCCCACTATATTCGTTAGCGACCATTGCGCGAAACTGAATCATGTTGGTGCGTACGTTGATACTTCGGATCAGCTTTCCGGCGCAGCTATAGATGTCGATGCTCGACTTGGACATGCCGGGCCCGCGGTATGCGTGCAGCTTCTCTTCATCGCGATAGATGGCTATTGTTTCTTAGCGCTATTGCACAGTAAGAAGCTGGAGACGGCTGCATACCCACCTACTGCGCCGCTGTACGGAGCGCCCACCACATTGTACTTGTCGAGCTCAAGATCCTGGTCAAAGACAGCCGTATACAGCTGCACTTTGCGGTAGAACTTGTCGCCGACCTTCTCCCAGTTTGCAGTTGGTTTCGACATGTTATCGCTATCGTTATCGTGCTATCATGGCGTGGTCTTGGTTTGCGCCATGTCCTCACGCCGAGATGCGATGTTAGGTGCCTGATAGCTACGCACGAGTAGAGGTCATGGGCTGGCACGCACAGACCGGGCGGCCATCGCGTCAGCGCCCGCTCCACCTCTTCCCTCGAGACACGCACAACCCATATTATACGCATGACAGCTGAATACTCTCGGTCGGACAAGTCTGTAGATGTTCAAACGCTGTCGCAGATCATAGGAGTAATCACGACTGATCAGTAAGAATAGGCCCCAGAACTCGAGACCATACCAAGTGCTTTCATGGAGTATCATTATCCTACATACTATATACTGTTTGACTATGGATCAACCAAAACCCACAGCTGTAAGCAAAACGCCGCCGCTGATGCAATGTCACCCAAATCATTCCCTGCGCCGAAGCCCCGGTCCTAATCCTAGTTGCCCATGATCTCCGCAAGTGCCTCCTTCAAACCGAAACGCTCAACATCACTTCCCACCTTTTTCCGGAACAGTCCAAGATCCTTCAAGAAATCTTGCGCCTCATCTTGTAGCTCCTGAGCTAGCTCGTCATGGTCTCCTTCATCGTAACCTGAATCAGAGTCATCATCACTGACATCGTCTTCAGGTGCGTTGGGAATAGGATTCTCTTTACCATCGCCCTCTCCGAACCACTCCTCTTGCTCAAAGTCTGGCGAGCTGAGCGAACGTGGCGGAGGCAGCACGATGGGATTCTTCAGCTCTCCCAGTGCAAGCGCCAGATGTCGGCGAAGAGACTCATTCTCAGCACGCAGTGCCGTGTTGACAGGCTGTAGCTCCTCGACCTCGGATGTGAGAGCTCTGATTTTAGCTGCCGATACTTGTCGGTTCTCTTCCATCAGCCTTTGCATCAACGCGACCTGTCGCTGGTACTCTTCGAGCTCTGTAGCTTCTTCCCGCTTTCGCTGACTGGCTGCGTTGACGCTGACTTGAAGACTGCGGATCTGCTCCGCCATCTCCGTGATCTGAGCATCGCGCTGTGCTGCAGAGATGCTGTCCTGGTTGACCAAAGCACGTGTGCGAATACGCTTCGCTTGGTCGGCGTAGCGCAGAGTCGACAGCGTCTCGTCGTAGTCGGCTGGCGCAATACAGGCTACCATGGCAGTTTTGCTGTTGCCACCCAACGAGTCTTTTAGGAGCCATGTCAGGACTGAATCGCGATAAGGCACCACCTCACGCGGTCGTCGTCCCTTGGTGCCATGTCTCCGTGGATCGGCAAGTGCAGCAATCACACGACCGAGGGTTGTCAATGATTTGTTGATCTGACCTCCCTCCTTCAGTCGCTGTCCCGTTGCCTCTGTTGACTTAGCTCGCTCCGATCCAGCGAGATCAACTAGTCGCATCCGCGATGTTCGTTCGATGGTTTCATCTGAAAGCAGAGAGTGTGTGATCTGGCGCAGACGGATAGTAAAGACGGCATGAGAGCGCGAAGAGCTATCGTTCATCTTGGTAGATGCAACTGTTCGGCTCTAGAACAATGTCAGATGGAACCCTTCATAAGACAGAGTGCACTCACCAGATCGCCAACCCTCAAGAGGCGCTCAACGTCGGCATATGATTTGATCTCGGTCTCTGTCAAGTTCTGGACATAGACACCATCCTTTTGGCTCTCGCGAATCTTGAGGTAGATTGGCGGAGTCGTACGTGGGGTGAGAAGATCCCGCACATGTTCGTTGTAGACTTCAAAATAGGACACCTGCACATGATAGCTGGTGTCTGGTCGAGGCTCATGAGCGATTCTGTCGAACAACTCCTCACATGTGCGTGGAATCAACCCCGGGTTGTCTGGCGTGCCCATCATGGTGTAACTTTTTCCTGAGCCTGTTTGGCCATACGCAAAGATACAGGTATGGTATCCTGCAAAGTTGTGGTCAAGGAACTCCTCTCCAAATGATCGATAGACATCCTCCTGGTGCGCATAGTGTGGATCGGCCTCGTCGTGGGACCAGTAGGAGCGGTCGAAAGTAAACTCCTTGTCGTCGTATGCTCGGCGTGTATTAGGTGTGGCTTCTTCCTCACCGGGCGCAAGTAGTGTTGTCTTTTGTGTCGCTGGATCCATGCGAATAAGGCATCGTGTACCCTTTTCCTTCTCTATTGAACATAAGTATATTGACGTTGAGTTGAAGGTCACATAACTTACCGCGTCTCACAAAGGCTCTGCATCGAACAACGACCTTGACATTGCCTGGATCGTCTGGCACAGATGCTGGAGCCATCATTGGGTATGGCTCGGCTGCACGCAAGGACGGCGCTGAAGCGGTGCTGTACATGTTGGGATGGATGCGCGAGTCCAGAAAATCGTCCAGCTGTGAATAGAGTTCGTGAAGCAGCTGTTGCGACCTCGAGATGTATAGCAAGTGCATGGGTGGTGTTGTGGAAGGTGCGCTACGCCCACCTTTCCTATTCGAGGCAAATGTAAACACCACGCGGTTGCTGCGGTATCTAGCGACGTCACCAGCTTGGCACCCCACAAGCGAATGAATGATTTGCATGCAACAACCTGGGGACAAAGCGAGACCGTCGTATGCAATTGCGACGTGGCATATGGTGATAGAGCATAAGGATTGTTGAAGCCTGGCTGGCGGCTCCTCGTCGTGCGAATAGGGTTGCCGTGCATTCCACGGCGCACAAAGCGGCCGAAAAAAAAGCTCGATCCCTAGTACGTTGCACTCTCGACATCCAGACGGCAGCTCGCGATCTTGCATGGCAAACTTCGATCACCATGAATCTGGATACCATCTTGACTCTTCTTGATGAGAAAGCCAGGATACAGGCATTTCAGGCTTGCCTTACGAAGCTTCAGACTACACATCCACTTGATCTAGAAGCTCTTCAGGTATGCATGAAGCTGCAGCCTACTGTCGAGCATGCACCTCAAAGCGGAATTTCCAACGAGCGGACGCTTTCTGACAGGGTACCCGACATACCTGCAGCTGGTTCGCTCTCCGAAGATTCACCTGTGGACAAGCTTCATGAGCTTCTAGTTATGCGCATCCCAGATGAACAGCTAGATTCCGACCACTTCTATAAGCTGGCTGGTATTCTATGCAGTGACGCGCGATTTGCGATCTCGTTCTTCAAGCAGAGAATCTACCCAAGACTTGTTTCCCTCCTAGAAGATGTATCAGAGCGCGCTCAGAGAGATGCAGAGAAGAGCAATGAAGCAGAAGAAGCTTTGCGACAAGCTATCCGCATAACAACATCATATTTGACGCTACTCAAATGTTCCTACTGGCTTCCAAGTCGGAACAGTCACGTGGTGGATCCTGATACGCTTCAATTCCTATCTCGATTTCTTGGGTTATCAGCCATAGACGACGCTGCCCACGATGTCCTATCTGCATTTCTGTCACTTTTGAAGCGCAAAGAATCGATTGTAGTTGCGACTGCAAACGAGTCTCCTCAGCCTTGGCTGAAGTTTGACTCCGAATCTGGTCAAGCAATATTGTCAGCGTCACTCATGGATAGCTCTCTATGGGATACAATGAGCATGCTCGATTACAAGAATATATCGCCCAGTGAGTCGACCACCTACTCAACACATTTATATCCATGAAATTACATAGGGACACGACTCGGAGGGTTCACTAACTATGTGACCGACAGACAAAGCCACGAGCAAGATATATCGTACCTGGTTCCAATGGATCTCCCAGATCGCTGTTGATAGAGTGCAGCTCAACTGTTTAAACGGAAGCTCTTACTGGGATAAGATCCGCGGTGGTCTACTGTACGGGCACACGGATCAACGGAGATACTGCATAGGTATCATTCGACAATCCCTACTTGCGGCGCAATGCGATATCTCGACACCAGCAATGCGATTTCGATTGTTCGAAAAGGATGCATACCTCAAGACATATGACCAATTTTCATCTCTTTTTGAGACGATTGTACTCGACCGTTATGCGAATCAAGTCCAGGCATGTTTGCCAGAATTAACCAAATTAATGCATACCCACATCACGCCCGCGATGATGAGCACCCTGTTGTCAGCAGCACTCAATCCTATGGTACAAGATGGTGTTCGAAAACTTATTGGCAATTGGTACATCCAGTATGTCACAAAGGTAAGTCAGATTCGTAACCTTATCGCGCTCTTCAGTGGCGAGACGATTATATTTAACTTACATTGGATGCCGCACAGCTTCATGGAGACGTCAGTGGACACACAGATTTCCTGTTCGAATGGTTCCTTCCCTGGGCAACCCAAGGCGATCTGTTCACGTCCACATTAATCGCAACTCGAGATACTACCACGTCTACACATGGTGCCTCTTTAGCAGACGTCATTGCCAGATTTGTTCTGGTCTTCTCGAACACGCCCCACTCAGTCGACCGGTTCAGTCCAGATGCTTGCGCTGAACCAAGCGAGGAGACAAGACATACAATCCTCTTCCGCGTCATCGACTTCATACTGGACGCTAGGGGAAGAATTTTCCACTTCTCAATATTATACCTGCTCGAGGGCTTGGTAGAAGGACTACGCACATGCGCTGACACCCTCCCTTCTAACTCTTCACTTACCCCTACTGAGATCGACAAAATCTCTCGAGTGTCACGACTTCCAGGCTTGCCAGAGATCGCAGGGGATCTCTACAAAGAGTACTGTATACAAATTTGTGATATGATATGTCCAGATTGGATGGAGTTAGACGAGCCTAATTTCAGACACATTCAGTCCGAGGTCCAGAGATTGAAAGCATCGATGGGTAGTGAACCTACAGTAGATGGTATCGGTATGACTTCACAACAGCTGCCACGTCTGCAAGACCTTCGCAAACAGCTGAAGAACACAAACCACCGGTCCATACAAGGAGATGGATACGCATCGATGTGTAAAACTTTCATCAAGGTTCTTGATGCGACGGATATTGCTTCGGTCAACGATGTTGACCTTCATTTTATCCTGGAAGCCCTTTGGGAAGAGGCAGACAGGCGACAATTTGTTAGATCTGTTGCTGTGCACTTACCTTCTGTGCTATTCCATCCTGTCTGTGTCCAAGTCTGCATCGGGGCCCAAAGGTGCCGCACAGACGAAGCGACAATGGAAGGCGATCTGCGCACTCTTTTGATAAAAGCCATGGATCATCTTCAGCAACTCTCAGAGGGCCGCATCTACATTCTTGCTACCCTCGTAACAGCTGTTCGTAGATCTGTGTTGCTATTCCCGGATCTAATTGCTGCACTTCCTCTTGAAGACTTCATCCTTCAATTTATCAACCATCCACCAACGATAAAATCCGAATTCCTCTTCGAAGTAGCTGCTGCGGAGAAGCTGCAACAATACCAACCTCAGCGCACGTACGATGCTTACTATGGTTCTCGAGAGTGGCATGCATACGCAGCCATCATCGATCTATTGGCGCGCTTTCCTCCGGAACATTCAAGCTTTGTCAAACGTGTCTTGGATCGCCTCCTAGAACCCTGGAAACTGCAACGGCCTGGAGTTCCCATTATTAGCAAGTGGAAGAATGTGCTTCAGCTGCAGGCTATGCTTCTTCTAGTGGACTATTGCGTCGAGCAATCAGAAGCTGACAGATACCTTGTCTCTTTCAAGCATGCTTTGACATTGGAGCCATGGCCGCGATATCGCTTTCTTCTGGAATGGATTATCGCTAGGATATGTTACCGTGTCCCTGGGAAAGCGCCACAAATCCTCCAGGATCTGTCAGTATTGGACGATAGTAGCTCGACGCACATCGCTAGCCTGATGAAATTGGCTGTCCTAGTCGCACCGCGCGAATCAGAGGACTTCTCGGCGACGTTCATGGAGCATCTGGTGCCATTTGCCGCAAGTCCAAGAGTGCAGATTCGACACGAGTCTAATTACGCCATCCCTATCATTTTCAATCTTGCGCGAACGAAAGGTTGGAAGAGCATCACGCACAACCCGGCTTTTGTAAGATTGGACACGTTTATACGTACTCTGGACAAATATCAGTCGACACCCTGGACAATTCGCACTTTGAAGCTGGATGCAGTGAACGACTTCTCGCTCGTGAACGTATTCGAAGGCCAATACTTGACTATAGAGTCACCGGAAAAAGCGCGAGTCGCCTACGAAGACTTTGTGGCGCTTCATGAAGTAGATCACGCTTCTGGTCTCATGGTACCTCCTGAACGCATACGCCTCGGTGAAAGAACTCACACTGATTTGATTGTGCCAACACAAACACCCGCTACAAAGACACAGCAGGTTCTAAGCGCAGCAGATCAAGCATCACCATTCCAAACCAAATCTGGTCTGGACATCAATTCTCTACACCCGCAGAGCGGTCCTCCATCGCTACAAAATCAACGACCTGCTTCCGTAATATTGGTAGCCTCGCTAATCGACAACCCAACGAATCTAGGTGGTCTTTCCCGTATCTCGGAATCCTTTGGCTTGGAGGCACTTTACATTGATGATCTGAAGCAAAAGGCACACAAAGACTTCAAAGCCACAAGTGTGACTTCTGAGAAACACTTTCCTATCCACCAGCTCAAGCTTGCTGCGGTACCCGAGTTTCTACTAAATATGAAGACGAGTGGATACGAAGTTGTGGGCATCGAGCAGACTGATCAAAGTAGTATCTTGGGAACCGAAGATGAAGAGGATAGCAACGCTCACAGACAGGGAATATTACCCAAGAAATGTGTTCTGGTTCTCGGTAGCGAAAAGGGCGGTATCAGTGCTGAAGTACTGGCTGCTGTCGATCGCTGTGTTGAAATTAGAACAGTCGGTGTGACTAGAAGTCTCAGTAAGTGATTATCAAGCCCAACAACTCTCAAAGACTAATGCATCGATGCAGATGTTCAGACTGCGGGTGGAATTGCGGTGTATGAGTGGTGGAGAAAGTGGTACGAAAAAGCACAGTAATTTCGTTGCATGGCTGAACAGAGTCACAACTTCCACGATAACTAAAAGTAACTTGATCACAAAACGACGGAAACAATGCACTCTAAACAGCAATGATCGTGCTATGAGTGTGAGAAGACAAAATAACAAAATCTATAATTAACTTGACTGGCGCCGCTCTATCCCATTCCTAACAACTGCTCGTTTCTCTACTCCTCTTGACACGCAATCTACGTACTTGTCATCATTACTATCCTCTGTTGATAACATCTCGCGTTCACTTCTGTTCCAGATTCGGATCATCGCAGCAAGCCCAACACTGTGCCTATGTCAGTTTCACTTCATGGACCAACTCTATTCGCGACAGATAAAGCTTACCGGAGCTTCATCAGACATGTTCCAAGGAATCCTCCCCTCCCCACAATCCTCCGGCGGCTCACCAAAGCACGTACGATCACATATCTCCGGAATCAAAGGCTTGGGCTCGACTTCAGGCTCGTCGGCGATCTCAGGATCTGTGCCAGGGAGAGATGTCGGGTCGCAGCAGGCCCAACAGGACTAGATCACTGATCAGCAGGAACTTTTGTATTCGCCTTACGGGACGAAGATGAGGAGGAAGGGATTGGGAAGAGCACTTACCCCACCACCAGGCTGAAACGGTACCCAGTCACCATCACAGACCGGTGGTTCGTCGTCGCATCGACGATCGCATATCTCAGCGACGCGAGGAATGACAGTTGGAAGAGGGAAGGGTTCGACATCAGTTTCGGTTGAGAGGGAAGGAGCGCGGCAACAGGTGTAGCATTCGCCGTTCTTGGTGGGCGCCTAAGATGCGGACGGATTAGAGAACAATTGAGACAGGGGTAGAGGCGAAAGCATACCATGCCGTCTTTGCAGGTGGGGGGCTCGGTGTAGCAGACGGCGAGGCAGACCGTTTCGTCGGTAAAGCAGCAGGACCAGCAGGGGCTGGTAGCGGATTGAAGGGCGATCTATGAGTTTGTCAGATCTGTACCTTTTGTTGTCTTTACTACTACATGTTGACTGAGCAGTGTTCAAACAGTGTAGCAAAGAAGACATGAGTTTACCATTCCAGTCTTACACTGCGGTTTCTCAATGTGGCATGCTTCCTGGCACGTTGTTTTGGCCGAAGCAATGGCAGCAAGAACGGCGAGTGGAATGATGGCTATCATCTTCATAGTGGTGGTTTGTAAGTATCTTGCTAGCAAAAATTGAGTTGAGATTTCTGAGGTTTTGAAGCGTGCTGAAGGAGTTGAGAGTGCTGGTGCTGATGATGAGGACTTCGAGCAAGAAGTTTGGAGTTATATACCTGACATATCGTACACCACGTATACTGCGCCTGAATTCTCAACCAGAGATCAAGTGCGCTGTCTCAAATCGGATACTCTGTTCGGCCTCCAGACCGGTCAAGCCGTTGGTTCCACCTGTGCCCTGCGCAGCCATAGACTGCTCGGTCTCATCCGAACATGACTAAAACAACCCTCATCATTTCGTCTGTGCACTCCCATGTCTCTGTTCGACCAGTTGAATCACCAGCAAGAATCACTTTTGCGGTGAGAACACAAGCCACAAGACCATCGAGCCGCAGCTAACCCGCGTACCTGACGTGCCTATGTTACGCTGCCAAGCACATTACACCGCTCGGGTTCCATGTTGGAAAGCTAGTGAGATCTCAGCTAAAGCTTGGCTAAGTGTGCGCTGATCGAACGATCGAAGTTACTCGAATCCTTCCCATGAGTAAGGAAATATTATTTTCCACGAAAGTGTCTCACAACGAATAGGGTCTACCTAATCGAGATAATGACTATTAGTTTGACGGTCTAAGGCGAGTCAGAAAAACTTTAATTGCATTGGTGAACATATCAAAGAAGCAATCGTTTCCTGTACACCACGACAGGATCATTTACAGCCTACACAGAAGCTCTCAAACTGAGCCGACTGTATTGACAGCTTTAGGTAGAGTATTACTGTAAATGTGCGTGACCTCAGTTGTACGATCCCGGCTTATAAGTGCTTATTTCAGCTGCGATACATAGCTAAGACATGTTACATAGTAACGTGGTGTGTCAAGGCAATGTATAGACAGGATGAAGACGAGTTTAGGTCATACGTGGATAACAAAGGTTCTAGCCGTCGCGATAGCAAAACTGACACGAAAAATTAGATTAACGTTTGTGAGAGGGTGAATCCGACAGTATACAAAGTGTCTGAGGACGTACGATGTCAGGTGAGGTGGCGCTACCATAGATCATGGTCGCAGCGCAACATGATTGGCGGAGTATCACTTCAGCCGTAAGCACTTTGCATTCCGGCGTCGAGGTCTGCCCACAAAGTGACATTCTTTGTGCAAGTCTATTCCATACTAACTACAGCGCTGTACCGCTCATTGGAGCCAGAGCCCCACGATTCATCCTATCTTTTCTAACGTTCTAGAGCTGTCTGTCGCAATTACATCACTAAGTCTATGATTCACTGCAGCGGACCGCAGCAAGCTGCCATTGCTTTCCTGGTCCAAAAATCACAATCCAAGCTTGCCGAAGCTAATCTAACAGGGATTTTTCACCCTTTCATCCACTTGCTGCTAAACCTTGAAACGAATGTCTAACTCCCAAACGTCGTCTTCAAGACCCCCCAAATTGTTTTCGCGCATCCTGCAGCGCCCTCTGCAAAGGCCCCTCCCTCTCTTCCCATCCCTTCGGATCATCCTTCTTCATTGCCTGCAACTTTGCATATCCCAAGCGAGGAGCCTCTCCGCTTGGGACCATCATCCCCTTCTTCACAGCTTCTCTCGCCCCAACGCGCTCCCACCACTTCTTTACATTATTATACTTCTCTATATCGATACCGCATGCATTCATCGCATCAACATAGGAAAACATGGCGATGTCGACAATGCTGTACCTCCCACGTTCTGAGCCAGCAATGTAATCGCGCCCCTGTAGTCGTTTGTCCAGAATAGCGTAAGTTTTTTCTGACTCGCCTACGAAGCGGAACGTAGGGAAAGGGTGGCGGACAGGGGACATGCGATAGAAGAAGTTCGCTTGAGATTGCAGCGGAGCTAGAGAATCCATCTTATCAGTTCAAACACTGTAACACGGGTCGAGTAACATCTCACCTAAGCTAGAATGCTGCCAATTCATCCACTGTTCCGCTGTACTCGCTTCGAACGTCTCGCTGAAACTGAACTTTTGCTCCGGATCATGCATGCGCGTGAGATAGTTCATGATTGCAGGTCCTTCGAAGACGACGAAGTCATTGCGGTCGTGGTCGATGATAACAGGGATCTTTCCCGCGGGATGCAGAGCAGTGTACCACGGCACTCTTTGCACACCCTTCATGATATCGATAGTTTGCACAGTGTACGGTTTGTTGTATGCGGCCTTAAGTTCTTCGAGGAGGATAGCCACCCAGAGACCTAATTGGATACGTCAATGCAAAGAAACTTCGGGAAAATAGAGTTGCCGGACCATTGGGGGTGCCAAAGGTGAGTAATTCGATGCCTTTGGTGGCAATGAGGCCAGTAGCTTGAGCCATGGTTGCTGTTGGGTTGGTGGTAAAGGCTGAGGATCAGAATTGTTATGTGCGGTGAAGCATCCAAAGGGGTGAATTATGATGAGATGTGCCTTGCAAGGTGTATTGTCTCATCTGCCTACGTTCTCTTCCCTTTTATATATGCCTCAAGGCTGTGAGAGCGTTGGTCTCGCGCCAACTTTGCATAGCAATTGGTCAGCATTAAGTCCGACTATGGTTGAATACCTAGGTTTACATTCTGGCCTTGCATTAGAGCTCTTCAACCACGCCGATTCTGGTTGGGCAAGCACGAGCTGAGGCGGGGAGCTACTCGCTGATTGGTCGGCTCGGCGCACTGGCGAATCAGCTTGTGATGTCCATGGCGAGCATTTTACGCCCGCTTTGTAGTCATTTGTTGAGTGTCTACTATCTCCGCAAAACGAATCGGATTTCTTTTGGCTCCTCCGAGCGCAGTGCAGCGCCCTTTACAAAAGATTTTTGGCTGAAGGTGTTACGCCCCGCCCCGTCTTGATGCATTCATCAGAAGCAAGTTGGGCTTGACACGCTAACCCATAAAACGGTTCGCCTTGCTGCATGCAGTTATATGTATTGGGACAAATGCTTGAAATCAAGCTGTCTCGGGCGTGTTGCATCGAATGAGAGTGACCCGGAGGATGATGGCCGTATGAGTGTTCCCCTAGCTTACCTGCCACTATCGGTGTCTCTCAAGATTTGGGGACCGCCCCTCCAGTCAAGAAATTTGGCTGAATTAGACAGCACTAGACACTCCGACCACTGCTATTGGGCAGGCTACATACTAGTGCTCAACCCAACTTATCTATGTACTTAGTAAGCGCTAATGGACTAACAGTAGTGATCAATGTAGTTAGTACTATCTAACTGAGCCAACTTTCTTGGCCGGGGGGTATTGCCCAAATTCTGAGAAGCACAATAAGTCTGACCCCGTCCCGCCCGCAGTGCTCACTCCGACTGATCATGTCCCATTATTCAAATACCTTCTTCCATACCCACAAACTGCGACTGTTCGTATAGTGCTTCAATCCTTCCATGCCCCATTCCATACCAAGACCACTCCTATTTGAAATCATCAGGTAAGCGTGCACTCGTAGCAAAATCTATGATGAAAACTTACTCCTTGTGACCACCGAATGGTACTTTTGGATCAACATCGAAATGAGAATTGACCCATACTGAGCCTGTTGCCAAATTAGGACTGCACTTGATACAGGGTTGCATGCAGTTCATACCAGCTTCAAGGCGCCTTGCCATGCGCTCAGCGCGTTGGAGATCTTTACTCCATACAGATGCTCCGAGCCCCTGACGTATCGCGTTCGCTCTGTCAATAACATCGTCTTCATCTGTCCATTTCAGAAGCGGGACAATAGGTCCGAAAGGTTCTTCCTGCACGATTCGGGAGTCTTCTGGAGGATTATCGATTATGGCAGGCGTTACAAAGTAGCCATTTCGCGATTCTCCAGCAGAGCCTGTAAGAGCTGCTGTCCAGTTGCATTTGTCGATCTGGTCGTACATGTCTTTGACTTTATCAAACTGCATCTTGTTCTGAATGGGTCCAACTACAACGCCATCTTCGACGCCGTTTCCTGTTTTCACGTTGCTCTTCGTGAATTCGACCATCTTGTCACGGAACTCATCATATATCCTTTCGTGGACATAGATCCTCTTGGTAAGCATACAAATTTGGCCAGAGTTCAGGAAACTGAGCATCGTAATCTTGGGCAGACACTTGTCTATGTCTACGTCATCACAGACTACACAGGCGTCGTTCCCTCCAAGCTCAAGCACACAGCGCTTCAGAGTCTTGGCGCAAGAAGCTGCTACGAGCTTTCCAGTAGCAGTGGATCCAGTAAAAGCGATCTTGTCAATGCCGGGATGCTCTGTGATCCAAGGACCAAGATGATCGTCTCCAGACAAGACTTGAACGACACCGGGTGGAAAAACACGACTGGCCAGCTCACCGAGCTTCAGGTCGCAATATGGAGTATATGGAGAAGGCTTCATGATGAAAGTGTTACCGGTGATCAGGGCAGGACCGAGCTTTCCCAAGCCGAGCAAGATAGGCCAGTTCCTGGATTTCGTCAGCGTAATCTGTTGTGAAGAAGGCAGCCTAATGTGTGGCAACTCCTCTACAGGTGTGCTTAACGCGCACCCGTCCAGATAGAGAAGCTGCACAACAGTCAGGGGAGCGTCTTACCATGGTACCTATGATGTCAAATGGGTTAGTCGCTCTTACTTGTAGTAAAACATGGTCTAACTTACAATTCCAGCACAAACGCCTAGAGGAGGAAAAGTCGAGTATACGATCTTGTCATCGTCCTCTTGCAACACCTCATCCTTGATCTCCATTGTAGCAAAGGCGCGCAGCCAGATCAAGCTGTTGCCCACTTCCATATTCGACAATGAAAGTGGCTTCCCCTGTTCGAGCGTCAAAAGTCTCTCGAGGGCATCTCGATTGGCTTCGATGAGATCGGCATATTCGAGAAGCAGCTTTGCACGCTCTGCGAAAGGCGTGGCGCTCCATGACTTGAAAGCGCGTCTTGCGCCATGGACGGCGGCATCAAGGTCCTCCTTTTGAGCTACAGGCACATCGTACAATGGAGTTCCCGTTGCAGGATCTACCGAGTGCCGAGTTGTCTTAGTGGGCACAAATTCATTGTTGATGATGTTGCCTGCGTAGGTCTGCCGGCTTTAGTGATGTGCATACACTGAGATAGTTGGAGTACCTTTGTGTCCAGCTGAGTCGCCATGGTTGCTACGAGTGCATCAACTTGGAGAAGAATGAATTTAAGCAGATAGCAGTACTGATACTTTGGAATGGAGAAGATGCTATCTTGAAGTATGTAACGACTACAGGATGCCTTGTGCTCACCCAGATGCGGGGTAAGCGCGCCATGCTTAGCCTGTTGTAGTGCTTATGGTAGGCTGATCCCAAGAGTCGAAGGATTACAAAAACCTCGAAGTTGTTGTATTGGACCCACGACACCATAAAAACTTCTGATACGATTGGTCTGGCTCGCAAGGCTTACGAGAGCATATTTCCGCTTATACGGAGATATGGTGCATATTATTCATAAGAACCAAGATGCTCGAGGCGGAAGTCCACTACAAACATCGTACAGATGACATTGCGCTAGGCAGATCTTTCGCATCGGCACATCGAAGCGGCTCCGGCGTCTTCAAACATATGATGGAAGTGAGCTTCTCATCACGTACCGTACTGCTGAGCCCATGTCGGAATTGGTAGTGTGGGATGGCACATTAGAGCACAAGAGGGTGCGGTAGTCTGGTTCTGAAGTGATGGTGGCAAAGCTGAACGTGCAACTCGGCGTCGGGCTACCATATGGAATAAGACTAAGTAGTCCTCGAGCTCTATTCAGCTGAGGCACCTCGAAACAGCGGAAGAGATTGATCTTTGAAGTGGCGCTTTTTGGGTTTGCGAAACTCCGAACATGTTTAGACAATAAACCAGCCTAGTCGGCAGACGGGGCGCAAAAGGAGGGAGTTGGGCACGTGCGCACGACCGGGGCAGCTAGGCACTAACAACAACGCTGACACCTCTACCCAGAATGCGGAGACCGACAACAGTCCAGAACCAGCAATGACAAGCAACTGCTGGCGAACTTAACCCTTTGCCAAGCAAAGCCCGGCAGATCTTGCGTTTCGCCTGAGGCATGCGACGCCGTCTCCTCTGCCAAGCGTCATGAAACTGCAATTGAAACTCGACCCTTTCCGCACCTTCGCGAGCTACCCCTAATTCGCTCCAAGATCAACTCAACAAACAGAAACGTGATTGGCTCTGCGCATGCTATATGTTTCGAATAAGCAATCTGATGCTCTGCACAAGCATTCTGGAGCCGTTGCTCACGAGCACGGGGAAGGGAAAGCTCGAACGCCAAGCTCCAACTGTCACTGCTCTTGAAACTGCTGATCCCTTTCTTGACTCTTCATGGTAGAAAGTTCATTAATAGCGGGCATCATACCTTCAATTGATGGTTCAAGTGAATGGAACCAGACTTCCTCCTCAAAATGCCCTTCATGAACCAACGATCTACCCTCGGCCATACTTTTCGGTAAGTCTTCATGCCTGAATTCGAGCAACTCGCTGAGTAACTGACCAGGGGAAGGAACTTTGACCAAACTATCATCACGGTCAAGGTAGGCGGCAAAGATTACCCAGAATCTTTCAGCTGCCACCGCGAATTACTTCGACGATGTTCCTCGTACTTTGACCGCTGCCTGGAGGAGAAAAGCTCGCCATACAAGAACTCCGGCACTTCGCTAGAACTAGAAGACACAAGCGCAGACGTTTTCGACTGCTTTATGCTATGGCTCTATACGGGCTTTATTCCCCACCATCTCATCGAAGGTGGGAAGGAAGTTCATCCTCCTTCGCACACGATAGACCTGAACAAGGGTGAAAATGCATCAGCATCCGAAACCAATGACGCAGAGGATGTCGACACAACATCATGGGGCATCCAGCTCGACAATGACGACACAGCTGTAGAAGCGAGTGCTGAGGCAGCGACCAGCCCGGACCAACCTACCGCTGAGAAGGTGCCAGGCGACAACGAGAGCGAGAAGAGTGCACCAGCTCTTCCAGCGCGAAACCCTGCCGAGAAGCCCGAAATACCAAAGGAAACTTTGTGTCCTTGCTGTTCGAGGCCTTACAAGTGGCGAGGTCTTGAAGGGTTTCTGGAGCGCCGCTTCATCTCTCTCTACATCTTCTCGCATACATACGAGATTCCGGCGCTCCGTCGTGCCGTCATTCTGGCATGGCAAACCAACGACGAGATCCTGCAATGCATGCCCGATCACAGCAATGTCATTGCAGCATATGAGAGCTTACCAGCCAATTCCCCGCTGTGCCTCTACTTCCTCGACATGTATTCCGTCTACTGGACGCCTGATCGGGACAGCGAACGCATGGCCGCGCTACGCAGCCAACTTCCACAGGCCTTCTTGTTTGAGTTGGTAACGACCTTGGCGAGGGGTGAGCGACCAAAGATGGAGAAAGAGTGGTGCGAGTTCCATGAGCACGAGAATGAAGAGGAGAAGAAGAATTGTCTGGACGAACTATACAAGGATCCCGTTGCAGGGAAAGCGCTGCGCAGGATTAAGGATAGCAAGGGCTGGAAGGGCCTGGTGCTCAAGAAGGGCAAACGATAAATTTACGAATCAAGCATGGGATAGCAGGAGTTTAAAGGTGTTCTATACCGATGCAAAAGCATTCGCAGGACAGAATTTTTTGGAATAAATTGTTTTATCATTGTTACGTGGCCATATTCCCCATCTCATCGCATCATCTCTAGCTCTAATTCATTCGACTATAAACGTCAACACTTACTGAGCAGCGAGCCCTGCAAGGATGACATCCGCAGCCTTCTCGGCGACCATGTAAGTGGACACAGCCGTGAACGTTCCCGGAATGCGAGGGAAGACTGAAGCGTCAACCACACGCAGACCAGCAGTTCCCCTGACCTTGAAGTTGGTATCAAGGACAGCCATCGGGTCATTATCAGCACCAATGGGGCAAGTGGATGAGGCGTGGTGACCCCATGTGGTGTCCTTAATATAGTCGGCGATGGCCTCCTTGGAGGTGACGTCTTTTCCAGGAAGGACTTCGTCGATTGGGACGATCTGGCGCTTGAAAGCGTCGCGAGCAAGACCGACGGCTTCAGTAAGCGCGGTGATGTCCTTCTGGTAGTCACCGGAGCCGGTGTCGTAGTAGTTGTAGGTAATGGCCGGGACTTCGAGCGGGTCGGCAGACTGGAGCGTGACTGAACCGGCGTTGTTGCGGGGGTGAGCCTTGAGAATGGCCCAGGTGAACCAGTCGTGCTCACTGGTGGCATTGTAGGCGTAGCCGGGGAAGTAACCGCGGAAGTTGACTGGGCCGCCAAAGACGAAAAGATCGAACTCATCCTTCTCGGCAACAGTGCTCTTGTGGAACATGGTAGCACCAAGGCCGGGAGAAGCATAGATACCACGGTTACCGAGGACGGGTGCATTCCAGCGGTCGACACAAGGGTCGCTGCCGCCTTCGCCGAAAGTGCAGCCGTTAAGAGCGGAGAAGTCGGAGGGAGCCTTGCCCTGAACGTTGATCTCGTAGTGATCCTGGAGGTTAGTGCCAACACCTGGGAGATCGACAACAACGGGAATGTTGAACTGTTCGAGCTCCTTCGCGGGACCAACACCGGAGAGCTTGAGAAGCTGAGGGCTGTTGTAGGCACCGCCAGCAACAATGACTTCACGAGAAGCAGTTGCTGAACCCGGAGTGCCAGTGGCGCCCCGGCTCTTAGGGCTAGCCTTGTAAAGGTACTGGCCATCGAGGAACTGAACTCCAGTGGCACGAGGAGGAGTGGTGGTCTCATCGAAGGTAACCTTTGTGACATGGCAGTTCATGCGAACATCCAATGGGAAGCGCTTGGTACCGTTGGCATTGACAGCATCACGAACAGCAAGGACAAACTCGCGAGATCCGGTACGCTTGCCCTCAGTGGTGGACAGGGGGATCTGGTACACGCCGTCGGTAGTGTCACGCTCTTTGGTGTCCGCGTTCGCATCTCCGGCAATCAGAGTGCCGACGTTGACGACAGCGTCGGTGACGTTTCCAAGAGCAAAGATGGCACCACCAACCATGCTGAAAAGCTGAGGGTCTGAGGTGACAATATCGATGGGCGAGTACTGAGTTCCGAGCCAGCCATCGTAGCCGTGGCCCTCAGCGCCAGGAAGGAGGTACTTGTTGTCCTCAAGCTTGGTGAAGTACTTGCGCATGTTGGACGCTGACCAGGAGTCGTCGCCGGTAATGGCTGCAACGTTATCAAAATCGCTCCGGTGAGGGTACACAGCAATGAGGGCATTGTGTGCAGTACAGCCTCCCAAAGTTCCGGTACGTGGGTATAGCGTGCCCTTCATCTTAGAGCCCGAGGGTGGGCTCAGTCCAGTGTACTCGCCACCACCGGGTGTCTCGTAAGATGTCTTGAAATCGCGAGCTTGCCTGGTCTCATCGGCGTAGTGACGGACGTAGAAGTTCCAGGCCAAGTTGGGATCTTCCGATGATCTGGCACTGTAGGCTGGAATCGTGTAGTTGAGGTTTGCTCCTTGGTCGTCACCGGCCTCAATGAGAAGGGTCTTGTGGCCGGCAATAGCAAGGCGGGCGGCCAAAGGACTGTTCGAAATTGTTACAAAAGGTCTTCAATACATTGGCTCTCAAAAACTTACCCGCCACCAGCACCTGAGCCTACAACAACGTATTCGTATCCATCGAGATCGACGGCAGTTGCGAGCGAACTGAACGCTGCAAGCTGTCCGAGTACTTGAAGAACACGCATGTTTGTTATTAAAGACTACATTGCGTCAGTATACATCTACTTGGATGATTGATAGTATAGGCAGCTCTTACATGTATAGGGTAAGTTGGTAAGGAGTGACTATTGGCTGTAAAGGTGCCAGGATTCTGTAAAGAATGGACAGAGGCGATGCGAGTGCCTGCTTAAAGATATTATGATGGCTCTGCGGAGCTTTATACAGACTGTGGCACCTGACATCGCATGCCTACTACCCCTACTGTCAGTGCATCTCACCAAACCCCTCGCCGATTTCGATAGCAAGGCTTCAGTCCTAGCGCCTGGTGCATGCATACAGTAGCTGCCTTTTCCATCATTCCAATCGTTCCATACCCCGTCCTCGGTACTCAATGCGCCACTTTTCATATGTTCTCCTTGTTAGATTCTCGGTCCGGCGAGGGATCAACACACGTTCTGAGCTGCAATCTCCGCCCCCAGACTCCGTGACCTATGCTGGAGAGCGGAGTGCGGCTTAACATGTACTTGAAGCATGTAACGCATTGATTCTAGAAATACATCCTAATGCTGAAACCAAAACTGTTTTCCTCCGTTTGTGCAGCGAGCGAATACACGGTTGTGGTTCCTGAACCCGTGGTGAAGAAGCAGGGATAAAGACGCACGTCCTTCGGAAAATAAGAACGTTTTCCTATTGCGATCTGCTCCCGCAGAGCTGTTCGCTGGAGCTTGCCTGATTCGTACTGACATCCCGACCCACCTCGTCGACCTCGGCAACGATGGTCTCAATCGTAGCGAGCTGGGTGACTTGGATACTGAGATCAAGCTACACGTGGAAGTGGGTAATTTACATCGGGACGCGAGCCTATTTGCTTTTCTGGGCAGTCTGAGCTCTTGATCGGTAGCATGCGCAATGCTTGGTCCGTTCCCATTCGAAGCTCTCAACTATCATAATCGAGGTGTCACTGCAGGGCTTTGTGTATGACATGTGTGTGTCACTGTATTTGAGGATTTAGAACGGCACCTGGTAGTGTCTAGTCTATGTCAGTAATAGAAGCCTGGCGTCAGTGTTCTCGCTTCTCAGACTAGCGATTTGCAGAGAAAGATCAAATGATCGTGCTTGTAGGTGGTCAGACACAGACTTATACTAGTAATGTACAACGATGATTGCAAGATCTAGCTGGTCTGCAGACACAAACATGAGTTTCAAGAGGTCTGTACATGACTTCGTTTTCAATTAGTGCCACTCAAAAAAATTCACAGTCTGATCAAGAGTGGAGTGTCGTTGCTGTCGAAGGCACGACACGGTTTGGGCCAGGGTCAGGGTCAAACGGTCCCGCGCAAACTGCGGAAGACCCACCAATTCTCAAGCACTTGTCAGTCGCGAGCGGATATAAGTGCCGTGTAATTCCGTACTATTTGTGGTAGGCTGTCATGTCGCGCAATTGTGCAGATGCAATGTCAACTTGATTTTTGGATTCTTTGCCACTGTGCCCATGTCGCAAGGGTGTGCCCCTGAAACCTGCGATTCTGGGTATCCTCACCAGCATTTCCGTACCCCGTACTAATAGGTCCGAATGACAAATGTCTAGTGGTATTTGTTCTTGTCCGCGTTCTCATCATTTTCCAGGAAGACTTCGATCTTGTTGTTCATCTTTGGTCCAATGTCATTGCAGAAGCAGCAAGCAATGATAGCCACGATGCCGAAACTGAGCGAGCTAAGAGCTGTTGTTCGGAGACCTACAACATAGGCTTGCTGGAACGCTGCGCCACCCGCTGCAATGATCTCGTTCGTGACCCCCGGTACTTTAGCGAGTGCTGTCGCACCAAGCGGCAGAGCGGCAAGGAATGCAGGAACGGCATCAGCCGAAAGCCCAGCCGCTGTAACAGCACGTGGGACGAGCTCCGCCGCCTTCGAAGATTGCACGTTGGTGAGGATTGTTTGATACACTGCAAGGAAGATGGGCTGTCAGTCGTCTTCTGGAATCACAAGCATGAGAGTGGACCTACCGGAAATTGCAACGGCTCCGCCCGCAAACCTGGCCACTCCAGCCAGACCGCCAGATATCCCAAGCTCATGTTGCGGCACACCGAACTGTATGAACGCGATCGAGAGATACTGTGCCCAGCCGAACCCAACCTACAGTCAAGTGACGAGTCAGCGCACGCACCAGTTACGGACGAGTGACTGGGCGATAGAGTGACGTACCTGACAGAGGAACACGAAAGCGATCATCATCCCTTTTCGCTCCGGGTTGCCAAGAGCTAGCAGGGCTCCAAAAACGACCATGATCGTTACAGATGCGGTCAAAGTCCATTTCTGCAAAGTCGAGTCAGAAAAGTGTTAGCTGAACGGTTCAGTATGAACACTGACCCAATGTCCGATCCTGTGGCCAAGAACAGTAAGTAGAAAGGCACCAAAGCACAGTCCTATGTCGAGTCAGCTCCCTTACTCATGCATGGAGGGTGGCAACATACCGATATTTCCAGGAAGACCTAGAACAATAGCATACTTGAAATCGGTTGTGGCGTCTGTGAAGAACACACCAACCTGGGTCGGGTCTGTATGGTCAGCAACCGCAGGAACAAGTCTCACAACCTTTTACTCACAAATGATGTTCACCGCGTAATAAAACATGGTAACTACAAAGCCAACGATGAAGGGCGCAGTGAGTTCTCGTCCCTTATCACGTGTAAAGACGTGTGTAGGGGTCAAAGGTTGCTTTAATGGTGCAAAGGTTTCCCATAATGCGAAGGCGACAAGTGCAACAAATCCGCTGACCAGAGTACCTATAACCTTGGGATCGTTTGAGGGAAGCGTGGTGGTATACACAATACCAACGAGAATGAGTGTGGCCGCAGCAATGAAGAGGGTGGCGCCGGCATAGTCCAGCTCTTTGAACGCTTGGCTGGTGGGAAGGCCTCGAGGGTGTTTCGGCGGGTGATAAAAAAAATAGAGACCTAGAAAGCTGAAGAAGACAGCGATGGCTGGTGCGTAGAATATCCAGCGCCACTGTCGGGTGTCAGCTACTTCTGCACAGTTCTTCGAGGACTACCTACTGCCTCAGCTCGTTGTGCAGCAAATCCGCCAGCAACGGGACCGACGAGGACAGCGAAATAGACACCCATGTCTGTTCGTGTTAGTAAAGCCTTGACGCGCTCGCCATATACGAACCTGCTAAGACGATGGCTGCGGCGCGCCATTTGTTTGGAAGCAGTTCAGGGAGTGCAAATGCTGCGAGCTACAGATATTAGATCATGGAAGATTCAAGATTAAAAACGCGGGACAAACCTGTGCATTACCAGCACCCTATCAAAGTCAGCGATGTCCGGCATCTAGTAATGATGGGACTTACGAAACCAATTAGTGACATTGCTGCCAGCATAGATGTATTGTTCTTTGCTGTTCCACCAACTATGAATCCCACGAAAAGAATAAGATTACCACCAACAATGAACCATCTTCGACCGAACAAGTCGCTGTTGGCTCCACAAACCATGAAGGCGATGGTCACAGTGATGGTGTACAGAGACACATACCAGGCCGCCCTGGTAGGATCGCCTAGCGAAGTCGCGACAACGGCACCACATGCGCTCAGAGACGGGACGATCCAAAATGAAATACCGTAGCTCAAGGAAAGGATCTTGGATGAATTCAGTGGGAGCAATTTCAGGCGAGGCTGGGTAGACTCACGATCACGACACACCATGTCTTGAGTGTAACATTGTACTCTTCATCAGACTGGGGAATGTGTGAAGGGCTGCGCTCGACATCTTGATCTTTCACGCTCTGCGATGTTTTCGAAAGTTCTTGTGAGGTGCGCTGAACCTCTGGCTTTTCATCAATCACCGCCATGGCCAAATAGTAAAGAATTAACTAATCGTGAGCCCAGTAAGTGCTGTAACAATGTGTTCGACGGAATGGCGGTAAATGTATTCTCCAACTTCAGACGCCATGTACAGCGTCTTATATCCAGTTCAGGAACAGCGAGATCACCATCCCACCCGAGCTTACTTCAAGTCTATCATCCCGTTTCGCCCATCAGCTGAGCATCTTGAGCATAGCGCCACACAAACAAGCATTTTAGGATGCGAATCAGTAGAAGCGCGGTCGCTTGTCAGGACGGTCGACCAATGTGCATCGTCGTGGAAAATGATACCCGGCACAATAGCGCAGCTGGAGTCTGGGGTAGTCGTCGCTCTAGCATCCAACCAATGCGGGGACACTCTGGGGTAGTACAGGCGCGGGAATAGCAACTTACTTTATTTGGTCGAACACCATGATAGAAGACGATCTCATGAACCAGCGCTACTTAGTGGGCTTTTATTTGGCCGTGGCCAGTGTAGCGCAAAGTCAAAAGATTCGCATCTGGTGAAGTGCACGTGTCTTAGGCCACGGGAGGGGGCACATGGCCATCTTTTTTCTGTGCGCGATGCTTGTGATTTGCTGTAAGTTCAAAACCTTTGGCTTTGTGTTTCCGAGTAGCCCCGCTGAATTTCGGCAGCTCGGATATGAACAGGCGAGGCTGCAAAGCTGCAAGGCTGATAAGATGTGGTGCATCGGATGAGAGGAACAGTGGAACTTTGCAAGGCTCCCCACTTATTATCGAATACCTTTGCATGTGCAGTACTTATTTGGAGGACAAGGTCGGCCGAGCCAATTGAAGAAGGACTAGTATCACTACCACCTCATGCCATGATCAAATCGGCTAGGACACTCTACCGACAAAACAAGCTGTTCAGTGATATCGGTTTTGCCAGACCTAGATGTGCTTGATCGGATGCGGACACTCCCACATATACGCACTCTGATGGCCACCGTAAGGGGAGCCTTGGAGCACACTACAAGTAGCGAGAGATAGCATGGAGTCTTCCTCCATACTGAACTGATTTAGGACAGTAACAACATTACGCCGCTCAACTTCAAAACCGCATTGCAAGACCAACTCAATGATAAGTCAATTACACGTTAAATCAATATTAACATAACAGCAATGTCAACTCAACTTCTCCATTGGATTGACTGCATTACTACTTAACGTTGGACTTGACTTCACTACTACTTAATTGTATTACCAATTCACCTTCAGTATAACCTAAACTTGATCACAGCTTTGTCTTACCTTACCAATCTTAATACCAACTGGAGCGAGGCTTATGAGGCCAATTGGTTTCCATGACTGAAGAGCTTGTACTTCATCAAGCTGTGAAACTGATTTGCAAAACGTTGAAAAGATATGGTAACAGTGCTGCTATGTGCTTGATTTGCTGCTCCTGAATGATGAATGTTTTCATTGCAGTTGTCACTACACTCAATTGAGGTCGTGCCATATCACAAGAATATAGTGCGAACTGCTTGGAGGTCGACTCATTATTCATTTTCGGCATAATGTCATGCCGCCCATACACATGTTGAATATCTTGCGCCATGTAATCCCTGATCCATGCCCTTTCCCCCTTGATACCACCCACCTAACATACTCACCACCCCGAGCCTTTACTCCTCTGTGAACGCCTTATATTCCGCCCCAGTCATCATCTTCGCCTTCGGCTCCTCGCTCACCGTGATGCGCGCAATCCAGCTCTCGCCCTCGGGATCCTTGTTGATGTTCGCTGGCGTCTCCTCGAGGCTCGAGTTGACCTCTGCGACGGTCCCGCTGATGGGCGTCAGGATGTCGGATGCGGACTTGACGGATTCGACGGCCCCGATGGCGTCGCCTTCGCTAACTTCCATGTCGAGCTCGGGGAGCTCGACGTATACTACGTCGCCGAGGGCTTTGGCGGCGTACGTGGAGATGCCGAGGGTGCCTTGATATAGGTCAGTATGGTATGTTTGGGTAGCTTGAGAGTGCTGGAATTGGAGAGGAAGTATTGCAATGCCATCTAGGATGAGTAGGGCATGTGAAGTAAGTGCAAGGGTTGGGCATATTGGTGAACGTACATGTCTTCCCATCCTCGGACATCTCAATCCACTCATGGTCCTCTGTGTACTTCTTGACCTTCACTACAAACCAATTAGCCTTCTCGTCCATACAACTCCCAATTGCTCAAATCCCCATCCCTCCCCAACACCAAAAGTCCAAGATGCTCAAAAGAGACAAACATACAAGCGGCAGATACCGAGAATAGCCGCTCCCTCTGCGCCTGCATCTGCCATTTCTGACAGACGAACACCGGCCTCTTCGCAGCAGTCGTGGTCAATTGGCGCGCAGCGCGCATCGCAGCAGATCGAGCAGCCATTATTCCGTATGTGTGAGTGTTGGTGGTGGAATGCGAGAATACTGGTAGTCGTGACCTTTGCTGGGGAGATATGACCAGCGCCAAGACATATCGTTGTGGGTCCCTGGAAAGATCGCGTACCTTGCCCGAAAACCGCACGTTTTCGCGGCGGGAGAACGACGCACAAGTGTCCGTGGATTTGCGCATTCGGAGCTCCGACACACTGTCACAAGATGCTGTATGAGATGATTGGAGTGGTATGTATATGCACAACTTCAATGCGAATGGGCAATGCTGATGCAGTGTGTACAGGTCCGGCCTGGCCGCCTCTCCGAAGTCAAAGAGTACGTCCATGACCACCACCACCACCACTAAACCTGCCCTACCCTCCTCAAACCTCAGACCGTCCACCTCCTCACACTTGTATAGAATTGCCAAAACAGCTGGCACGATCATCCTCTCCCAATCGGGCGTCGTACGCGGCTACACCAACTGGGGCACCTTCCTTCTTCCCAAGCCGGCAAAGAAGCTACAATCTACACACCACTACGGCCACCACTTCATCATGCGCTTTGATGCGAGCGCGCGCGCGCAGCATGCGTTGAGGCGCACGATGAGTTTGGATCCGAGGTTGATCAGGTACTCGGTGGTTAAGATGGGGGAGAAGTTTGAGGACATCAAGGATGTGGAGGGGGAGGCGAAGTTTAGGTAGAGAAGACGGGAGCTTTGGGAAGGGGACGGGCGTGGGTGTATGATATAGTTTGATGGGGCATGATGAGAGGGGAATGGGAAATGTGGAAGATACTTTGGGATTTGCATTGCATTGGCGTTGTGGGAAATACCATGGTGGAAGAATATTATGAAACTATCATTCGGCTGGTTGCTGCCTAGCCTCTACGTGGATCTTGATCACTTTTGGAAATTTGATTTGTTCTACATGGCTGACACAAATCGTAAAAACGATGCCGCACCTCCAATGCTGAGTACCTGCGTACCTTGTCTATGTAAACATATTTGGTCGGGCCTTCTTCAGACTCGACTGATCTTCGTACTTCATGACTGTTAGCACTTGTCCATCACAGCGGAAAATTTTGCAACATACCTCCAAAAATCCAGTGACTTCCACCAACACTGTCCAGCAATCCACAAGATCAACAAGATCCTGCTGTGCCTCCACATACTGGCCAGCACCCACATTGACGCTCCGCTTGAATATTGACACCATACTGTGCCTGTTCTCTTTCAAGAACTCACGCGCCTGGAACACCGTCTGATCATTATGACGTCCCCTCGCGATGACTGCCGCGTTGATGACTCGGAGCACAGAGAGCATGAGCTCATAATACTTTTTCAATGCCTGCGGGTCATCAAACTCAAACCCAATGTCGGGATCAACCGAGAAGATCTGCGAGTCACGTATCGACAGGAAGAGCCCTGCATTGAGGACATATGCGGCGCCGATACGGCTTTGGCAGATGCGGAGAAGTAGCGCTAGGCTGGCGTCATAGTAGGATAGGAGTGCGGAGACTTGCGGAGCAGCCGCAGCACGAAGTTCTTCCGGTATGTGCTTGAGGTGGTCGACCAATACTCCAATGAAGTTGAGCGAGACAAAGGTCTCGAGGACATACTTCGACTGTTGGCGCGTCGCTACTGCCACCATGGCGTCGAGGAGGAGAAGTGCTGAGACTTTACAGGTTCCTTGTCCGCTGTAGCCATCGTCACAGATCGTTTCTATCAGATGGGTGCCGCAATTTTTGATCGCGTTCAAAGTGTGACGACCAAGAAGTGTGTTCGTCGCACTCTTGCCAAAGGTGCCGTTGATATATCGGAAGCACATCTGATAGCAGTACTCTCGAAGTTCTGGGGTGGATACCGGACAGTAGATTCCCGCCAGTGCTGCCCGGAATAGCTGCGACAGTCGGTCGTTGGTAAAGTCACCAGTCTTGTCAAATGCAGTGGACTCGAAATCAATCTTCTGCACAAGTGTCTCGGCTAAGCTGGCTAATTGCAGCGCAGTGAAGATGTCTGCGTTATAGGCCTGCTCCAGCTTGGGTAGAATAGCTTGTATCGTCTGGAGGATGAACGACGACCGTGCTCCATTGTCGAAGTCACAACTGTGTACAGCAACCATGACGACCTGAACCCATGATTGGAGGATCTCCCGGTGAAAGCGAAGTAGTTGTTGGCAGCGATTCCACTCGCCGAACATCTGCATCAGAGCATCGCCCTCGGCCCTAGCTTGAGCTTCGTTTTCTGGGGATTGTCCCTCTTTTTGCCATTGCTTCAACTTCAGTCGCATCACCTGCTCTAGCAAAGTAGCTGAGTAAAGGACCACGCCATCCTTCTCTTCTTGACAAGACGCTAGATTAACAGACGCAAAAAACTCATGCCCTGGAACAGCTGGCTCTGGGTATGCGAACTCGACAAAGTCAAAGAGATCAAAGATGTTGGGGTTGGGAGTCGAGTCCTCGCCTGAACGGACGGTGGTGCCCAGAAGGACCGACTGTATCCTAGACTTCATCGTAGGCATGTTCTCCTTAACGGTGAGGCGCAATTCGCGTGATTCGTAGTCCAGGAAGGCAGCGCGGCGACGGAGAAAATTTTCGAGCGCAAGAGCTGGCGGTCCTGCGAAGAAAGCCGGTTGATCTCCTGTAGACGGGTCCAACCCTTGCGCAAGCGACATGCCCTCCCACGGAATGTCAAAGCCAATAGGCAATAGTTGTGGTGCTTCGAAAAATAGGAGCTCATTGTCACGCAGGCTCCCCATAACGTCTTTGCTTGTCAGCGTGGATCGCCACAGTTTCTGAAGTACATCCCAGCAGCGCGTTTTGATAGCTGACATCCATGCCAGAAACTGCTCGCCATCGTTGTCTGGATACTGTACCGCCAACAAAAGTATGGAATGGAACAATGACTGTCCATTTGCCCATAAACTGTCTTCTGCGATATGCACTGTCTTGCTACCACATGAAAATCCCAGCAGGATGTGAGCGATGGTCGGTCTGCCAGAGACTGCAGCCAAACAGCTGTTGAGGAAATCCAGTATGTGGAGTTTGACGACATACCCAGATGCGGTTGGACCTAGCTCAAGCTCATCTGGTTCAAATTTCATCAAGCCTGCTAGCGATCGCCCGATGCGCTCTGCCTCGTTGTCCTTTTCCAAGATGCCAACAATCTTGCTCCTTCCAGACCGTTGACCGAACCCAGCAGGAGAGACTGCGAGTTTGCGTGAGGAGGCCATCTTTTCCAGTAGCTGTAGTGACGCGATGGTCAGCGCTTCATGGCCTGTACCGCAGTACAAACCAAGGTCGACAATCACTTGAAGATTGTTAAGCACAGCATCCTCGAATGACGCTAAAGACGGATTCGAAATTGGAGAGCGCTGGAAAGTTGACTGCTGCTTGAGAATCGGTCTGATGATATCAAGGTAAGTTGCCTGCATTTTCATGACTTGATCCATGACCTCGATGCTGAGCATCAATGACTGCACCAGAGGCGACTCAGACGGTGCTGCATCGACCTCGTTAACGTCATGGTGTGCCGCTGCGAAAAGTGCCTTGAGAACTCGATCATTGAAAAGCCATTCCATGATCCGTGTGAATGGATGATGGGCGACATAGACAGACAGTGAAGTGGTATCAATGATGGAGTCTACAGGCATTCCTGTTTTGTTGGCCAATACCACGAGATTCTCGTTAAAGGTAGAGAGGCATGTCGCCATGAAACTTAAGCATGTCCATCTCATAACGTTGCGCTGTAGCGGATCAATGATGTCTTGACAGCGCTCAGCAAAGACCTGTTGCATGACGAAATCGATGTAGCTCTCAATTCCTGGCATTCTCCGTGATGAACCGAGGCCTTCTGGGAAAGGCAGGCTATCATTCAAAACCGCATTCTCAGGATATGGCTCGACGAGAGCGTGCAAAAGTCGGACAAACGCAAGAGACTCGTCATAACCATCTGCGATAGTGCTCCAGAAATCATCGCGTGGCACGACGCCCATCGCAGTGTTTGGCTTGGAAGCCGTATAGAAGCCGTTGACCGTCCAGTCGTCTAATATGTTCCACATGGCGGAAGCGCGAAGGGCATCTTTCCCTACGAGCAAGGCAGAGAGGGCATCATAAGCGGACGCGCGCAAGCCACTTTCAACTTTGTCCGTGCAGAGTCCGAAGCAAATGTTGGCCAAATCGTAGTCCTTGAGATCCAGAATCCAATTTCGGGCGATAGTACTTTGGCGGCAAATGTGCGCTAACAGCCGCAGATAGCTCTCCAGCATGGTAGCACTTTCTGGCTCCACAATAATATCTATAGGATTTTGTGCAGGGGCGTAGACTCCGCCTTGGATCGCCTTCTTCGGCTCGTGGATGTCTTTCTCGAATTCAACAAGCTCGTTGAAAATGTGGGTATAGCTGAGAGAGCTTGTTCGCCGAATCTTGCCTGATGCAGAGGCGCCCTCTTCCATCAAGAATCTATGCGCCGAGTCTGCATTCGCTTCGCCAGTGGAGATGGCCCGTAACATCTCACAGAACGTGGCGATACGAGGGGTGGGCTGTCGCTTCGCGGCCCACTGCAGGAAACCGTACAGGTTACTTTCTTTGTCTGACCAAAAGTCCTCTGCTGCGTCGGGTGATCCATCGAAGGCGTAAGAGACGATGACCATGAACCTCTCGAGGTGCATTGGGTACTCTCCGGATGAGCGTTGAAAGTGCAATTGCAGTCGCCTTCGCTGATCGTCTTCCTCCACCTTCAATCTTCGCAGCGTGTCTGGCATGTTCGTGATAAAGGCGTCGACGAAGGCTTGCAGTTGCTCCATAGTCAGTAACTTGAAGAAGTCCTCCGATACTGTAGCTTCAGCGTTGAGTACCGCGGTGTCCTGGAGAAGTGTTGACAGCATGCTAGTCTTTTGGGGGTCGTACCAGCGCGTTGGACGCACATCTTGGCTGAAGGACAGCATGAAATGAAAAGCACCATCGTCGAGCGTCCTTAGGAATGCATCGGATCGTGTGGCAGCTTCTGACTCGAAGTTGATGTTCTGCATTGCTGGATCTTGGGTGTTGGGGTCCACGTATCGCCCGCTGTACTCGGCCAGCCACCAGGACAAAGTCGCAGCATGTAGGTTCCGCAGCGCCCAGTTGTCACTATCTCGCCCAGCCATCAGCTGATCATGTAGCTTCCTTGCGTCTTTCAGAACCACATTTGTCTCTGTGGCTGCCCACGACGTCAGGCGGAGCAGTATCGGGACGTAGTGAATCGTAATGAGGTCGTGCTTGTCGAGTGTCTTTGCGCGCGCGAGTAGCGAGTGGTAGTTTTCGAGGTTGACATATCCTGCTTTAATCATGTGGGTGCATATCGCGGCCAAATTCTCGTGCTGCCGTGTTAAGCTCTGTCGCTGGAAGGTCATAATCTCCACAAAACCGGGCAGGGGCACCTGTCCAACAACCTGCGTGCTCTGGACACGCTCCGCAATGACCTGCAGCCATTTTTCTATTGAGTCCATGGTGGCCAAACACTTTGTCCAGAAGCCGTATGCATTTGCCAGATTTGAAGATTCGTTGATGCCAACAATGATCTGAACGGCCAGCGGGAGCGCATCGACGCGCACAACATCGTCAGTTTCACCACTGTCGAGGACGGTCCTCATCAGCATGCGCAGGCAGGAAAGAATGTATTCGCGGCGTCGGTGAAAGCGGATGACTGCTGTCTGCAGTGGGGAGCGGTCTATCTCTTGAGCCTCGCTTTGGGCGCCCATGAAAAGGGCGGCAGCGTCCAGCTCGTCCAGATTGAGAGCTTCAGACAGCTCGAGCGTGTCCTGCTTGAATTCATCGTTGACATCGTAGTCCTCGCCGTCGATGGTGATCTTGCCTGGCGCGGTCAGTGTGCTGCTTCAACCAAGTCACATGCCGCATACCCGAGCCCAGCGTCTGTCTGCTGGCATCGCTTTTGGGCTTCTTATCCAACAGCGCCTTGAAGCCGTCCAGATGCGCCTCTAGATTAAGCACCAGGCGCTCGACGACGGGCAGCTGCAGGTCGATGTGGGCGCATAAGTCGCGGTGCAGGCCCTCGAGGGCGGCGAGACTGTCTTTTTCAGCCATGGGAGAGTCGTGAGGGCGATCTGGGCATCATGTGCGCCAGCAATGGCGGAGCAAGGCGGACTATGGGCGCGTGTTTGGGCCGTGTTTTCTTTCTTTGATGATCCTGGAGCTTGTCTTCACTTTGGCGACGCGGTTGCGAGCTTGGGCCCACTCGCGCTAGCTCTCCTGTTACTTCCGCCATAGCTCCGCAACGCTCACCACGGCAGCTTGAGTGAAGGAGAAGCGTCGCATAGATGCGCCACGCCGTAGACTGGGCGCCTGCTTGAGGAGAACATGCTGCCTATATAGACTCAACACCACTGCACTCCCTCTACAGGCAATGCGCTGCGTCGCACCGGCCTCCAGACGCGACCGCCAGCATGGGGACAACGACCAAAGTCCCGGAGGCGACCACCATCCCAGAGGCGAAGCGTACGAAGACTTGCTCGCCTGGCGCGACATAAATCACGCGTACTGACTCTGACAGAGCTGATCGAATCTTCCAATCAGAAAAAACGCCTCGCTGGACTCAGAGATCTCATCAATATCCTCAAGCACAATCGCGGGAAGCCTTCGCTCGAGGCCCTGAGTAACAAGAATTATATGGCCCTCTGCGAGCTCCTCTTCCAGAACTTGCGTGACGAGCGCTCAACATATCTGGGGAGGGGGAAGCAGACTGTCGCAACTGCCGCTCCCGTCAAGCTCGCCGCCTCAGCGTTGCGCCATGTTATCGCGACGGCCGTCCGCATCATCAAAGGCTCCACTGTCGAGATCATTCTAGACACTATCCTCGAAGTGCTGCCTGGCGCGAATGGGGGCCTGATGAAGGAGCTGATAGAACATCTGCCTAAGACCCTGCGCATACTGTTGGAATATCAACCACACGTCGAACGCTTGTCTCAGAAGTCATGGGATACAACTCTCGACTTTTGCATTGAGTCGCTGTACGGCTTCTTTGACACGTCTGATCCAGAAGTGGAGCAGCCCAGTAGCTGGAGCACCACCGTGTCCAGCAGGGCGCGTACTCCGTTCGAGTCCACTGATCTCACCTCTTCGCGCGCCAGTCCGCGCGCGCCACTCACAAGAACAAAGTCGGTAAATGATGAGCACTCACACATTGCTGAGGATTTCATACATTGCATACATTCGCTAGTAAAGGCCTCGAATGCGCCTGTTTTGAGCAAGGCTGATGCAGTCATTGCTGCTATGCTTCAAGTGTTACGACGTAGATCTGGGCGGAGTAGTGGTGCTGCAGCTGCACTTTCCGCCATCAACTCCGTGTTGACCCGAATTGCAGTCCAATCGCTCGAACTGACCAAGAACACCATCTCAGAATTGTTGCCGTTGATGAAGATTATGTGGTCTGAACCAGCGCTTCGGGACGAGATTATCATCACTTTAACTTACACCGAGCCCCATCTAATCAGTCTGCTGGCTGATCAAGACAACGAGACTGTAACCTTCGACCTCGAGGCTCTCATCGAGATCATGTATGGCGAGTATCGTAAGAGGCAAGAAACCACGGCCCACCAGTATCTCGAAGAGGATCATCTTTGCTTCCGTCACCTTGGAGCAGCTGCCGCTGATACCCATCCGTTGAATACTTGCGCATTCTCCATGGAGACTGAGCACGTCGGTTTCGAAGGGCTATGGGGTACTGTTTCCAATATTGCACGACTCTCACACATGCTCGATCAAAGAAGACACACCATTGCTCACAAACACAGCAAACCCGAAGAAAGTGTCAGCAAGCGGCCCCGCGTTACCCAGCTGTTCCAAGAATACCTTCGCCATGTTCTTGAGCCTCGATCTAATGCTAAACGCGCAGCTCTACAGGTGGTTGCTTTCATGGTCCAAGAAGGTCCGGTTGATAGCGACGACCTCCAAGGCATGATCGAGAAGCTTACGTTATGTATCTCGGATGAGAACGCTGTACATTCTGTATGGGCCATGATAGGTCTCGCAGGGTAAGTTCTTCTGGTACAGACATGGGCACAACTAATTATCTTAGGGCTGCACTCCAGAAGAATGCAAGTCACATCACACTTAGGCCGTATTGGATAACTGTTTGGCAAAGCGCGTCCCGAGCTGCCACATCCATGTCCATAGCTCGTGCTGCCTGCCATCTGATGGACATTCTGCTCAAACTCCAAATCGTGCCATTCTCGGCGGCATCAGACACTGTGCAATCAATGCTGCTTTCCATCGAGCTGAGCGGTCCTGCAATGATTACCGAATCAAGCTCATCTCTGTTGACGACAATACTTCAAGAACGGGTTCAAGAAAATCCAACCCATTTCAACGTCACCTCTGAACGTATATTGAGTTGGTTATTCAGCAAATGGACACCCAGTAAGTGCTTGATGTGAATTTGGTAGTATCGATCTAATCAGTCAAGGTCTGTGGTCTGAACGCACTTATTCTGCGCTCAATGCACATCACTGTAATGCCCATGATGTATTGCGCATTCTCCATGCGTGTTTAGACCGACCTTTCGTCCCCGTCGAGCCAGCTCCATTCTTGGTGCTAGGTCCCATATCGCAAGCCAAATTACGAATGTCTCGCTACCAGGAGCTCTCGCAATATCTCCTGCTGCAAGATGAAAAGACCGATCACTTGATGGCCATCAATGTGCCCGAGCATCTGTCCACTGACAATGCCGCCGAATACCATCCAGCTCCATTAGAAGGACGGGTCCTTGACTTCTGTCTATCCGAAGTTGAGAAAGCAGGTCAGCAGTGGCAGGAGATGGTTCTAGCGAACGTTACGAACATCACTTCGGATATGATGCGCATCGTTACCAGTCTCTGTATCGTTGCATCCGCTGTAGCATATATAGGCGATTCAGAAGACCGCCGTGTTGCCGCTATCGAGACGTCTATCGGACGCCTCAGTCGCACGTTTTCCGACACTCTCGCCAAGCCTCAAGTTGAACAGTATAAGATCGATGCCGTTCTTGAAGCTTGTACGAAGAGTTTGCCCGATATTGCTTCGATACAACATCTTGAAGTTGCTGTCTTTAAACGCACTGGTATACACATCCTCGCCCAGCACCTCTCAGTGGCTCTCGGTGATCGAAAAGAGATCAAGCAGTCATTCTATGCCCAAGACGATGATTTCATGGATGTAGACGATGCAGTGGACTCACAAATGACTACAGACACTACTGGCTTAGAACTTGATGTTCCGCGACATGATCTACCAGCTGAGAGCGACGCTCATGCTCAACGCGCATCATGCTCAGCATACCTTCGGCTGGTGGCTGCACTTCCCAAGGAGACAAGCGACCAACAAATTCCTTCCGAATTTGTTGACCATCTTGTAAATCTTCGAGAAAGCGATTTACTCCGTTCCCGTCAATTTCTCCGTGGTCTATGGCATAGTGATTTCCAGATGTCACGTCTCGACTGTTTAAACCTGCTCGAACGTTACAGCGAAGCCCTCATTGACCCACGGGCACGTGATTACAACACGTCAGAAGTTGCGAATGGGATGCTGGTCGAACTCTTGATTGGCACGGTTTTGATATGGGGATACGATACCACAGACCGCGACGCCCAAGATCTCAACGACAATGTAGAGGCGCTATACGCATACTACGTCAAACAAATGGAGAAAGGAGGAGTCAGGCAGTCAACGAATTTGCAGAAGGTCATTGCAGTCTTCTTGCACAGTCTTCTGAAGCACCATCCAGACCTGGGAAAGAATCGCAAAATCCCATCGGTGCGTACAAGCCTTTTCGAACTGCTTGCACGAAGCGAAATGATCGTCAAGCATCACATTGCCGAGCGGCTACCGACCATGTTTGAACACTTTGTGCTCTCAGAACATGATAAGATCTTAACAGATGTGGACAGTAGCTTGCCAGGGAACGACGAAGGATTGGAAGGCATCGCTGTACGCTTGTTGGTGTTGTCTAAACTAGCATCGCAATGGCATACACTTCTTCGTCACTGCATCTACCTCATCTTTGTAACAGCTGGTTCTGTTCATGGTGCAGACCCACATGCGAAACACTGCATAGCTGCGGTCGCACGTTCGCGAAAACTCCAGGACTCGCAGACCTTGTTCCGCCTCTTTGCATCACAAGTCATCTTCATTTGGCTCGAACGTGGACGGGTCTTCGCAGATGTCCCATACATGGTGTTTGGCTACGCGACTCTTGACGACCTCCTTTGTGACATTGCGGCAGAGGCAGTTGGTCAAGCTATCATGTGTGGGCGGAGAGCGGAGGTAGAATATCTATCAGAACGAATGGGCATTCCAGTAGTGGAGCTTCTCTCGGAACATATGGGCAAAGCGGCCGCTTATACAATCGCGTGGGATACATGCAGAGGCGCTGCCCGCAACAAGGCAGAGCCGAGCAGTATGAATCTGCTCAAGGATCTCGTGGGAAGTGACATCTATTATCTATCCCTTCGAAAATTCTTCCCGCAAATTCTCGGCTACATGTTCCAGACCATCGATCACGAAGAGCGGATTCCGACTGCCCTCGAGAAGAAATCTGTGTTTGAATCAGCCGCCCGAACCATGAGCACGATCATGGGCATCAGCCATTCAACCCAAGAATTAAATACCGGTATCGAACCATCGTTCTCGGCGTTCTATCTGCCGGACCAGGTGGAAAGACTATGCCGGCGAACTGGTGACGATCCTGCAACATTCTGGTCGCCAAGCACCTACACCTACGTTTTGCGATCATTGCTGAATTGTATCCACCCAGCACTAGGATCTTTACACGCGCGATCTGTCATTCGGAAAATCCGCATCGTTGTTGCTCTTGCTGGGACAGTAGCTAAGGAAAGCTACCCGCTTCAAATGACGCTGCAATCACTGCGTCCCTTCTTGACTGATGTTCAATGTGCCGAGGATACCGTCGGCGTTATGCAATATTTGTTCGAACAAGGCACACATTATCTCAGAAAGCACCTTGCATTCCTGACAGGCATCGGGCTCTCTATACTAATCTCCATTCGAGTCTTCCTGGGATCTACACAAGAAAGCACCACGCAGCAGTCACAACATGTAGCGACCATGAATACAGCCAGCAGATTTCACAAGTGGCTTTCTGAATACCTCAAGATGCACGCCGATGCAATGAGTGCGAGCGAACGCACGTCATCAGTGAAGGCATTCAGGCTCATTACCGCCGCAGCATCTCAAGTCACAGCGGAGGGCAATTCTATGCGCGGTAGTGAAGAGAGCAAGTTGCTCCTCGAAATACTGGACGACGTCAAATCAGGTCGCAAACTTCTCAACAAAACCTCGCGGGAGGTCGCACTGAATCTACTCTGCCAAAATTTCCAGCCCGCATCTATGGCTCGTAATGACATATTAGGTAGGGATGAAGATGCTGCCGAATACGCCCCTTTTGTGTGGGAATCATGCCGGCGTAGCGGCGTAGGAGATGGCTATTTGTTGTGGACCGCGAAGGTTCTTGGTCGTGCTTATGGTGCGAACGGGGAAGTCAGGCGCAATGCGATCCAGTCGACGCCCTGGAAGCTCTCAATTCAGTCAAGTAGGGATACCTTGGGCAGAGCATCGAGGGAAGCAATTATTCGTGAGGTCACCGATCTGTTCTATAGCGACGATCGCGCAGAGGTCAGCCTGGCAGAAGAATCTCTCAGACGACTGATATCCCGTTTGCCTCAGGCCGACCAGAGTTACGTCAGTGAAATGTACAGGACCATACCTGAGGAAATCGGCAAGGCACTCGGACTATACATTCCAGACCGATCGCAAAACGCACTGTCGTCTCGGGCAGAAAACTTGGAATCGGCAGTCTCCTTTACGACGACGAAGTCCGTGTCCTCGTGGATTCGTGGATTTGCGATTGCACTTTGCAATACTGCTCCTGAAGAACCTCTCCTTTGGGCCCTTTCTGATCTACTCCAAGGCATTGAGCCGATGGCCGAAAGACTGTTACCGTACATCCTCCACCTTGTACTGTTAGATGAGTTCGATGGTGACCGTAAAGTTCGGGAATGTGTGTCCAGCGCCTTCATGTCATGGTTCGAGGCGTGCGATTCTTCTACAGCACCGTACATCCGGATCTTAGTAGAGTCGATCCTCTACCTTCGCAGCCAACCTGTACCGAAAGAAGTCACACGCGTGGATCGGGATCGCTGGTTGGAGATTGACTTTCTGCAAGCATCGCAGGCCGCAGCTACATGCGGCATGTATAGAACCGCATTACTCTTTGCAGAGACGTCATCTGGGCAACCTGTTATTCAGCCAAGTACGAGGAGATCATCTGTCTTGGTTGAAGCTCGCAGGATGCCCTTGAATCTGCAACTGTCCATTTACAAGAACCTCGACGACCCCGACTCATTCTATGGCGTAGAACGCGAATCTAGTCTCTCTTCTGTGCTCGATCGTCTTGAGTACGAGGGTGACGGTGTCAAAAGTTTGCTCTTTCGTGGCGCTCGTCTTGACAGTCAAATGCGTCGAGTAAATGCTCTCGAGTCATCAGATTCTCGGGGTACTGTCAAATCGCTCATCACACTCAATATGAATAGTGTGACACACTCGTTACTCTCAAGCGATCATTTCCAGGACATTGGCGACGATGTTGTTGAAAGTACACTGCATACGGCGCGTAAGCTTGGGCAGTGGGACATCAAAGCCCCCGAGTCGAACCACACCGAAGCAAGCACACTGTTCAAAGTTTTTCAAGGCCTGCACTTCGCAAAATCTGCAACAGAGGCGAAAGAGCACTTTGAACGTCAGCTTATAGCTAGCATGAGCTTCATTTCGGGGCAGAATAGTTCCTCAGTACCGACGAAGATTCGCCTACGAACTATAGGAGCCTTGACAGAAGCTGACGAAGTGCTCCGAGCCGAGCGCTCTGAGCACTTATTCGATACGTGGGACCGTATGAAAGCTAGAGAGAAATGGATGCAGGCCGGCGAGTAAGTGACATCTGGTATGTTATGCAAATTTTGAGCTTTATTGACCTAAATATAGCTTTGGCGACGTGCGGCAGCTACTATCATGTCGCGAAACACTGTTCAATGTCCTGAGCTCCAATCGCGTTCTTGTCGATGCCCTGCACGCTAGGACAGGCACAATCCGTAATATGGAGGTGGAAACTCTTGTTGCATCGTCGAAAATCGGTAGAAAGCATGGAGCGTTGCAAGATTCGCTAGCCAGTGTGACCTATCTATCCGATATTGTCTCAGAGTGTAAGGCTGTGGGACTAGATATCGAGGCGACTGCTCAGCATGAAGTGGCAAACGTGCTCTGGGAGCAGGGAGAGATTGAGATTTCCATACGTATGCGCCAGCATCTTATCGAACACGCCGATTTCGATTCCCAGGACACTGATCTGAGCTTGCCAGTTCTTCTTGCGCGATTGGTAAGTACGCCTTATGTTTACGGCTAGACGTGTTCACTAATTTCGACAGGGTCATCATCTCGCTGAAGCTCGCCTAGCCAAGCCTGATGCCATCATGCAAGACTACCTGGAGCCAGCTATTCGAGAACTCAAAGGCCAGAAGCAGGGTCCTGGACCTGGTCAAGTCTTCCACGAGTTTGCCCTCTTCTGTGATAAGCAGCTCCAAAGCCCGGAAGCAGCGGAAGATATGGACAGGATCAAAACTGTCATGGATCGAAAATTCCAAGAATACACCGACTTCACTAAGCTTGCCAAAACAGATAAGAGCAAAGGCATGCGCGATGCGTATACTAGGAGTGCGCGCCGTGCAAAGACGTGGTATGACCTTGATCATGCTGAGTACGAAAGACTGCGCAAGACTCGCGAACAGTTCTTGCGACAATGCTTAGAGAACTACTTGCTGTCTCTGGCCGCTAGTGATGAATATAATCACGACGCTCTCCGTGTCTTCTCGCTGTGGTTGGAGTATGCCGACACCAGCTTAGCGAACGCCGCGGTGAAAGCAAATCTCAAGAGTGTGCCAAGCGGTAAATTCGCCCTCTTGATGAATCAGTTATCCTCTCGCCTGCAAGCGGAAGAAAGCGCCTTTCAAAATCTGTTGGGCGATCTAGTCTTCCGTATATGTCTCGAGCATCCATACCATGGCATGCACCAGATATTTGCCATACAGATGAAGACTCCGACAATGAACCGCGAGGACGTCGCTCGTGCCAAGGATGAGTCTGCGCGGTCTCGCCAGAAAGCTGCTGGCGCGCTTGCGAGCGCTCTAGGTAAAGATGCACGGTCTCGGTCATATTGGAGCTCAATATTCCAATCGAATGAGATTTATCACCATCTGGCCATGTTCAAGAGCGAAAAGGAGAGTACACAGACAGGCCGAGAGCTTCCATTAGACAGATACAAAGAGTCGAAGGACCTCGTTACTAAGATCCCAAAACTGAATGTACCGCCAGCCACAATTCAAGTGGAGGTAAGAGCAAGTATGGATTACAGCAACCTTCCGAGGATTCTGAAGTTCAAGCCGAACATGAGTATTGCGAATGGTCTCAGCGCTCCGAAGGTCATCACGGCTATTGGCACGGATGGAAAGCCGTATAAGCAGCTGGTGAGCAGTCCAATTCGATCGCAGTGTGCAGTCACTAACATGCTTAGTTCAAATCTGGTAACGATGACCTTCGTCAAGATGCTATCATGGAGCAGGTCTTTGATCAAGTCTCAAGACTACTGCGCAACCACACCGCGACTCGCATTCGAAATATTGGCATTCGCACATACAAAGTCCTACCTCTATCTACACGCTCAGGTCTTATGGAATTTGTTCAAAACACGATCCCACTCCATCTTTGGGTCATGCCTGCGCACGAGAGGTACTATCCCAACGACTACAAGTCCGATCGATGCAGGAAAGAAATTGGCGCAGCGCAACAAGACTCGCTCTCCACGCGCACAAAAGTGTGGCAGAAGATCGCCGACAACTTCCATCCTGTGTTACGCTATTTCCTACTTGAACGCTTCCAAGATCCCGACGAATGGTTCGAGCGGCGCCTCGCATACACACGCTCAACAGCCGCTATTTCTATACTTGGTCACGTCCTGGGTCTCGGCGACCGTCACTGCCACAATATCCTGCTCGACGAGAAGTCCGGAGAAGTGGTACACATTGATCTTGGCGTTAGCTTCGAAGCAGGTCGCGTCCTGCCCGTGCCCGAAGTCGTGCCCTTCCGACTCACGCGCGACCTCGTCGATGCAATGGGGTACACCAAGACCGAAGGCGTGTTCCGCCGCAGCTGCGAATTTACAATGGACACGCTCCGCGAAGAACGCGAGTCCATCATGACGCTCCTCAACGTCCTGCGCTACGACCCCTTAGTCAACTGGAGCGTCACTCCCACAAAAGCCAAGCGCATGCAGGAAGCTAATCAGGACACAAATGCACAGAACGGCACAAGAGCGGGCACTGTGGGACCAGGTGGCACGCCTGCACCATCAGCAGGTGCTGTTGACGACCCTGTTGTGCATGAGAGTAACAAGAAGCGCGAGAAGGAAGAGCAGGCGGGAGAGGCGGGGAGGGCGCTGAGTGTGGTGGAGAAGAAGCTGAGCAAAACACTGAGCACAAAGGCGACAGTGAATGAGCTGATCCAGCAAGCAACGGATGAGAGGAATTTGGCGGTGCTGTATATGGGGTGGGCGAGTTATGCGTGAGCGTCGCCTGTGATTTTCGCGTGTACATCGCAATCCGTGAGTTCACGAACCGGGATTATTTTCCAGTCGTTTTGAGCGTGGCGTTACATAGGGGTTTGGCATAGGGACATGGAAAAATGCAGTTATAGCACGGCATAGCGTAGCATACTTCATTTCAAATATAAACCAGTCTCACATTAAGATATGATATACAGGGTATGGGTCTGGTAGCTGCATATAATGGACCTCTACCTACGACCTCATTTCAGGGCTGTGCTTGCTTTATATATTGGTGAACACCTCTGATGGTGAGAAGTATACGCATAAGCTCTATAAATTCTTGAATCAAGGTAGCAATGATTGGAAAGGAAGTATCTGAAAGATACAGTCGTCAAATCGAAGTGGCTTTGACCTGAAACCTATGTCGCCGATAGCAACGGTGTGCTGTTCCAGCTTGAAGGTCGCCCTGGGGAAGGCTGTAGGTGATGTGAAGCGTAATGAGCATGGTTTTTCGTCATTATATAATTCTTCTCGCTTCAGGAAGTGGATTCTAGAGTGAACAGTATCCGAGGACATCGTGATTAGAGCTGTTTCCTGCATAGCAATAAGAATAGTCGAGAGGCCGACCAGCGGCAGGGACCATGGATAGGGTCGTCTGCTCACGACTGTTGCGGAACGTCATCGCTGTCAACAACCACTCACAAACACGCCCATAAGAAACAGGACTTTACCTGCATGAATCAGTCGACCAGCAAGCTATTTTTTGCCACAATCGGACCGCTTTACGAAAGGTAGTCCGTGTAGGGAAGCCACACATCATGATGCATCGAATTTGAAACGTCCAATCCGGGGGCAGAGACAGATCCCACAGAAATTTAATTCTTATCTCTCTTTACCGAGCCAGGGGAGCGTAAAGAGATTATTGAACACGCAACTAGCATACCTTCACTCGATACCGTCCAGGAGACATTGGGTCGAAGTCAAGAGGGAACATCCCACGAGGGACTAGTCGAGTATGCAACCTTAGATGAGAGGCAGGTGCAGGACTTGAAATGGAAAGAATATTTGAAGAATTTGGTTGCCGACGGTCAGTCAATGGACGATCTAGGTGCTCAATTCATGCCCTGGATGCTCCCATGTGCGACTCCGTCAGGGCGTAACCGCTACAGAGCCTGGAGTGAAATACTATGGAGACGCGTCCCCGAGCTTGTCCGACCAAGACTACTGCAAAGACTCGGAAGCGCATCCAGAATCAGCCAGATTCCGTACGACGTTCAAGCCTCGCTTGTTGAACGGTCAATCGCTTCCGCGACAAAGGCGCGGAGATTCTTCATCACAAAACAAGGCTATGTTGGTCTGGGCCCGGCAGAGGTCCAGAAAGGCGATATGATTTTCCTCCTCAAAGGTGCTAGAACACCCTCGATGCTGAGGCCTTGTGCGCGCCGGTACGATTTCCACAGATATTACGCTTCGAGGTGCAGAGCATGCCATAACTCCTATTCATATGGGGGAATGTTGCAAGTCTTCATATGCCGTTGCTCAAAGTGCCTCGAGCGAGCATCAGCGTGCCCAGATTGCAAGGTGAGGCAGGATGGAGTTATGTGTTACGAGGTGATTGGAGATTGCTACGTACATAATCTCATGGATTCACAGTCTGTAAAGAAACATGTAGATCGACCCGAGAGCCACGATTGGAGGGAGATTAACCTCCTCTAAAACTGGGAGATGCCAGCAGTAGAAATGAAGAAATTTGTCGGCCATTATGCTAAGCGTTTCCAGCGCTGTTCATCTCGAGTTTTCAAGTTCCTTTCAGCCACCATAAGCTAAGATTAGTTTCGCCGGATATACAGCAACCGTCTGCAGCGGCGAGGAATGTGTTTCGATATATATTTTGCATTGTTTTTGTTCTCGTGTAGGGGTGACATTGAAGTCCTATTTCATACCATCTAGTACTCCGCTCCCCAGCCCTACCGTACAAGTCGTAGCAGTAACAAACGAAAAGCGACATGCGACTGATGCCACGTGACGATGCCGGTATACAAATGCTTTATAGCAGGTCCATGTAAAAAGGAGATGGCGATCAGCTCTTGACCGCCTTTGATGCATATCCTAGCACCTAACGCCCACAGCCAGATGAAAAGAAAAAAGAAAAAAAAATTGAACAAGAGAACCAGCTCATCGGCAAAATGCACTCGCTCGCTCGCCAAAATTGCTCGATGCAAATATGTAAAAAGGCCCCATCCGCTAGGCGGCATCGGCGTCGGCGGGTACCGGCAACAGTGGGGGTGCAGACAAGCGACGCGTGGGAAACCGTTGTCGGAAGAAAGACCCTTCCCCACCCACCATCTCGCGTGAGGCCATGTCGCAGCCTCATGTGCGTAACAGGTGGCCAATATGCAGGAACGAGATGGGGTCCGGTCATGTGGAACGATTGTGGTACACGTGCGTCTCTGCGCACGTGAGGGCGATTTCGTCGCCATTTGGATCGATAGGTACAAGCTGCCGAGTACCGGAGGTGTCAATGCAATGCGTTTCGCGCGGTATCTTCGGTCGCTCGTCCTGGCTACGCGGAAAGTGTGCCGACGTGAAAGGTAGTCATCGTACAGATAATGCGCTTCTTCTTCGGCGCAAAGCATGCTGGTCGTGCAAGGAATGCGTGCACATCTGACGTCAAGCGGGATGTCGTTCCAAGATTACCTGGCATGTCGCGCGTCCACGTGTATTGTTCGCTGTCCAAAGGGTCCAGTGGCCCAGGGTCGAATGTAAGAACGAAGCGAGGGTCCTGCATCCCGCATGCTGCGCGCATGCCCAACGCGCACACAAACAGCCGTTGGAAATGGTGGCCCAAGATGAAAATGATACCCACCCTCAGTAGAGTAGTGCATTTTCTCATTCCGCGATAATTCCAGTCCATCTATCCGGCACACCGCCCACACCTTGGGCGGCAGGTGCCTTGCTGGTCCCGGACTTCCTTGGTGGCAGCCAAATGCGTGCCTTGCCGACGGCTTTGCTGTCCAGCTTGCCGACGCGCCGCATGTTCATTTCAAGCACAATGACGCGCAAAAAATCGCTGTTTTCGCGGGGCTCGCGCTGACGCACTGTGGGCGCTGACGACAGTGCTCGTCCTGCTTCAGAGTACGGGTCCGAAGTACGTCGGCGGCTTTTGGAGCGCCCGCGCCGGTCGTATGTCTGCATCTGGATCATCGGCGCATGGGTGTCTGCATCGGCGTCGATCATGAGCGAATCGTGAAGCTGCATCGATAAATCCGTGGGTGAGATGGGCGCAGGCTGGGGATTCAGATACCGTCGGAGGGCAGGGGAAGGGAGGCCTTCTACATGTTTTGGGCGCATTTCGCTAGTGAACTTGGGTGACAGCAGTGATCTCGTGAGGAAATCGTCCGGGGGTACGCTTGGTGCTGTGAAGTTGGAAAAGGACTTGGCGGCAGACTTGAGTGCCTGTAGAGACGCAGTCAGATTCGACTTGAACGACTTGAAGCGTGCCGTTGTCGCTGGGAGAGCCTCAATCACTTCCTCGGTGTCGACTGTGATGATTTCGTCGGTTTCTTCGGGGCCAAAATGGAGTAGAGGGTGGTCCAAGACGCAATCTTCCTTGGGTGGTGAGGAAACGAGTCGCTCTCTGCGCTCGGGTAACGATTTGCGACTGATGGAATCCGGGATGCTGAGGTTGTCCCAGTGTGAAGAAAAGGACGGGTCGTCGTAGTCGAGTGAGGGAGGTTGTGTAGCTAGAGACTCGCTTGAAATTGATCGCGAAGTCGAGAACATATCCTTCTCTTGCTCCATGCTCTGCAAGCTGCCATATTCATCCTCCGACTCTTCCACACGCCCCAGTAGCAAATCCAACGGCGAGCCAACAATCGAGGCTGGACCGTCTGAGTCATCTTGCTTCCACTCTTGGATCAGCTCGTCCATGGATATCCTCCTGTCTACGACGGCGGGCTTGCGGCGACGCTGGGGCATCTTCGGGATTGCGGTGACCGCGAGTAGGGCAGCGACAGCGGGAGGAATTGCGTCGGCACTGTGCGTCGACGAAGTGCGGGATGGTCTGCCGCCATTCTGACCTCGCATCCTCACAGACTGTGTCGAGTTTGGTGTTCGAGAAGGCATACGAGGCGGAATAACGACAGGCTTCGAGTGCGAATGCATAGTAGCAACGGACTGCACTGGTTTCGGTTCAGGATGTGCTATCGAGGGAGCACTAGTAGGTATTTGCTTTTCTGCAGGTTTCACGGTTCGCGGAGAGAGTGGGTTCCTGGCAGCTCGTGTGCCCATTTTCGCTGGCTTGGTCCGCGGTGACGGGGGAGACTGCTGGAGATATGGATAGGACCTTGGCGAGTACATCATGCTGGCGGCGGTAGGCCCTGACGGCGTTCCCCCGTGACTAAGGATCGGTGGCTCCCAGGTACGGCTAGACGACTCTGACGTTTGGACCGGATTGCTTTTACGTTATTGCTGTTATGGGATTGGACGGCTGGACCAGGACGAGCCCGTAAGGAACATCACAGCTGCAGGGACCGATTTTGCCGAATGTGGCCGTGTGGAGGCCAGATGGAAATTAATATGCAGAAGTTGGGATGCAGAGTGAGAGAAACGGGGGACGAGGCGAGGAATGCAGTGCGAGGCAGCAGAGCGACAGATAGGTATGTGGTGGTGGTGTGCAGCGATAAGGAAGGGGAGATCCGGGGTTATGACGGACGTTGCATGGCTTGAGGGTTGGTTATCGGGAGCTCGCCGATAGGTAATAAAGGGCACACGCAGCCGGCGTGGGCTCACATGTCCTATCCCAGCCCACCAGGAGACCGCTCTGCAGTGTCACGGAGCGCGCCTGGGCTTCACTGCAGCTCAGGCACCGCCGCGGCTGAGAGGCCACGCATTCACAGCGCCCACGCTGTCTCAGAGGCCTCCACGTTGCTGATCCCCGTGCACGCAACGAGTGATGAGGCATGCGACTCGGCACCCCCGGCCACTTCCCCAGCATGCGCGAGAATCCATGCCTTTCTTCTGCTTATGATACTGGGGGGCTCTGATTGGTATACCGCGCGTTGGCTGACCGTCTCCGTCTTCAGCCCTGCCATCCCGCCGCCGTGTCTTCTGGAACACACGCGACACTCCGGATACAGTCCAAACAAAGGCAACCATATCCGCCACCTCGACCAACACATGGCCAGAAAGAAGAAAAGCCATCTGGCAAGACTGCTTACAATCATTAACCCTTCTCACCGTCACGGCCATGTAGAGATGACTCCAACCCCACCATCCATGCCTCACCGGACGGACGCTGTCTCCGCTGGCCTGTCAGCATGCGTATGCTTATCTCGTCCCCAAGTGGCTAATGCACGTAACTCTGTCTTGCAGCCGCTAGCATCGCAATCGTGGGCTGCGGGGTGCATCCGCTGCATCGGAGAGGGTGTGTTGCCCATCCATTCAGAGTCGCTGCGTCAGCGGCTGCTGCGGGATCAATATATATTTCTACTTCTCCACGCATGATTGCTATTGTGGTAGACAGTTTGCACCTGTGGAAACTGGTGTTGCATGGCGCTGATCGGTAGAAAACATGTCTGAGCACTTGTCCGCGCCCTCGAGTCGTTACACCTTCTGCATTGGGCGAGGCCGGATCTTGGACTGAATTGGCAGGTTCGGAGGCTCTGCGTACCAAGACCCATAATAACCACCTTCCATGATACATCTGGATGCAACAAATTGTATGTCTGTTGCAGAGGTTTGGCCCTAATGACCGCCCCGTGACCATGAATCAATTTTAATTGAACACCTGCCCTTCCAAGAACCGCCTTGGCTTTTGGTGAACATCACTGACTAGACTGCATTCTCACATCCAACCAGCAAGCAGAACATTGAATATCATATCTCGATTCTTCTCCATGCAATCGTAGTAGTACACGTCTCTCTGCATAAAAAGCGCTGATCACGCCCGCCCACTCTCGCACCTCGCAGGCCCAATATGCAATCCCTCGCTTCAGCGCACACGAGGCGTCCAAAGACCCAGCAAAATAGGCAAGTATTGCCCAAGCCTATCCCAAATAATTCCACCGCTCCAGAACGCCTTTGAGCCCCACTATACGCCCATGCCAAAAAATGTAGAAAGAAGAAAGTAAAAGAGGCCTGCTCGAAAAAAGGCAGTATCAAAAGCAGAAACATGTGTAGCGTTCCCGAAATTTCGGTGACATATGCAGGGTCCTACATGTAGCGGTGACATGCCTGCAGGCGGATGTACGTGGCGAATCTCGCGCCCACTGCCCCCCAGGATTGTCGAAGTGAAGTGAGTCAAAAAGAAAATTTTCTGCAGACAGTGCAGCCGACTCGAGCCGTGTCTGGTGTAAGAATTACAGGTCATGATATGCAAAAAGTCGAGTCGAAGAGAAGCAAGAACCATGTCGAAGCGTTTGCGGCGCATGTGAGAAGAGAAGACTTGGAAACCCATGACGTGGGGGCAATGGCCGTCAGTCATGTAGATGTAGAGCGTAGGCGTAAGCTCAGCAAACAAGCAAGCGAGAGGTGATGGACAACTGGTCAGAAGCTTCAGTAGTCACCGTCGTCTGTCCAACCAGCCTCTGACCCCTCGATAACGCGCACCAGTCGGCCGTCATTCTCCATCATCAGCTCGCCTCCCTCGACATTACGAATACTTCGAATCTTTTTGCCCTGGACACCCCGCGGACTTGAAGCATGGCCACCCTCGGGAGTGTACCGCTTCATCTGCCGTTGTCGGTATTGGTGAAAGTCAACGTCGTTCTCTGGCGGTTCATCTGACTGCTCGCTGAAGGTCTCCCAGTTCTCTGAGCCTGACTGCATGGTCGCGCCTGTGCCAGTCGAAGAAGTCTGAGAGATCTGACGACTGCTTGAAGAAGACAACGACGGTGGTGGGTACGACGGAGCATATCCACGCATGCTCTGGTTATGCGACATGTATGGTCGGTCATCATAAGGGTCCTCTGGTTGTATGCTTCGGATTATGCTCTCGCTCCTGTCTCCTCGGTTGAATTCAAAGCGGTTCATGGGGGTTTCGGCAGGCTCCGGTGGAACGAAGAGGTCTTTCATGCGTGGCGGAGGTGCCATGGGAGGAGGCATCTTCCGAATGGTGGATGAATCTTCTCGGGAAGGCGGAGGAGGCCGACGCTCAGGTGAGTTGCCACCATGCTGCAGGTTCTTCAATGGAGCGCGAGCAGGAATCTTCGAGGGGCTCTTTGCACCAGCAGATGACATGACTGAACTGGCAAGTGGGTTGCGAGACACACTGGCACCGAAGTTGGAGACAGGCGTCTTCGCACGGCTAGGAGGAGGTCCGCGAACAGTGCCAGCGCGGCTTGGAGGTCCAGACCTTGGTACAGTCGCTGGTTTGGTTGGCATGCTCGCATTCGATGGTGTCTTTGCGCGCGGTGGGGCTGCTTTTGAAGCCGCAGCATACAGCTCGTCAAGATAACGCTGGCCTTGCACGAGGAATGGACGGCCATATTCGTCTTCCCACGACTCGAGGGTACTCTTCAATTCCTATGTCCTGTCAGCATTGTGGTACCTGGTGACAAAGCACTATACATACCGCTTCGACCTTGGGAAGCTCCTTCGCAATGCGTTTCCGCATCTTTTCTTCGCGAAGCAGCTTTCCAGGATCACGCTTCTCGCCCTTTTGGCCACGCGCCATCAGACGGGACGCATCCTGGCTAGATTGCTGGAGGTCGTTGCGCTCCTTGATCAGCTCACGGTGTCGATCAATCTTCTGCAGAATGGGCAGTCGCTGTTCTTTGAGCGCTTCAAGGCGGGCAATCTCAGCTTCGTGGGCTGATAGAAGGGCATCGCTGCAGACGTCTGAGAAAGCGGGTGTAAAGTCGAGCATCTCCTCTTCCGAAAAGTATAGCGCATCCCAGAGCTCCTGGAGCTTGCATCGCGCTTCCTCGACGAACAAGTGTAGGTTCTGGCGCTTGAGCTCGTTTAGTCTGGATAGCTCGTCTTCGTACTCGTTGATAGTCCGCAGACCACAACCGCGGTTGCTGTTCAAGAACTGTTTCCGCTCGTGATGCTCGACGCCCAGGCGCTCCCACAGCTCCTCAATGGTGCCGCGCAGCTGTCCCAGTCGTCGTTCCCGACTGCGCTTCTCTTCAACCAGCCGCTCCTTCTTTGCCTTCAGCTGCGCAATATCGTCCTTGTGTAAGCCGAGCTGCTCGGGCGCGTCGCGATGGCACTGCACGATGGCACTCTCTGTTTGGGCCTGTGGTGTTCCCAGCTCTGCCCACAGCTGGATAATCTCCTGGCAGAGGATCTTGACGGTGTTGATGCGTCGCGTGTACTCTTCGTAGACGCGAGTGAACTCGTTGTCCAGCTTTGCAACGTACGACGGCGAGATGTCGAAGGATGGCGACACTGAAGCGTTCTGTGCCGTGGGCGGCAGCTTGATCTCGACAAACGATGTCTCGAGATGCGACGCGTATGACTCAAGAGCCTCGGCGAGTTTCCTGACCTGCTCAAAGCGCTCGCGATGTAGCTTGCTAACAGCGTTGTACTTCTCCTTCAGGCCCTGCAGACAGCGCGTCAACGGGTATGTGATGGGTATGCTGTCGTGGTTGTCGTAGTTGGGGTTGGGCTTGTTGTCCTCGAGCGACGCCTCCATCTGTCTGATGGTGGTGGCCAATCGCTGCGCCTCTTCTGTTATCTCATGCTTCTCGTTGGTGACCTGTCGCAGCTGGCTGTGAAGGGTCTCGGAGAGCGCAGAGAAGAGCTGCAATTACATCAGTGCTATGCGTGAGGCGCATGGTGAGTGTTCCATACCTCTGCTTCGCGCGAGTCCCGCTCATGACTGGGCACACCGATCTCATCAAACAAGCCATGCAGCTGGCCGATAATGGTGGTGACCTGCTGGGCTAGGTAGCTCGTGTCCATGGTGACTGTAGACCTGCCAGCAGACTCCTCAACAGCGCATGCACCGAGCGCACGGCAATGGAGATTGAGCTCGCGCTATGTTGTGCACTTGGATGCGCACTCGTGAAGCGATCAGCGTAGGCGAGGAATGTAGTTGTAGATGAAGGTGTAGGTATATGCTGGTAGTTGCTGGTAGCTGTGAACGAAAGTAATTACGCGTCCAATGCGCAATATCTGTTCCAAAAGTACAGCAGAGATGCAGATTCGAATAATGCTGTGCACAAGACGAAAGTGATGCAATGCTGGTGGTGATCGCGTTGACATAGGTTGCTGCGGCCGGGTGGTCATTAGTGGCTGTGTTTTCGGAAGGTCCGTTGGCGAGGCAACTTCCCGCGTCAACATTCGGCGCGCAGGTCACGTTGTTTCAGCTCAAGGCGCTCCGCACCACTTACGCGCGGGGTATCACCAACAAAACAAGGCAGAGCCGTGGTACAATATGCGCAATTGCGGATACTGTCCCTATCAGCCCGTTGTTGGGTAGCTGAATACCTTGCCTTGGTGGCCTCACAACAAGATGGGACACATATATCTCTGATGTTCGGGTTCGAAGACACTCAGGTGGAGAAGACGAAGGACATAGGGCTTCAATCCCGTTCCACTGTCCTTGCTGAAGAACCTGTTCGTGCTGCCATAGCCAACTTATGATGGTGAAAATTCAACGCCATGGCTCCGGGCCGTGTTCGAACGCCAGCGGTAGGGATGTCCTTGCATCCAACGAATACGAGAACGAGTACCACAGGTGGACGACAAAGCCGGGCGTGCTCGCTGGAGACGCAAGTCTTGGAACAGCCAATGATTCACTATACAGCCCAATATCCACCATGAATGCTTTGAAAAACTCCCCAAGACTTCTAGGATATATGGTAGTGAGACAATAGAGTGATACTGTGGTCGAGAGGATGATCGCATCAAGAATTGTCCTCCAACTCCCGCACACTTGCCTTGCTAGTTGACAGCGATATCATAGTGCGATTCTTTGGTCCTTCATCATTCCACAAATGACACACCTCCAGCTCTTCGTCTAGCGGTGCGCCAATACTGCGCTGCTGCAATTCAAGCGACTCCAACTGAGCTGTTTGATCCTCATTATTCCACGAAACTGTATAGCCCCAAGATAGCCCACCAAGCCAGCAGTCGTTGTCTTCGTCATATGCATACACTGTATAAAGCGAAGTTTTGGATCCAGCCGCCCGAAGAGCTTCGCGCGTTATAAATTCCCTTGGTGCATCCATACACGAAGCAAGCACGACCTTGGCGCCAACTTTTTGGCCTTGTTTTACGGCAACTTTGCCTTTGAATTTGCGCTTAACAAATCGGACAACGTCCCATCCCACCCTGTCCGGCTTGTGTCGGCTGCTCATACCATAGAAAGGCAGAGCCGCTGAGGTAGAGTGGTCAAGATTCCAGCCTCGCTTCGTGAGCCTGACATCCGTGGGAGGCTTGATTGCCCTCACAAACTGTATGAGCCAGATGCGATTTGTGTCTTTGATGGTCGAGAACGGCAAGAAATTAAGTTCAATGTTGGCGCCGAAGTACAGGTCAGACTCTTTCTCGTTCCCAAAAATCGACTCATAAGTTACGGCGCTCCATTCACCTCCAGAAGTGCGTACTCCTTTAGTCGCATGGCCGCTATTTCGTTTCTGGTAGCCATCAGGGTAGTCTTTGTCCTTATCTTCCTTGATTCTTGTCAATCGATTTGCCTTTCTTTGCTGGAAGCCGTGAGATGGCATTCTAGGACGGGACGCAAAGACTAATGGGATACTGTATAGTAGTGATAGCGTTATAGATTTACTAAAGATAAGTATGAGGTAGAGCTCATATCAGAGCACTGTTAAAGCCATACTGCCAGGCATCAATTTATACACTTCTGCCTGAAAGCCAGCCCAGCTGGACTTCACCGATCAGACGACCAGGCTGGAACGTTTGGCAAAAGCGCCTCCCAAAAAAGTAAATAGTTTAGGTGCGGGTCCGTCCATCAGGCTAAGACTCAGATGAGAGGGACCGTCAGAGGTCTGTTGCTCAATCTGAATTCTCTTTACAATTCAGTGGTAGATCTCAGTTCATCACGATAGACGTACTGATCACGGACTTCCACAAGCTTGAAAGTATATGGAGTATACTAGGCAATTACAACAATCGTGGCCCAGGCAAAATATAAGAACCAATCTGGACTCGGAGAGCAGGCACTTGCGTGGGGTCTTCGTATTTCGGGACTACTAGACGCACGTAGCCATGCCAAAAAGGTACGTACACAACACAAATAAAAAAGAAATAATTGGAATGAACCTAGTGATGACCTAACCAGGGGTCGAACCTGGAATCTCTTGATTTCGGATATTTAATCGTAGTCAAGCGCCTTGCCATTGGGCCATTAGGCCGATGGATTGAAATCGGATGATAGATGAGGAGTTTGAAAATTAGATAGGCTCTATCTGACATTATTTTAACAAAACAGTAGCTTCATCTAATCTTCCTTATATGCTACGCAGATATGCGTTTTCCAAACATGCAACTTGCAGCTGCAGAGTTTGCTGCTTGTGGGACAAAGTGGGGTAGCCTCGTCTCGCTGATGACCCGCATCCGGCTAACTTACAACATCGGCTGCCTCAATGATCTTAGTTTCTAAACTGCATTACAGATGTCGAGCAAATCCGAGTTCAGGTCTTTGCAATCCGTGGGTTGTACGAGAGATTATACATACATGTGATCTGGACGACAAGGAGGTCTGTCTCGGAAGCCGTGCTTCATGTCGCGTTTCGCAGCCGAGACTAAATTATTAGACCGAAGCTTCCATAAAAGGCTTGATCACTGTACCTTTACGCCACCACATTGAATGTCGTATCTGTTGATACTGCGCATGCTAGACCCGATACTAAGAGGACCCCTGTGTTCGGGCTATCGCAACTCCAGCCATGCCACATCCCTCTGCTCCTTTTGTCCTTTCATCTAGACCTCGCCTGGTCTGGTTTTAGCTAGGTACAACTTGTAGTAAATCACCGTCCATCTCGCCGATGTCTAAGATAGGTTGCAGTAGCAGCACATCGAAACGCAAGAGATGCTGTATAGGGTATGCTAAGATCCGACGATAATGCCCAGCCAACGGGACCTCCGCGCGTGCTCCCGCACCTGCAGCGCCGAGCTTGAACCGCTGTTGGTTTTGGACCTACACGTGGTCTAGGCGAGCCACACGAGGGCACACTCGCCTTGTCTACCAATCTTTGGCGGATGTCTCCTGGGTCTTGCAGTACTCGTAGTCCATGGACGGCCCGTGGCTGACCTCTCCCGAGGCCCCTGCTCCCAAATTAGAACAACCTGCATGAGGCACATCACGAGACACCGTTGGCAAGATTGCTTCGACACTGCGCTTGGATATTGTTTAGATCCCACGTTTGCCATGGGAAATTCTATGGTGCTCAGGGTGAGAAAGTAATGGGAGCATCGTGAATGTAGAACGTTCCTCATTCCAAGTCCAAGCCTCACGTCCTTGATCGTCGATGGTTTATCTCCAGACTACGTGCCAACCTAATTTCCCCAGCTACGGACTTACAGCGGCTGGTCCCATGCAGCCACACTGCATGGAGTACGAGCATTACTTGGCATATTTCACCCGCCTCAACTCTTGAGGCTGCGTGGTACCTGGAGTACCGTTAGGCTATCTGAACCTTCAGGTCGACCATGGTACTCTTCCCTTTGGTTGTCAGTTCGTCATGCTGATCGGAAGTGATCTTAGTAGCCCTTAGATCATGTTCCAGAGGATCACTTAAGTTAATATTGCTTCGGCGGCAGTATCAGCACTGCAAAGCATCACTTCTCTTCATGGCTTAGCAAGCTCAAAACAGACGCCATTCGGGCCTAAGATCATACCCACGTAGGTCGTTCGGAATGGTGTGTCAAGATACAGATGTCACGCATCGGACTTCAATTACCCCTAAAGAAAGTCGACCCTTGCAAACAATATCTTAGGACCACAAAAGCTCACACTACGAGGACGGCCAAGATCGCAAGCCAGCAAGCTTAGCCGATGTGGGGCGAATGAATGTTACGAATCTGTCTGCGAAAGGTATATAAGGCACGAGGTTTGACAGACATTAGGATATCACCGCATCTAGAACTCGGCCTTCACAGGATCTCTTCATTATGTACATCCTTCCAAGATGTTCGGCACTGTTGTCTCTCGTCTCTTTAGGTCTTGCCCAGATACCGAACATTGTACCCTTTGGGGTGGTTGGTAGCCTTGACGGGTGAGTACCGTTGTGCACGCACTTGATCCTGTCATTATCTAATGCTTTTGTAGATGCACGGCAGGTACCGAATATAATGCTGGTGGCTCCATCCAGGTCAATGGATTCAACATCAATGTGCCCAAGAATCTCATCGTGGCATTTCCGACCGTCTTTGCGCCATTCAAGGACCTTTGCGGAGCAGGTGCTGGTGGCTTCGAAACTACTGTCTATGGCAACATTGTCGATGGTACGGTGCTCGCTGGTCAGATCTCGGTCGCCCAGCGCTTTGGGCTCGAATCTAGCCAGGGCTACATCACAGCTATCAACGCGGATGGAAGCCTCGACATCTCTGGAGGCGTAAAAGTCCGCGTCAACGATCCAGATGGCTTGTTTGGGCCCAAGGTAGAGACTGCACCCATGTGGGTTGCTGATACCAGCAGCCCTAGCGTTACCTCCTTTTCAGGATTTCCAATGTGTATCCCATATTCTGGCAACACTGATACATGTCTGAGCTCGAATCGCGGTACCAGTCAGTCTTTCAACGCCCCAGATCCATTACGAATGGTACCACTGAAAGTTGGCGACTTCATCACATATTCTGGCCTTCGAACTGGCAGCAACGAGATGCTTGTGTCAGAGATCGTTTGCATCAGTCTTCACATCACCACACAAGCGAGCAGCAGTATTCCGAACTACATTCGTGTTGAGGAATTGCTTGTTGGCATACCCGACACGGCCAACAACGTCGAGTTTGCAGATATCCGCGTGATTGGCTTCCTCTCTAGTTGTCCAAATTCCATCGTTACGATCAGCGCCATCGATGTCGACGCTTGTACCGGTAAAGAGACTTACCGCCAGATCGGTACGGCTACACCCAAGCAAGAGACTCGCTGCAAGTGGGAGGCCCGCATTGACCCAAGAGGACTGCAACCCTTCACGAGGGAGTACCGTATCACTACAAACACACTAGTTCAGGAAACTAAGGACGGCCTACAGGCGGGACAATACATTTCGCCTGTCACTGAATGGATCTTCCCCGAAGTTGACGTGCCTGGTACCAACCCACCAGCATACCCCTTCACGGACATCAATGACCTAGTTCAAGGAACTGTCTTGGATGGCAAGCAATACGGCCCTCTGAGCCCATTCCCTGGTCCTGCACCTCCTGCACCTTCCAAAACATGCAGCCCAAACGATCTTCCTGATCCGAATGCCACACCAACGCCTGGTGCAGATGGTCCTTTAGTAACGCCTACTGCTGCTGTGGCCCCATTCACTACTGCTCAGCGTGTTGGCACTAATTTCTTGCTCGTTGGCTCCAATACTGCGCCAAATGCCAACAACAACAACATCAATTTCAAGTGGAGTCAGATCTCACCATCCTCACCATCTGCTTCCCTCGCAGATAGCACCTCTTCCACTGCAACCGTGAACGCCCCTAAAGTCACGACCGAAACATCCTTTGTCTTCGAGCTCATCGTCAGCCTCAAGTCCAACTCCACCATCTCCAGCAAAGCCAATGTCACCGTCAAAGTCAACCCCACAATGAATGACGTCGTCACAATGGACACATATACCTGGGAGTCCAGACAGTCAGGTTCGATCTCCGTGACCTGTAGCTCAAACGTGGTCAATGGTGATAACAAGAAGATGTCGCTTTGGCTGAACAATGGAAATTCCAAGCTTGCTATGACGTCGAATGCACCAGGGAAGTGGATTTATAGTGCGAGGAGCACGAGTCGGCCGAATGACTTGAAGTGTGTATCTGATTTGAAGGGCGAGAGTGCGCAGAGAACGGGGACGCAGACGACAGCCAGGAGGCGGAGTCTCCGTTGGTAGTAGTATGCACCGGTGGGGAATGCAAGAGCGTATTTTGACGAAGAGCGAGTGATCACGATGGAAGCAAGTTGTTCATTTGGTGGTTATCGAGTGTGTTGGCAGACTAGGTCGGTAGATTAGAAAGAAAGTCATTGCGTTTCCAATCTATTCCTTTGTAAAGCCAAGGGCTCTGAGTAGTGAAATAAGTATCATCAACGAAACATAAAGCAGCCTGTCTGCGACAGAGGAACTACTTCCTTAAGTGGATGTGCCAGTCTTGGATGCATGTCTCTGCGTGCACCTATGCAAGGATACATACTCCGGTACAACTTGTGTCTGTTAGATCTTGAAGCCATAATGGTGCAGTAAAATATGACACGAGAAAAATTCCAAATTTAATGTAAAAAAGGCACTTGGTGATCGTAGATGCAGAAGTCGTGGAGGTGGCCCGTGCGCGTTCTCAGTGGGCGATTTCTGACCAATCGCTTAGGCCGCACCCGCCGCACGAAATTGTCTCGAACCCCAAACTTCGACATCGTGAACGACAGCGCCTACGAACGACCGACAACTCGCCTTCCAGCACTCACCACTGTCAGTTGCCCTGCACACGCCGTGTCTATGCCATATCGAATCCGAATACTAATACCCTGCGCAGCAGCGACATCGCAAACCCCACACACAACCACCCAACATGTCTCACGAGTCTGTCTGGTACTCCCGCCCTAGGACCTACGGCAAGGGCTCCCGCGAGTGGTACGTCCTATACATTCTGGAATGAGGGCATGGCCATGATTGAAGAGGAGGGTGATGTTGCCCCGAAGAGCGCATCAGACATGGGCGAATCAAGGGCTTATATATGCTGGGACATGTGGCTAACTAGGTACTCACAGCCGCGTCTGCACCCACCCTGCTGGTCTCATCCGCAAGTACGGCCTCAACATCTGCCGTCAGTGCTTCCGCGAGAAGAGCGCCGACATTGGTTTCGTCAAGGTACGACTTTCCACCCTCTACGGACAGCTGCACGAGCACAAGCGTTCATTCCAAATCATGCACTGCGTCCATCTTGCGCCCATGTCAAATGTACTCCAGATTACTAACTGTGTATACAGCACCGATAAACATGTCGAACGCAATGGCCGGAGTAGAGAAGGCGTAACGGTGTGACGCGATGATCACCCGACGACACATTTCGGCTCGACTCGGCTCCCACGAGCCAATATACACACGGGAGCATGGAGTGGGAAAGCGTCGGGCGGCATGATTTGCATGGCTTTCTTTAGGCATTTGTTTCCTTATGGTCATGGATTGAGGGGAAGAGTCGGGTTACGATAGCAAAATATCAACCTGAGTTCACGACACACCAATGCGGACATTTCGGGTGTGTTATATGATGAGAAGCTGAAGTGGCAGCTACATGGTTAATCAAGCATGACCACATCCGACAATGCAACAATCACAGGACCCCTTGGCATCGAAGACGAAGTCAAGTGAGAACGTACACCGCAGGATCCAAAGACGCCAGAAGCAATACTTTCTGAGATGCGCGATGATCAAAGTAATGCATCAGACAACGCTCGTAATCTCGTATACATCATGGCAACAGCATCTAGGCCTCCTACGAACGAGAAGGCGACCGGCTATGCATTTACAATTGTACTAAATCTTCACAATATCCACTCGCGTTCGTTCCCAAAGCTTATGCGCGACCGCGAACCCCTTCTCTCTCTCCACATCGCTAACAACAGCTGGCTGCACAATCACGCGTGCAAACGTTCCCGCTGCACGGCGTTTTGATAAAGTACCTGGGTTGATGACGATGACTGACTCCACGACCTGTATACAAATCAGTAAACGAACAAGCATGTTGATGGGGAACCAAGACTCACCTTCACAGTACCCTGCAACACACTGGGCGAAATCAATATATCCGGCCTGACATTCAACATCTCGCCCAACTTGAGATAACTCGTATCCAGCATCGTGCCCAGCGGCAAGAATGGGCTCGGCCCCTCTTCCTCATCTTCGTCGCCTTCTTTCTTCTCTCCCTCCTTATACACCTTCTCTTGAACCGCTGCAGGCGGCGGAACGATCTTCTCCCTCGCCATAGGTGGGAAAAGAGGCAGGAAACTCCTCTGCTCAATGACGTTGCGCGCGCCTCGTTCGTAAATGTTGACCGCGCGCGATTTGTCGCTTACGAGTTCTTCTCTGCGCAACATGTCGAGAATGTCGATGCTGCTCATGCCGACAGTCATTTCGTTCATACTCAATGTCATCGGGTTGGTCACGCATTGTATCATTTTACCCGCGGCACCGAGGCCAAGTTCTTTCTTGATATACTTGTCTTGAGGGAATGCGGCGTGGTGGTGATGTGCGTCGCGGAGACTGGGGACAAGGATGACGTTGCAGGTTGGGACACGCTTGGAGAAGGACTGTAGGGCGGAGGAGATGTGATGCCGGAATAGGTCGGCCATGGTTGCTTCATCTGGCTTGGAATTGGGTGGAGGATCAAAGTCCCCAGTGCGAATTTGAGGATGTTCGGCGTCGAGAAAGGGACCGACGAGGATGACGCTGTCTGCGTAGGCGTCGGCGGCGTTGTTGAGGAAGGTGTCAAGAGGGGCAAAGTCGAGGTTTTGGTCTGTTGTGTATGGTCCTGCTGCGATCATTATGGTGAGTGGACGCACGTTATCCGGGTCCGATTCAGGAGTATCGAGGTAGCGAGCATTGATCGCGTCAAGTTCTTCTGGCTTGGTCGCCGGTTGATTGAGGAGAGGCAGAGACAGTAGTTCCGACACCACGAAGACATCCCCAGATGCGTTCGTTCCTCGAAGAGCGACGATTTGTCCTGGGAAGAGGTTATAACTTATCAGGCCGTCCACATTGAGGTGGACACGCCGGCCAGAACCGTGTCGCCTCGAGCCTTCAAGGACCAATGAAGCGGTGTTGAGCTTGCCTTCGTTGCTGTCATTCGCTATTCGTCCCACTGCGATGATCTCACTCGGCGACTCCAAGTTGGGATTTCCGAACGCGTTCTCGTCCAAGTTCATGTGCTCCCGTATGAGTTCTCGAAATTCGTCAATCTTGTCGTCAAGCACTTCCGATGCTTCTGACAATTTCATGGCCATGCTACGGTACGAAAATTTAGACATGTCGGTGTTGGCTTTCAGCTTTATTCGAGGTTCTTTCGGTTCTTCAGAGGGTGGTTCGGGGATGTGGATATCACTTTGCATGAACTGTTCCGTGATGTCATTGGCGTTTTGACGCGACGCAAAATCGAAGACCCTAATGTTTGTCAGATACCTTGCAGTCGTTCTGGCGGGACCATCGACTTACGGTCCGCTTGCCGCATCACCCTTGGGTGTCATGATACCGCCAGGGGAGCTCATCTCGTGCGCTTTGGTGGCCTTGCTGGCAGGTGTTCTAAAGTCGGCTTTTCGCTTCACGGTGCTGCCATTGACTCCATTCAAACCGCTGGGACGTGGTGTGTTTGGTACCAGACCCTCTAATCTTCGTCCTGTCAGCCCCGGCCCGTTTCTTGGTGATGCTACAACCTACATATCGTACATATCCCCGCCCTTCGCTCTCGGAGTCGGCTGTGCTCGTTTGGCTTCGCTCTTCTGCTGAGCCTTCCCTCTGCTCTCTCGTTCCAGCGCATCTTGTATGGTCTTCTTGAAGTCCCTTGCTGTCTTCACATCCATCTTGTTTTCCTCTCCACCCATCTTCATATTGTATGCCTGCCATTTGAAATCCAACTCTTCTGGTGAGATGGAATAGAGTCGCAGCATTGACTGCAATTCAGCGAGAACATCGGGAGGAAATTCATTATCCTTGGTGTCGCAATAGCGCTCGAACCGCTCTGTGAGTTCTGTGGTAGCATCATCCATTTTTGCGTGCGCAAGTGGGGTGTATGTCGTAACGCTGCGGAATTGCGCGTGTTGGAAGACGCGTCGCGCGTCTATCGTAAAGTGGTGGAGCTAGATTGTGGTGGGCTAGCGCCATATGCATCTGATTCAGGGTCCAGAAAGTTGTGCCAATGCTGATGCGAGCCTTTTCACACCGTATCCTGCCTTCAATAGCTAGAAACTGTCATAGTGTCCACTGGACGCTCTCAAGTCTTTGCATACATCCATTGCAAGTTTTTTTGTCGTTCCGTACTCATCAAGCTTGTCAAGATGTCAACAATTGGTCCCATAGCAGAGCCGGTACCGGGCTGCAAGCCTGCCGCACCGGCAACCCTGACTGAAGACCAACAAAGCAAGTACGCTGAACTCCTTGCCGAAGTCAAATCCTGGGACTCCCTCCCCACCACAAAGGCCGCGACAGAGAGCAAACCTCTCACAGACGATGAACGTCAATGGCTCACTCGCGAATGTCTGCTTCGTTATCTGCGCGCGACCAAGTGGAACCTTGCACAAGCGATACAGCGCCTGCGTGCTACACTGATCTGGCGTCGTGAATTTGGCACCGACACTCTCACCGCGGACTACATTTCGCCCGAGAACGAGAAGGGTAAACAAGTGCAGCTAGGTTTCGATAAGGAGGGCAGGCCATGTCTGTATCTGCTGCCTCAGAACCAAAACACCAAGCCAAGCCAGCGGCAAGTTGAGCACCTGGTGTATATGCTCGAGAGGGCTCTTGACTTGCATCCTCCTGGGCAGGAGGGTCTGGCGTTGTTGATCGACTTCCGCAACACTGGTGCTGGTGGTACACCGCCTATGGGCATTGCGAAGCAAGTGTTGGACATCCTGCAGAGTCACTACCCAGAAAGACTCGGTAGAGCACTGCTCACCCATTGTATGTGTCTTCTTCCCAGTTGCACATCCAGCCTTCATGAGACTGACCTATCTAGTGCCGTGGTACGTTTCCACCTTCCTCAAGCTCATCGGTCCTTTCATCGACCCCGTCACCAAGTCCAAAATCAAGTACAACGAGCCTCTGGTCGATCACGTCCCTGCTTCACAACTCATGGCCGCAGCGGGTGGTGAGATAAACTTCGAGTACGACCACAGCGTTTACTGGCCTGCACTTACCAAGCTGGCCGCGGAGAGGAGGCAACAAAGGCAAGAGCGCTGGGAAAAGGCCGGAACACTGATTGGCGAGAGTGAGATATACCTCTGGGGTGGAGAGGAGGCCAGTCTCGGCACTCGGGCGAAGGAGGATACAGCAGCCCCTGCCGATAAAGCGACCGAAGAGAAGGTTGCCGACACGACCGCACCAGTCGAAGCCAACAGCGCTACCACCAAGACTGGCGAGACAGAGCTGGTCGACGGTGTCGCGAATCTTGACATCAAGCAGTCTGAGCCTGTTAAGACTACTGCTTGACCACGTCGTGGTTAAGACCTGCAACATGGCTTTTCTGGTGTATGAGGGTACACATGGTCACGCATCCTGCTTGAGAGCGATAGAAAACACCGCGAGCAAATAGACATAATATCTGGACGAAACGCATAGATCCGTACTCAACGAGCACAGGAACAAATACTGCGTTACGTGATGAGAGTGAATCTGGTTTGGTATCATTTCTTTTCAAGCGATGGCAGCGACTGAACGACAAGATCTTTGCGTGCAACCAAGAGTGCTCTTGAGATAAGGTTCTTTTGCATTTGGTAATATGAGCGGCACACGTCATTACCCAAATTTCTCTAGATGCAAGGAAGCGAAATCATTCCTATGTAAGGAGCTACAGAGCTCAATCATTTGGGACCTGTGATATTAACCTAACGTCACGTGCTCTCGCGTCAAAGCGGACCCCTGCATCTTTTAGGTATCCACCAACTGCCTGTAAGATTCCCCACCACGATCTTTTGTCACTTCGCAAGCGCATTGCCAACGCGGCATACTTTTTGGCAATATCTCTAGGTAGTCATTCATTCACGGCCACCATACTATCCTGCGGAAGAACTATCTAGCTTGAGCATTGAGGCTCTGCGAGACGAGTTTTTGTCGCGGCGCAAGCGCGAAGAGGCGGAACAGAGTCTTGAAATAGTTTCATACGCCAACACAACCTGCCTTCGCTTCGCAGCGACAGTGACAACCATGGCGAAGAAGGCGCGCGATCGTAAGCGACAGACGAAGATCAACTTCTCCCCAGCCGCCAAATCCTCACCAAGCGCTGCTACGGGCGCAACATCCTCCAAGGACACCGCGTCTACACTCAGCCGGGCTTCGAGAGGCAATCGGGCAACTAGGACACGATCAAGCTCCAGCAAAGCTCCGCCACCACCGATTGAATCTTCAAGTGAAGACGAGCTTGCAGGCGAAGTGTCCCGAGGCATGAGCCTGGGCATGCCCGTGAAAAGCACACAAAACGGCATGTTTGGCGAGGAGGAGCAAGATGTGGCTACTGCAGATACGTCGGAGAATGAGGACCGTGGCGACAATATCCAGGTGAAGGCGAAGGTCAAGTCGCGAAAGCGGAGGCGAGAGGAAGCAAGCAGCGAATCAGAAGATGATAGACGGACAATCACGGTCGTCAAGAATAAAAGAAGAAGGCGACACAGTCCAGAAGTAGTCGCTTCAGAGGATGAAGAGCTACGTGTACCCCGCAGCAAACAAAAGAAGGCCGCCGGGCAGAAACTCGCGCAGGATGATGAGAGCGACGACGATTCGGACATAGTCAAGGTCAGACCAACGCGAAGTCAAAGGGGCAAGGCAGGTCGGCACCACTCCGACATGGATGAGGTTGCAGAGGATGCCCCTTCACGCAACAAAAGGCGGCGAATCCGCAAGCGACCGACGACTCCCACCGAAACCGAAGATAGCGAGCAGAACGAGGAGGAAGAGGGGGAGGGTCATGGTGCAAATGCAACGGATGAGGACGACGGAGCGGAGCAAGAGGATCTACAGCAAGATCTTGCTTTCCTCAGATCGTCACCGCTGCCTGATCGCGGCAAGCTACGTAGTGCACATGACAAACCAAAAAGCGAGCGACAAAAGGCACTAGAGGCGCTCAAAAAGCGACGAGCTGGTACCAGTGACCCGCCGTCTTCAGCAACCCCAGGACGCGGACGCAGAATCGTCATCGAGTCAGACTCGGATTCTGAACTCGAAATTATCAAAGAAGAACGAGAGTCTGAGGAAGACGTGGTTTCAGATCCCGATGAGGACGAAGATGAAGACTTGTCGGATCGTGACGCGAATGCTCTAGACATGGTAAGTCAATTTGACATGGCCTCTTGTGGAGCTGAAAATGATGCTGACTTTCTCAAGTTCCTCGAGGATGAAGACGACGAGAATTTCATCGATAACGACGCAGATGCCGTCATTGGCGAGCCCATACTTGGTCCTGACGATGTCATGCCATTGGTTCTCAGTCGTCTTTCTAGCTCTAAGCCGAAAGAATTATTCAAGTATGCTATCGAATGGATGGTCATGAAGAAGATCTATCCAGGTTTCGACTCCAGGAATGAAGTCTACCGTCTCACCTTCCAGAAGCTGGATGATGAAGTAAAGGGCCTCGCTAACTCTAAATTTTCGTCATCAGCTTGGACAAGTGACTTCACCCGAGCTCTTCGGGCGAGGCCTGATCTTATGATGATGGAGATCTCAAGACAAAAGATAGATATCATGGATGCACACTGCGAAGCGTGCAATCGACGAAATCACCCAGCAAGTGAAGAGCTCATGTTCACTGGGCAGCCTTATAATGCGGAGAGTTTGGAACCACTTGACAACGACTCAGATTCAGACTCTAACAAAGACGATGACGACGACGACGACTCTGAGTTGTCCGCTGAATCGGAAGAGGAGCTTAACGGCGAAAAGCCTACCTACGATGCTCAAGGCTCACGCATTCCACCTGAGAGCAAAACATTTTGTCTTGGCCGAACATGCAAGGCCAACGCTCAAGTCGCTCATACTCTACATCATTGGCGCTACCACCTGTACTCATGGGTGAAAGATCATTTAGCGCGCGAGGGATATCTCACTGCAGAAAAGCTCGTCCAACGTGACAGCTGGACTGACAAGAAGAGAGAAAAGTCAGCCCTGAAGATTGTGAAAAAGATGGAAGAGGGAGGAGAGATCAAGAAACTCTATCATCTGTACAAGGATCAAATTACGTACGCCACTGAAGCAAGGCATGATGAACGGTACCATAGGGGTAGAGAGCTTGGCTAGGAGATCACTTGAGCGTTGGCGTGATCGAAGACCTTGCGTGAGTGATTTTGTATAGGTGTGAGAAATCCGGGCATTTGGCTGGAAGACTCCGTCTAGCAACTGATGGAGAATTGTGCCGATTTCAAAATTCAAAGTTGATGAGCTTGTGGCTCGCATTGCACTCCGCATTCACGGCTTCACATGGCATGTATGTGGCAAGTTCTTTGAGAAATTACATTGATTGCTCTCCGCACGCTACTACCTGAGGCTCTCTAGACATGACAGCATGATATTGGTCGGCGAGAGATTGTGAGCTCATACAATACGAGGCAGTTGAGGTACATCTGCGACATCCTTCTTGTCAGCATTGGGAACGGAACCTCCTCCGACCTTCGGCAACGCAGCGCCTCACGACTAAGGGCAAACTGTCCAAATCAAAGACTGAAGCTATGACTACCTTTTCCCCCCTACTGTTCGATTAGTCGATCCAGCCGGAGAGGCCCGAGCATGGCTGATCCACACGTTAAGAATCAATTCCAACGTGGAACAGCGAGCTCAAATCGTGGGATGCGCAGCTTATTCGACAGTACAGACGCCTCACAACATCTCAACAATGCGAGATTAGTCCACAGACTGCTGAGGTGGTACGCCTCTCAGCTAAAAACACGAATGTCAGCTTCAGTGGGCCAATCATCTTGATGTTTGGATTTAGCCTGCGACACGACATGGGGGAGAACGTCCCCTATCACCTCGGGCTGCATGGCTTGGCTACAATCTGGCCCCGAGTAGGACTTTCCCATCTTGTAGCAAAGATCTGGTTAGTTCTTGACATGTTGTTCAGATCCATGATCACGACACGAAGATATAGTAAGTTACATTATCACCCACACTACGAACGTCTAAACAGATGCATATACAATCTCCTCTTCACCCGTACTGAAAGAGACAATATCTGACTGCAGTACGAGCAATAGGAACTGACCGGAAGCCAACATCATGGCTCAGCTAATCGAAGGACCGTCGCGCTTGGCTCGTGTCCTGGGAAGCCTGCCGCTTCCGCTCGGCAGGAACGCTGCACGTTCACCATGTCAGCGGCACGGGACGTCAAGCTTGCAGCATCGCTAAATTGAGTAATCCAATTCTGGATCTGCAACAAATCCAACTACCTGGCTTCGCCACAGCGTTAGCCCATGGCCCATTGCATGATGTTGACGTGCATGTCAGCAAATCTCTCAACGTATGTTGCGTGACTGTTCATCTAAGACAAAGATCTGCCAATCTAAACACGGACCTTTACAGTGTTCCATGTCTGACCCTCATGAGCAATGGCAAGTAAACCTTCATCGTAGGTCACAAGTTTCGTCGGTCTAGGATCGACATACGTATTCCAGGCGCTTCACACGCTAGACATAGTGCATTATGCAAACTGGAATAGCTATAGCGTGCAATCAGGTCCATTCATAAATGCATGCGCCATGAAGTAGTACGTCGTCTGCCTTACCGGACTTGCTAAGGAATCCTTAGCACGCCACATATAGGCCATCTCATGGACTCGAACACAGGTTCATTGCGCGACACTGGAGGTACAAAGCTAGTCTGACTGGTGCCTGCAGGTGCCTCATGCGTGAAAGGTACGTATTCAGGAGTGATAAGCTTCGAGACGTCGTATGACTACTCCAATCAAACTCAGTGATGGATGAGTGTGTGCCTCACCTTGTGCCTGGACTCGTCCTCGAAGCCAATAGTACATCATCATCATCATCACCAATGCAATAGGCTATATGTCCTGTCTAGTAAGACGATCAGCTTACTCACCGCTATCTTGTGCTACATTCACTGAGATCGGCCATGCTGTCCAAAACGTCCTACTCGCCGACGATCCGCTTCGTTACACCACAGGTAATGTCATGATCTTCGCAATACAGGCTTGTGAGACGATAATCGATCCCAACACAACACCTCAGACATCTGAGAGCGAGGCTGATTCTCGTAAAGTGAGCCGATGAAGCCACGAACTACGCAGCCTCTTCTTGGCCAACAGACAACCAACAACAAATGTCCGCCTGTGCAAGCGGCACGATGCCGTGCCAACTCGATCTCGAACATCCATCCGACCATGACCAACACTCGCGAAGGCCTCACGATGGTCAGCCCTTCGTATTTGCTTACGCCCAAGGACTACTTTCCAAGGAAGGAAGTACACTATCACCCATCCCCCATCCTCGACTTGCCGTGTGAGTGGGTCTACGGACCTCGTGTCAGCGAAAGGCAAGAAGCGAGTACGTTGGCATCCAACAAAGCATGATCGAATGCATCTCTGGATCCAAAGTGTGCCTGAGGTCGTCAACTTCAGTCGACAACTATAAGAAGGACCTCCGTTCTCCCCCATCCATATTACTCCTCATCCACTCCAACAACATCATCACTTCACTACCAATCTACTCCACCAAGTCCTCTTCCTAGCTTCATCAGCTCTTCAAACCATCTCAAAATGCAGTTCACTACCTTCGCCACCCTCCTCGCCGTTGCTGTCGGCATCAACGCCGTAGCCATCGAGAAGCGCATCGACGCTATCCCCCTCAGCATCTACCAGAGCGCAGGATGCAACGATGGTCCTACGCCCGTCACTACGGCGTACATCCCCACTGACGGCTCCTGCTTCGGCGTGAGCCCAATCATCAGTGGTAACACCGACTCTGGAATCATCAGCCAGAGGAACCTGGCTGCGTTGCCTGCAGGCTGCACGCGTAAGTGGTCAATTCCGACTCTAGTTCTTCGTTGAGCGACAATGAAATTTGGGCGAGATATAAGATAATGCATCACATGGACTGACTAGGATGTAGTCGTTGCGTACTCCAACCCCAACTGCAACAGCGTCAACACCATCACCTACGATGTCACTGGCCGCTGCGGCACTTTCGGCCCTGGAAGGTTGATCCAGAGCGCTAAGGCTGTCGGAACTTGTGCTTAGATTTTCAATCACCTTAGGCAACTCGATTCCATCACAGAACAAGAAGTGGTAAAAGTTGGAACGAGTGATGAGTAGGTGGGAGGGCGGGGAGCAGATGTAAGGGGAGAGTGCGGAAAGAAGGGCAGAGGCGGCAAGGAGTGTAGCTTCGACACCAGTAGCTTTGCGGCGTCCAACACTTCGGTTGCTACTGGTGGAGAGGTTCGAGTGGTTTGATGGGAATGGCTGGTGACGTAATTCGCTTCTATACACCCTCTTTAGCTAGATTTTGGAGATTGGGACGATGGTTGGGGACGCCCTCGAAGAACAATGGAAACTATCATTCTTCACTCAACTGCTGCATTTGCATCGAGAAGTCTTTAGGGTCGCAGCCGGCTTTGTGATGTTCCACTGGACTAAGCATGTGATGTGGTATCATGTTCTCAGAAAATCGGTCTAATAGATGTATTGAGGGTAGTAAGTGTGTCGAATCTTGCCATGGAAGTTTGAGTGTTGTAGGAAAGCCACTTTGAGACCAGAGAGAACTACCAAAAGTGCATGCTTGCTTCAAGCCTGAACATCGAGATTCCATTCCGGTCGACCCTCCCTCCATTCATCAAAATCCTTAGTGCCTGGCATATCAGTACCGTCGGCGAGCCTCAGCCGTGGGAATCGCTCGTCTACGACTGATTTGGAAGCTCCCGGGCCCGCCAGCTCGTCATTGACCAACACAAGAGCGCCCGAGTGCCATCCTGCGGCGCTGACTCGAAGTGCAAAGTATGCTCCAAGGTCGTCCTCTCCGGTATTCTTGTCATCTCTTGCTCTGCTCTCCTGCTCCAACCACTCGCTTAATTCCCCTTGAGCATCGGGTGAAGTTCGACAGAGCTGAATACGCTCCTTAGCCTCCTCGGGATCGCTACCGCCTCGCCAAAGATGATCGATCCATTCCTTTTTCTTACCATCGAACCATACTTGACGGCCGTGAGTGTACGCATGGGGTAGTAGTCGACCGTCCCGATTGAAACGATCGTACACAATGCCTCTCGCGTGCCCAATTTCATCGGGTTCTGAACCGAGCCCGAGAGCACCACAGGCTTGGAGCTCTGTACCGTAGGAGGTGATCTTGCCATTCGAGTGTAGGGCAAGATAATGGTAGTCACCAAACGAAACAGATATGACATCGTTATTCTGCAGTGCCGGAATTTTCTTGAGCCCCGGAATGTTGATCTGTTCGGGATTGTTGCGCTGGTCGTTCCAGCATGCATCGAGATAGCCCTGATCGCTGATTACAACTTCATTGTTCTTGAATATAGCAAATCTTCGAAATGAGCCTTGCACATCTAGTGGAGTGTCTGTATTGTTGCGCAGCGCTCGGAGCTCAAGAATGTTCTCCGCTGCGTTCTTCTCGCCCAGCTTAGCACAGAAGACTTTGCCAATATCCGTGACAAAGACAACATAGCGTTCCAGGATGATGTAATTCAGCACAGCACCGACGGCCTCCCCAAGTGCTCTTTCTTCATCGGACTCTCCTCGTGTGTCCTTGTGCCTCTGGTAGCCAGTGTTTGGAACCTCGGCAGTTGCCATGACTAGCATTGTGTCTGTCGTCTCCTCGTCATGATCCCGCTCAACAGGATCCCAAATGATGATACCGACGCCCTGAATGTATGCAGAGCTTTGACTCCAGCCCGCCACGACCTGCCTCACTTTGCCATACGCGGACGACTTGCCAGAGTTGTTTGTCAAAGATATCTCTTTCAAATCAATGTTTGCAAACTTCACCTGCAGCGCCGGGTTCTTGACGTGGTACCACGACCATATCCGTCCGCTGTCAGACACAGCTAGTATGTGGGCGCGGCCGGCAGAGAATTGGCGTATAGCAATAGCGGGCTCACTGTACTGAGCTTCGGAGGATGAGGAAGGGTAGCCAGGAGGAAACTGAAGGAGTTGCAGTCGCTCAGTGGCCGCGAATATCCGGCCTCCGTCGAGGACTCCCACAGTATGTAGAGAACCCTTTGCTGTCAATAACGTCGTCGACCAACCACTAAAGGAATTAGTACTTCAATCGAAACATGCTCGAAGCCCTTACCCGCATTGCATATCGGCAATAACGCCAAGACTTCGTGTATCTTCCATCTCGGTAGGAAACGCGCAGTGCGTGTTGAGTCTCATTCTGACCCTACCGGGTCTGATGATTCGTGGCATGGTGGGGTTGTTGTGGACATGCTCATCGTAGCTATGCCCAAGGCGGCTGTGTGAATTATTGCCCTAGGTGTAGATTAGCATTGCTTCATTCTGCCTTGATCGTTGACCCGACCTACCCATGTGTAGACACGACTCTGAGTGAACAAACGACGGTACATCTTCTGCCAGCGAACACCATCATGCTGGACTACTGGCTGGTTGGGGATACGGAAAGTACTTCGAGTGGCCCAGCTCCAGTAGGCAGGATCAAGCCGTATTGACGGTTGTTGGAATGCCTGGCATGTACTGCAAAGTGCAAGAAAGCTGCTCGCAGGCAGGTAGGGAAAGATGAGGACGAGAATATCCAGCGGGAGATCAGTGATGGAAGTCTTCTTGTCCGCCATGGTAGCGGTTGTATCCGAATATAGGAAGGTGTCAGAAGCTCAAGAGTACATTGAGATTCGTTGTAAACAAGCATGAATCGTGGGGTACGTTTTGGGGTATGACGCAGGCACGGAGATATGTGACAAAATCTCCGACAACACGTTGAGCGAATACAGACTAGCGGCAAGTCTGAGTCAAATCGACCTTCATTCTCACTGTGTCAAATTTACATTCTGCGGAACAGACGCGCCCAAACGAAACAGGACTTACCTCTGGGCTTGACCTAAATCCACCGGCTCGACTGATCATCGCATACGACTAACGGCTGCGGTCACCCAGGCGCCAGGTCCACGTGTGCCCCGCCATATCTGCACAAAACACAGTGCCCAACTAGGTCCTTCACAGAGTGTATCTACATAGCAATCACAGCACATCATGTCTGAAATTCCAGCTGCAGAAGTAGATCAAGTGCCTGCTTCGTCAACACAAGAGACGCAACAGACCCAAGAGCCACAAAAAGCACCATCACCCAACCCGCCAGCAACCACAAATGGCGAGTCAGCAGAAGCACCGCAAAAACTCTCACCCGCGGAACTGAAGAAACGAGCAAAAGCAGAGAAGCAAGCTCGGAGAGCACAGACCAAAGCAGCCGACCCAACGCCAAAACCGCAAACAGGACCCTCAAAAGAAGGACAGAAGCAACAGAAAGACTCAAAGCAAGCACCAAAGGATGACAGGTCAAGGCCGCTTCCCACTCGGAGACGTCCGTCGCAGTCGAATGTTCCAGCTGTAAAGGAACCCGAGAAGAAGCCCAAAAAAGAATCCAAGCAGTCCGGTCTGTTCTTTGGCCATCTGTACAGCCAACCGAAACAGCAGTCCATGATTGGAGCCTCAAAAGATGTGCATCCTGCCATTCTCGCACTGGGCCTCCAGTACAGTAGCTATGCAATTTGTGGTAGCACGGCTCGCATGGTAGCTATGCTATTAGCTTTCAAAGCAGTAATTGCAGACTATCAGACACCACCAGGGACAAGCTTGGCGCGGCATCTTACCAACCATCATCTGAGCCCACAGATAGAGTTTCTTAAGAGCTGTAGACCGCTCAGTATCAGTATGGGTAACGCGATAAGGCATCTCAAGGACAGTACGCTCGATCCCGACCCCGCTTACACCTGTATTGTATAGAAACTTACGTGTGTGTAGTAATTATCAAAATCGACCCTTCAACACCAGAGAATGAAGCGAAGCGCGACCTCTTGGAAGAGATTGACATTTTCCTTCGCGATCGCGTTACAGCGGCTGACAAACTCATTCGCGACACGGCAGTCACAAAGATCGAGCCTGGTGACGTTATCTTGACTTACGCGGCATCTTCGATTGTAGAGCAAGCAATTATACAAGCTCACTCCAACGGCATCCCGTTCTCAGTCATCGTCGTTGACGCAAAGCCACTTTTCGAAGGAAAGCAATTGGCCCGGAAGCTTGCAAATGCCGGCATCAACGTACGGTACTATCTCATCACTGGCTCTTCGCATGCCATCAAGGACGCTACAAAGGTTCTGCTCGGCGCACATGCGATGATGTCGAACGGTCGCCTCTACTCGCGTGTCGGTACTGCGCTGGTCTCGATGTTAGCGCATTCACACTCGCTGCCTGTCATTGTGCTCTGTCAATCCGTCAAATTCACAGAGAAGGTCGCGCTTGACTCGATCGTCGGTAACGAGGTAGCGCCAGCTGAGGAACTGTTGACCGAGGCGGAGCGAAGAGATCTATTGCCACTCAAGTCTCTTCTGCCATCATCAAGGACAGACGAGAAGAGCGGTGCGGAGGACGCGAAGTCGGACACGACTGATGTGCTGAAATGGATCGCCGACTCGAAGAACCTGCATCATCTCCAGGTCTTGTACGATGTCACACCTGCGCAGTACATCAACATGGTCATCACGGAGTACGGAAGCTTGCCCCCAAGCTCGGTCCCTGTGGTGCATCGATTGAGCACAAACATTTGAGCGGTGTAGAAGTGTTAGCCGATGCGAACAATTCTCGGGGAACTCTGTACTGAGAATATGTAAGGCCCACAGACGGGAGGGAACAGTGACAAGGACCGGATCACGGACAGACAGAAGTTGAAGTTTGGTTCATTTGTTCGAACAACAATGTCAGAATATCTCTCCTGCGGCTTTCGATTGCACATGAAAGCTACCGCGTTTTGCCAGTTGCCCACATTGTTTGGAACGATGTTTGAACTTGCACATGGTCACGGATCTCAGAGGAACAGGGATTGCTTGTATTACGATCAGCATACTGCAGCTTAGAAGTTCAAAAACGATGGCGTATTATCAAAAGAATCCGAGCTTCACAGAATTTTGTATCTTGCGGTGAAGACGATGCGTGGCGTGCCATGGGGATCTGTACCCTGCGGCGCAGCTCACGAAAGTTGAGACTACGAATGATGGTGGCACATAGTGGGCAGCCTGAGCTGTCCTAGTGACTGTTGACTGTTGATAAATATTGATTTGCGAGGCGCAGTACATGGTCCCCCGCAAGAGCTTCCATAACATGCTAGTACGCCGACATGCATCTCTCAAGCACTTCTGCAAAAGATTAGCACACGGGCATTACCAGTGAGAAATTTGGGCGGAGACGAGGCTTAGCATGCATTGAAGCGCGATACGGCCGCTGGGATGATGAAGGGGGTAGACCGAGCGTGATAAACGAGGATGTTGGTGGACGGCATTGTGGCTGTGCAAATGAAGCTTGCCTGAATGTCGTGAGCCCCAACGCGCGTCCTCGACGAACTTGAATGAATGGACTCTCAGCTCCGTTCGTACACGTAGTTTTACAAAGTATGTCGTATCGGAAGTGGTGAAGAATGTACTACGCGCTCTAACGCAAACGGAAAGCGCAAACGGTGAAAGCGGGTCACGTGATCCAGTGGCAACGGAGTCGCCGTGATGCGTGCTCCAAGGCCTCCCATGGATGTAGCGAAGATCTGCAATGCCCGCAGGTGGATACAGACAATGAAACATAACTCATCTTTGAGAGACCCAGTCATGGTGTTTTGTTGGAACGTTGGACTCAGCTTGCCAAACTAGCTTGAGGCCTGGATGCTTGCCCCTTCTCAGCCCTACGAGCGGCGTGTCCGTGGGAGTAGGATGATGCGGGGAGGGAATGACCCGGGGCCAAGGACGAAATCTACAGTACTTTCAGCTTTTTGAGATTTGTTTGATGGTACTGTTGTAGCTGGGTGGGAGGGAGGATGCTTTGCCTGGCATGTCATAGGTTGTCTCTATGAGGCACATCTCCACATGAGGCAAACAATACTGGTGTTAGCGATTGACTGTCCTGGGATTGCCGTTACTGGTGGTATTCCAAAACTAGCTTGCGAGTGGAGGCTCCAATCTGTCCCTGATGCTGGAGATCACTTGTACGGAAGCTCGCCGAACGGCGGAGGCTACGGCGACTTGGCTTGATCCCACCACGGCAAACATAACCGATCCCATTACTAGCTTTTGAAGATGTAGACGTGTTGTTGTGATCAAGGCAGATTCCAGAGTCCACATCGCGAAGTAGTAAGCCAATCAGTAGGTCCTTTTCTCGGATCTGATGGCCAGAAGTGGGGGGGTATTTTCGGGTTTGACACGATAAACATAGAACTGACAGTAGCTGTCAAGCCATCTCGCGTAGGGAAGCCGCTGATGACGGAGCATTCGCTTGTTCATACAGGCTGGATAGACCGCACAATAGGCATTATCCCCGCCAAACAAGAATGAAGGACGGTTTAAGCACGATCTTGGTAGATATTGACAAGATTATCCTTGCACGGCTTCCCTGCAGGTGGTGTCAATCTCGGATGCGAACCAGAACATGGAGCCAGAGTGGTGTTCCGTGGATCCCTTTGTCTCGGTTGGCGTTTCCCTCGCAGCTGACGGGTGTGCGGTGAAGGCATCACGGGACATTGATCGCCGTGAAGCGCCATCTGGGAGATCCACGATCGCGAAACAAGCTGGCGGCGAGAGAAACATGATCGTGGGAAAGCTGGTCATGGGCGCAAGCCAGCTCGCCGTTGGAAAGTAGCACAGGGGTCTTAGATCGGAGCTTTGGCCAATGCGCTTCGTTCTCGACGCCACCAGCGACGCCACACCGCACTCTTCAGCTGAGCACGCTCGTGCCAAGATGTGAGGATACTGTCCGAGCTGCTGAAACTGCCACCATCCCATGCCTATCCTAGCAGCCTTGTGCTGCATTGCTTCCACAGGCGCGATTCGTCACAGCTGAGCATTACGAACCTTTGCCCGTTTGTCGATCATGGCGACGGCGACGCTTCACTTCGCGTCCGTCATCCACGGGCGCACGAGCGAATGCGCCCGCTAGCCAGCTCTCCTCAATGTTTCACGCTGCCGTGGGAACCAGATGCCACTCGATCCCAGAGCCATCATGGCTTGCTGCTGTACCTGGTTTTGTGTGATTGAAGTGGCGCTCATGGTTGCGTTCCATGCTGCGTCCTGACATGCGACCCGCTTCAAATAACTTGATATTTATACCCCCGGGGCTAATCCTGTATCAAGGCCTATATACGCGCTCTCCATATTACTAGCTGACTGACACTGACCGGAAGGAATTACACCCTAGTGCTTATGCTAACGGTTCTCCCGTCTTCGAATGTAGGTACTATGAAAGGTGCCGTTCTCGCACTCCAACTGACTGGTCCACAGACTTGATCACCTGCAGCACATCCCACCCTCTCGCATGCAAAGTCGATCCGACCAACCAGCTGGACCGTACCCTTTTGTTTCACCTGTTCATGGCTCCTCTTCCCAGATCCATTGATTCGACTCGCATAGAAACCTCGACACCGTGGACCGTGGCTGAGAACTTTGCCAGAATCCTACTATTGGTCACATTCATTGCAGTAGCAGTCAAGTCCTACACCGTCTTCTCGCTCCGAAGAAATAAGATGTTGGTCCAACAAACGATAACCCACGAAAACGAGTCGAAGACAAGCCTTACTTTGAGGCCAAAACGTTCAACATCTTGCCAGCCAGAAGACCAAAATATACGCCTCCAAGCACTCAAGGAAGAACTCTCACAGCCCGCCTTCAAGCCAATTCATCCATGGATAGCTCCACCCACCCCTCTCCCAGGTCCATATGACGCTCCATATTATCCACTGCCGACTATCAGACCACATTCGCATGACTCCAGCTCAGAGTCTCCACCACCCGAGGAAATCCAAACCATCACGTACAGCCGTCGTGTCTCGACCAACAGCGACTCATCCACCGAACCAACAGTGCAAGGTAGCGTCATGGTCTCCAACCATGGCTGGCGCCGTACACAATGGACCATCTCCAAAGGATGAAGCTCAACGCATGCCACAACAAAACCAACGCAGCCAAGATGCAGCCAGCCACGTTGCTCAACATGCGGTCGAGGGCGTTCGCAGTTGTGCGTATACTCAGCACGCCTTGTCAACTATGCTCTAGACAGCCTGCATGTGTCAACCAACGCCACACACGAGCGCCGCAGACTCGCGATCTCTCAAACCCCGAGTCCCAAAGTCCGCCTGGAGACGCGATCCGAGCGAAGGAATAGCGCAAAAAGCAAGGTGCGCTTTCTCAAGAATTATGGCAGAGGCTTGAAAAGTGGCTTCCCGTGCACTAGCTGAGTGCAGGTGGTGGGGCGGTGGTCCCTTCTGTGCAGCCACAGTGGCTTTTGGTGGACCACGCAGCGCCTGAAGGGAGTGGATTAAGTAGCCATGTGCAACGCAATCTTCATTGCGTGACCTTTCTCAAAGTCTATTACTGTCCTCATTATTTCCTCACACGACATCATTTTTCTCAAATATAGACTCTCGCATCAGGTGGGGTTTCTCTCTCTATATAATTAGTAGCTGTAATTCACTGTTCACGATATCTGCATCCAGTCTGCCACAGACACTAAATATATCCGCACTATGCGTCTCCCCATTCCACCAATTCACGCGCTCCAAATCAGTAGCCCGGCTTCCTCGCCATCCGGACCCAACAACTCCACATCTGGTCCCTCGACGGAACGCCGTGGCGTCACGCTCTGCAGGTCACTAGTGTTCCCGGCGAGCAGCGAGCCACTCCAGCGCTAACTCTGCCCACAGTACACTGACACATGTGTCTGTAGATCGATCGACGACGTCTATGGATGGAACTTGCCACTAGGTGTAACCCGGAAGTTGCCGTATCCCGTCATTGCTGGCTGGTTGCGTGGGAAGTCGTCAACTTGGGGAGCTTGTAAACTCGGGGAACTCGTCAACTCGGGGAGCTTGTAAACTCGGGGAGCTTGTAAAGTCGGCGAACTTGTCAAGTCGGGGATCCGCTTTTGCATGATGCAAAAGTGCGGAGAAGACGTGTTTGTGTTTCTGCGCCCCGAGGCAATGGTGGACAAGTGGGAGAGGGAATATTGGTTAGGCGCCAAAAGCAAAAGGCTCAGTGGAGCTGGAATGACTCGCTGTTGTGTAGTTGGTTCCTGGTACAACTGCTGCATGCAGGTGAAGTGAAGTTGAGGTATGATGTGCGCAGGGGTCGGGTCCCGCGGCAGAGGTTGAGAGGTCGATGATCGCTGAGCTGAATTGAGGCATGGTTGTGTCGATCGCAGTTTGGAGAAGGAAGGACGAGGCGAGGCGAAGCTGGGCTGAGGCTGAGGGGTGAATGCGATGCCTTGGCAGAATATTCAAGAGTCGAGCAGTGAGGAGTAAATAAACAATCGAAGCGGATCGATTGAAGATTGTCAGTCGACGATATACACATGTTTCGTGTTGTATATGTGTTTGGTATAGTTCTGTAAATAGGTATCATTCCTGCAACGCCTGCTCACTCGTTGTCCAATATCTCGTCCTGACCTGTCAAGACCTCTCAATTCCCTCCCTGTAGTCCCCGCCTCACCTCCGCCTCCCCTCAAACCTCTCCCCCTTCCTCCCCTCTCTCCCCACGTCGTACCTCTCCGTCTCGGTGTAGAAACGAATCAAGCTCTGCGCCCCCACCTCATCCCCAATCCTAAACAGCTGGGCCACATCCACATTCAGCGGGCTATCCGGCTCCGCGCTCGTCAAGAGCTGATGTATAGACGTCATAGTCGTCGAGATTGTATACGCAGGCGTCCACGACGTCTTGAGTAAGTCGAGGCAGATCTCGCCCGTCTTGAAATCCACGTTCGGGTGGCAGATGGGCGTGATGAAGCGGATGGAGGGCGGCGAGAGGGGGTATGTGGAGGGGACGTGGATGTCGAGGAGCCAGCGACCGCCTGGGGAGAGGTGTTAGAGAGGTATGAGGAGGGATTGGGGGCGGTGAAGGGTGATGCGCGACGGGGAGTGGGTAGGGCGTATGGTACCTTCGTATGCTGTGCCGACGACGCCTTTCATGACTGCTCTCCAGTGCATGACATCGTCGTCTGCAGGACCTAGCTCGAGCAGCGCTTCGTTGGGGTCGTTTTGATACGTTTGCAGCTCGGTCATCAGCCGCTTCGTTGGCGACGCAGTGCGTGAGGAACTCGCCATTATGATTCACTCTATGCGATCGGAGGCCAAGGTTTAAATGTGTATGCACAGCAGTGTAGTAGTGACCGGGTTGTTACTGTGTAGATACACGACAAATAATGAAGCGATCCCCGGAGGCTGGTAAACACACCCCCAGCTCCAGGAACCAGGATGATGCACCTCGGCCTGGAAGCTCCAGCCGCCTCCTGCCCACAGCTCTGCGGCCCCACTGAAACGTTTGGAGATCTTCAATGAGCGAATCGACGAATGCGCGCAGACAACACCACAACCACATATACATGCAGCAATGGGCGTCCCGGACGTAACACTCACGCATCTCAATCGCGCAGACGGTTCGGCGACATACACGCACAATGGCTACTCCATCATTGGCGCAATCAATGGCCCCATCGAGGTGTTGAGGAAAGATGAGATGCCAGAAGAAGCGACGATTGAAGTGAATGTGCGGCCTGCTGTGGGTGTCGGGAGTATGTATCTACCAATGCATCATAACAGTTCTGCGCAGAAACTAATCATTCGCTCCAGGTCCACGCGAACGCCATCTCGAACTCGTCCTCCACAACACCTTGCGCAGCATCATTCTCGTGCGCATGATACCGCGCACACTGGTGCAGATAACGCTGCAAGTGCGCAGCTTACCCGAGGAAGAATCAGCCATGGGCGTGGATGGGGTGCGTTTACTCTTGCTCCACCAGCACACTTCCAGCGTACATGCGAGTACTGACTACGTCCCAGACCCTCCCCCTCCTGCCGCACCTGCTTCATACCTCCCTCCTCGCCCTCCTCTCGGCCTCGATTCCGCTTTCAACGACACTCACCTCGGTCCTCATCGCGCTCCCCGCTTCCTCATCTCCGCTCATCGCACCTACAGCTCCAGATCTTCTACGCGCAAAGCCCGTCAAATCACTTCACGTATTCGCCTTTTCGGGTGACAGGCGGTTACTACTGAACGAGAGCGATGGGAAGTTCAGCGTCGAAGAGTGGGAAGAGGCGTGTGAGATGGCCGAGGAGGTCTGCTGTAAAGAGGAAGAAGAAGGTGGAGTGAGTTTGGGGGGCGAGATGGATGTCGATGGTGGCGCAGGCGTTGATGCGCAGGGCAATCTGGACAAGTGGTTGCGAGGAGTAGTGAGGAGGAAGGTTGAATGGGAGCAGAGGTGGAAGAAGGGGGCTTGAGAGCTCGATAGAATTGATGTGTGGGTAATACGGCCAAGACAACATGGAAGAAGTCGTCTGCGAGATTGAGCGAGGCTGTGCCTTGCTTCTCGCGCTGATGGAGACATGCGCAAGACTTGCAGCGCGTTGATGCTTGAAGCAAGCAGGTGCATGATTAGACGGACGAAGAGCAGATTACAGCCAAAATGGCTTCTGAGGACTGACCGTCGTCAAAAGATGTTCATTACAACAGAGAATGCTATGTAAGAATACTGTGCGATTGCTATGCAAAACCGCCAAAGCGCTGATCCACCAAATAATGCTATGCGTCGTATGTGTCGTATGTGTCATAAGTGTCGTGGGTATCGTATGCATCGCAGGTCGATGCCGTATCGTGTTTATGCAAGATAGCACTCAAAAGAATGTTGTTACAATGTTCCGTCGTCAGACCTTTCGGACCCTCGTAGGTCCTGGTCATACCTCCTCTACACCCTCAGTCATGTCTTTGTAAGTTAATTTGGCTTGGTCCTCGAGTAATTCCAAGAGGGCGGCTTGTGGATCCCACTCGGGCACTTCCCACGTTTTGACGCCGGGGAGCTTTTCCTCAGCCGCGAGACGCACATCTTTGCTGCATGCCTGCGCTGCAAAAAGCCACTCCTGCCACGCCTTTGTATCTGGGCAAGCATCGCTCTTTGTGACCCATGTTGTGTTCTTCGCAACGACAATGGCTCGCCACAGCGCTTGTGTGAAGGTCGAGTTCTTGGAGGGATATCCTTTTGTGTTCATGTCCGAATCGGAAAGGCATTCGTTGGTGACCTGGTAGCAGGACGTGTCCCAGTGCAATTTGCCAGGCAAGGCGGCGACAGTCCAGTAGGCCGAGCCAAGAACCATGTACGCGCCCGCCCATGCGAGCTGCACCTGGATCTGCGCATTGGCAAGACAAATGACGCCACCCATGAGCATCACGGTGCCTATCAAGCTCAACATACGGTATGCCGGGGCATGCTTCAGGAGGTAGTCGATTTGGGCGGGCGCAAAATACAATTCGCGAGCTACATCTTCGTCGCAACGTACGACGAGGAAACTGCCTTTGGGGTAGCGGATAACCACATCGCCGCGAGGTACTTTTCCACTCTTGATCTTGCGCATGGGCAACTTCAAGTCCCACTTGTTTGCGAGCCCAATAAGCGTCGACAGAAACGACAGGAGACATGTCGCGAGAATGGACATGCCATCGCGTTGGTGTATGGAGAAGCCGAGGAGGAAGGCCGAGAGGCTGAAGCCGATGAACAGAACAAAGGTCAGGGGGGCGAGTGTCTTTGATTTCATCGGCTGCTCGCCGACACGCTTGATGCGGACGACGCGCACAGAGAATGCCTCGAGATTGTTGGCATCGCTGATGGCTGTCAGTGGTTGTTGCTGAAGTTTGGTACTTGTGGGGAAGGGTCCTCGGCAGCTTGGGAACTCCGGGTAACAGTCGGGGCATACGCACCAAACAATGTTTCCAATATGGTTGATGTTATCTCTGTAATTGCCAGAAAAGATGCCCGAGACGTGTCCAGCTACAGGTTCCAGGACCAGAGGTCTGGTCGGTCTCATAAGCGCCTGAGGAGCTGGAATTAAACGCGGTAAGAAGATCCATCGCGAAAGGGTCGAGACTTGAGCGTTGACGAGCACGGAACCCTCTCCAAGAATGGCCAGAAAGCCGACAATGTCAAGCTGGAAGTTCTCAAAGGCGGGCTGTCCTTCTTCGTTTGGCTGAATCCAATGCATTCCGATGAAGTCTGGGATCGGTTATGTAGATTCGGGGCACTGCTGCGCTAGTTGATAATTTCGTGAGCGATACGAATGGGAGGCATGGATGTGATCAAACTACGAGGCGGCAGGAAGCGAATGGTAAATGAAGGAGAAACAATTGCCAAGTCGAGGCAATGAAGATGGGTGACGAGGCATTGAGCGCTGAGGAAGAAAGATTGTACGCAGGTGTCGTCAGTGTTGGGGGCCAAAAGTGGCCGCACGCGCCTGGGAGACGTGCAGGCCGTATCGCCAAACGCGTCCGGTCAGAAGCTGTTACCCAGCCACCATAGACTATTCCTCAAGTTGATCGCCAGCGGGAGTTGGTGCGCTCCTCAGCCTCCCCGATGGTCCCTGGCGTGGGCCACTGGGCGTGGCAGATGCCTGAGGCCAGAATCAAGGGAGGGGCACAATGGCTGACAGGACCAGTGGCTAGGCTGCAAGTTATCCGGTGCATGGGGAGGCGCTGCATAGCCTCAATTGTGCCATGTGTTTGGAATCCGCCTAGTCGACTCCAAACCTCATTTCTTGCTCCAGATCTGCTCGTCGCAACAACCATCAGAGAAATCGAGCTACTGCGCCCCATCCTGGAGTGGAGCTCGAGCTCGACGTCAATCGCCCGCTATCGCTTGTTTCAACAGCTTCGCGCTCGCACGCACCAGGCTGACCGCCGTGATACAGCTGACTTGAACATCTGCAGCAACCATCGCGGGGCAGTCGTAAAAGCCAATATAAGAGTTGGCGCATCATCTGGAAGGGCTTGAGAAAAGAATCGGGTGCGCAAGTCGTATGCGCTGATGTATGTGGATGCTCCCTTTCCTCTTCATATGTCTTGCTTGCCAGGCACGCGATCGCTTCATCAGCCCGATGTCACTTCTGTGTTTACTCACGGGGAAAGAGCACGAGGCCCCCCATAATTCTTACGCCAACGAGCATATCGCACATCATCGTCTACTTCTTCTCTTTCATCATAGCCATAATACCCTTGACTCCTTCCCATCGTTCACAGTCATGCTCTCCAGGCACCAGTATTTTCCTCAGCCTTCTAGCCTTGTGTATCGCTCTCGCCCCGGCCCCTCTTCGTGGCGCAGTTCTCGTTTCCTACGCCAGACCTCCATCAAGCGCGTTTACTGACACAGACGGTCACGATCAGGCCGAAAAGCGGGCCAGCGGTTCATGAAACTGGTACACTAAACACATCGCCCGGCGAAGTCTCTGTGTTGGAGAGAGACCTCGCCGCCATTGCTCCTGCCAATAGCGGGAACTAGATATTGGTACTTCTGACTTCACCGGCCCGTGGCTGTGTGTATCCCCCTGCCACAAGGCTACGAATTAAGTTGATAATCGAGTGCCACCACGTTCTGCACCCAGAAAACGGGATTTATTCAACTCTCAGCTACTCCACAATCGGAATGCACTGCCGGTGACCGACGCGTGTACACAGTCTACGTCGGCATGCCCACTGAAAGCGACTCCAAGCAGTCGAGTGAGTTTCAAAGATCCCGTCAGGGGTGGTTGGCAAAGTGCGGCATCGCCATACCCATACTGTACGTATTCGGTCTCGTCCATGTCTATTTAGGCTACATCTATCATCACACTTCTGTTCGTGTGCATGTTTCTGCGATACTGACTCGAGGCCGCAGATCTGTACGTGACAGACACGGTTCGCCCGAGGACCCAAACAGGCCAGTCATGACTGTAGCTGACTCTCCAAAGAAGAGAAAAAGGGTCTTCAGTCCGTCGCCCAGCAGAAGGGGTCCTGTACCAACCACTGAACCAAAGGTTACGGACATGGCGACAGATTCAGTGACAATGAGAGCTTTCTTCGACAAGGCGCTCGAGGATATCAAAGAGATCAACAAGTATAACGAAAACTATGCTAAGTTGTTACGATCAGAGCGTGATTCTGCTTGGGATCGTGCTGCCCGGTCACCAAACGACCATGAGGAGCAGCACGCAGCAAACATAATTCGAGAAATGCGGGAATATGAACGGAGAGTTGTTTTTGGCAATCTAGCTTCCGAAGCCATCCCTGGCAAGGAAACACGAGATATGGGCGGCCAATTTCTGACTAACAAGGAGCGCATCAACCACGAAAGCTTATTGTTCCAGATTGCGCGTAAGGTTCCTAAAGGAGGTCTCTTGCACGTTCACTTCAACTCCGAACTGCACCCTGAGCGGCTCCTCGAGCGTGCGCGATACATCGATAATATTTATATCCGAAGCATTCGCCCTCTTCGCTCACAAGAAGACCTTGATGAAACTGAGATGGTTTTCAATGTGCTCGATAGTGATCAGGTCGAGAAGGGAGTGAGTGTATTCTCTCCCACATATCCAGGTAATGCAACCAACTGGAAAACACCAGAATGGATGTGGAAAGTGTGGATGCCGTGGAAAGACTTTCAAGAAGAGTTCAAGAACAAGTTTCCTGGTAAGTATCTGGATCAACGAAAGGAGATTAGTCCTTCTGGTTCGACTTGTTGCTCGGAGCCTGCGGAGCCCGGTTCTGAGGTTGAGCTAAACCCTGCGGAAAAATGGCTGAAGTCGAAAATGGTGTTGAGTGAAGAGGAAGCTTATGGCTTCACTCAGACTGTAAACGGGTAAATACCTCCAAACAGGCTCTCCATCAGCTCTAACTATCTCGCAGAGTCTGGGCGCGCTTCAATCAAGCCACCCGATGCTTCAAAGGTTTACTCAACTACGAGAGCGTCTATAAATGGTACATCGGTGAGGCTATTGAGCGCATGATCGAGGAGCACGTCATGTATGCCGAGCTTAGACCAATGTTGCTTGACAAGTTCATTCCTACGAACGATGGTAAAGGCAAGATCAACAACGCTGCGCAAATGAAATTGATCATCGACGGAGTTCAACAAAAGAAGATCGAGCTCGAAAAGAGGGGAGAGCCTGACAAATTTCCTTTTGGTCTAAAGATCATCTATTGCACCCCGCGTTCGATCCCAAAGCCACTCATGCGAGAAGAGATGAAACAGTGTATAGAGCTAAAGATGCAGTTCCCAGACCTGATCTGTGGTAAGTTTGCGGCATTTCGCGATGTAAAAATACATTTTGACGTGATGCAGGCTTCGACTTGGTTGGCGCGGAAGACCGACCCAACCATATTGGCTTTTATAGACACGAATTGGTCGCTTTTCAGAGAACTTGTAAGGAGCGAGGTCTCGAGATCCCATTCCTCTTTCATGCTGGCGAGACATTGCTTGACACGGGAGGATCCTCCGATCCCAACAATTCCAATCTCTATGATGCCGTCATACTCGGCTCCAAGCGTATCGGGCATGGGTTCTCGCTGATGAAGCACCCGCGTCTTGTTGAGAAGTTTAAGAAAACAGCGGCGAGCGACGGTATTTGCATCGAGCTGTGTCCTATCTCGAATGAACTCCTGCATCTATGCAGGAACATCAAGGAGCACCCATATCCCGAGCTTCTGGCAGCAGGCATTCCCTGCACTGTCAACTCAGACAACCCGTCGCTTTTCAGGTGAGTCGAAGTAAAAGTGCGTATAATACCAAATACTGACCGTGCAATAGCAACTCAATGTCTCACGAGTTCTACCAAATCATGGTAGGGGCGCCTTCCATGTCACTGTACAGCTGGAAGCAGCTGGCTCGATGGAGCATTGATTATAGCTGCTTGTCAAAACAGGAAAAGAACAGAGGGCATGAGATCCTGGATTCGGAATGGAAAGCGTTTTGCCGAAATATAATCAAGGATTATGGCCATCTCATGGATGGCGATACGATCGACGAAGCAAAAGCAAAAGAAGAGTATGAGAACCGGAAACACGATCACTGAGTCTACTCCACTTGCAGTAGTAGCCCGCTCTGGCAAATCAGCCAGCGCTGTCATGACAGTGTGTGTTCTTCCTTGGCCCTGTTTGTCCGCAGTCCACAAATCGTACCTGAGAAAATTGGGAAAGCGTTAGTTGGTCAAGCGGTGTACAACTCATGAAGGACCACATGATCCATTCGCGAGCCGTGGGACGCAAGAGGTGGCGGACGACTCTGGAACCAGCCTGGGGCAAGAGTTGGTGTGCAAGCGTCTCCAATGCAGGTTGCACTAAGCTGTAAACCACCAGCATGGGTCAAGGCTACTGGGTGACATAGGCAAGACAGTGCAGGGCATGACAAGCAATCTACTACTACTCAGCATAGCACGGGACAGAATCGGAATCAGAACCAGTCACTCACTATCAGCAGCTCATGAAGTCTCGAAAGTCTGCAATGCTATGTTATTTTCTCATAGAACAATGCTAAGAACATGCACATGCACTGTACAGAACTGATAGAGCCACCAAAGCCGTCTGGGGCCCAGACCAGTGAGGAAATACTAGTGGTGTAGCTCTCGGGTGATGGTCTTCGTATGCTTCAGTCAAACGCCGAAATCCCATCAAATCGCAAACTCATGCTTTCATGCCCACCTCGCTCAGACCCACTCCACACACTCCCACCCCCTCGCCCCCTCCGCCACCGTAAACCTCCACGTCCCAAACACAATCTCCTCGTACAGCTCGCGCCCCGCGTTCCTCGCCTTGCGATGCCAGGGCCCCAAGCCACCTCTGTACGCATCTTCCCTCGAGTGCCAGAAACCTAGTGCACAGTGATCAGCAAATGCGAATCCTGCTGACAATCCCACACGGGCAGGAAAGCAAAAGCCAGCTCAAAAAAAACTTACAGGTCGCAAGGTTCCGATTGCGCTCGTCCGTCTTGCCAAACCAGTACTTTAACAGGCCGCCGCTCTCGCACGCCTCGCGGTGGGATTCGTAGTCGAGCTGGTAGAGGTGCGCGAGGTCAATGTGCGGTTTGAGCTTGCTGCAGAAGACGACGACGTAGAAGGCTGTAGTGGGGTAGGTAAAGTTGGTAGGTATCAGAGCTCGCAGGACGTCGAGCACGCGGTCGAAGTTGAGGGCGGAGGTGTAGGGTGCTGTGGCGTACGAGGGAGTAGTGGGCGCGAGGGCGGTGAGCGCTTTGGCGAAGAGGAGGGAGGGGAGGGGGAGAGTGTGGGGGGAGAGGGAGAGGTAGTGGCCTGGGGAGTTGTAGGGGGAGGAGATGAGGTCGGTTGAATAGACTGTGTTGCTGGCGGTGGTGGCGTTGTTTTTGCTGGGGAGTTGTGCATGTGCCGCCGCGTGGAAGCGGAGGAGGTCGAAATCTGTGGTGATAGTTGAGGCGTGGAGAACCAGGCTGGGGTCCCCCTGCTCGATAGTTGTTGATGGGGTCGAGATGGCGATTGTATCGGTGGTTATGATGGAGGGTCGTTTGGCCATGTCGTTGGTGAGGACTATGGCTGTGTCCACGGCGTCATGTAACTCGACGATCAAACCGGGCGCCATGTTTGTTGGTCAAAGTTATCGAGTGTAATCAGTACTTTGAGTTTCGGTTTTGTTCTTGTGGTCTTTCACTCCTCGTCAATTTCCCGCTCTTCCACTGCAGTACCTGCAGCACTGTACCACGGAGAAAATATGTTCGGCTTTCCACAGGTGGTCAATTGATCAATTGTAGTTGATTAGGAAAAAAATTGTTGTTTGGCAAAATTCTGGCGAGTAGGGTAAGAGGTTCTTGTGACATAGCGGGAACCTGTTGCGACAAAGCACGTCGAATCACGCAATCCCAAAAACGCTATTTTAGGCCCGTTCCTGGCCGTTCGACGCAGGAACGACGCAATAACAAGTGGCGGTGAGCAGTTTACTCTTGCAATTGGAGAGGAGTGTACTTTGCCGATGCCGGCCATGCCAGCTGTGGTGGATGTGGTGAATGTGAGTCCTGATGTGCAATATGCCTTCGCCCACACGTCTCAACAATCGAGTGTTCTGCGTCAAGATATACACGCGGGATGCAATTGCTAGGAACAGATGTGTGTATTTCAGTCTGATCTGTTACAGTTGTGGGGGTGGAGCTACAGTATGGGGTAGCTAGCTTGACGGCTGTTGCTACCTTGACTACTAATGCACGTAGCTGCTTGCAGTCATGGGTCTGATCGACATGCACCAACATCAAAGATTCAAGCCGTTATTCGCACCTATGCATTTTCCTCCATTAAAGCCTGGCAGCGCGGATCAAGATTCGAGTTTGGTAAAAGATATGGATGGGTATAATAAGAATAGGAATCGGACAAAACATGAGGACGCTAAATGCAAGCAAGCCATAAACTAACAAAGTACAGGCCACAAATAATTGCCAAGAGCAGAAGTTGCCGGGCACCCTATACCATGATCCGTGTTTGTGCAAGACGATGCATACGCTGATACCCGGTCTTATTCTTATCGGTAATCGGGACTTGGTGCCCATACTCTTCAATGCAGGCATCAAATACTTTGTTTTGAAGCCTGTTGTCACCAGGTGGCAGAGGCATGTCCTTCCCTCTGTCACGCAGTTCGGTCTTAAGTTCGAGGAGGTTGCCCCAAAGAATGAACAGCTTCTCTTCCAATTTCGTCCGCAGTTGGCTGTTCTTTGTGAGGCTGCGTGTATGTTAGTGAAGAGATCGAGAAGAATCTTTGATAAGGAACGCACTCTTGAGCATTCATGTCAAGCAAGTGTTGTGCAGCCTCATTATTGACAACGACGCGTAGCTGCTCAGACATGGTGTTTGGGGGCACCTTGGCATCTTCCAGGAGTAGTACGAATGCCCACTCCCAGCGAACTTTGGTAGTGCTATTGCGATGATCCTGCTTCCTGGATCGTTTGTCCCAAGCAGGATCGTTTGTGCAATGCACGAAGAGGTCCAATTCTGGTGGGAAAAAGTCGACGACCCGAACACGCGCACGAAATCTGGCGTTGAGGAAGGGGAATACAAAGTGGTTGTATTTAGGGGTCTGAGCATCCAAGCGAGAGTTGTAGGTGATCTCAGAAATGGTCGAAAGTTGCACTTCGGGAAAAGCGGCTCGGACTGGCGAGGTCAGCATGGGGTTACTGGGCATGAACAATAAACTGACTGTTTAGATTGATGCCGTTACGCTTTGCTTCCCACTCTTCTTCTTTCTCCGCAATCTCTTTCTCCTCCTGTTCCTTTTGTTGTTTTTGTCGGGCTTTCTTCTCCGCTCTCCTCTTTGCAGTAATCTTCGCAGAGGGTTTGCTCGACTCACTTGACTCGTTCTGCAGCTCTGCAAAAGCAGTCTTCTTGGTGCGTGTCTTTTCGTACTCTTTGCGCCGCTGGCTGATTTCATCAATGTCTGACGCTTTAGTGAGCTTTCGAATGTCGACTTGGTTGGGCCTTTGCCTATCTTCGTGCACAACACCCTCGAGTTTGTTGGCTGGCGACAACTTTGTTCGCATGTTTTTGATGTAGACATAATCACCCATGACAAGCTGCTCACGAGCCCAGGTTGCATTGGGGCCGTAGAGTAAGACGTTGAGAGTGTACTGCCCATATGGACCTTTCCAGTCCATTCTTTGAAATGCATAATCTTGGTCATCGGGGTCGACGTACCGAAAGAGGCTGCTGTTCTCTGTGTAGTCGGTCACCTTGAGGTCGACATTTCCGAAGTTGTTGTAGTAGATATTGACGACTTGAGCGCGCACATCGTAGAATGTAGTGAAATCCAGGTCCTTGATTAGCGAGAGCTTGTCTCGTGTTGAGGCTCGGAGGGAACTAGCAGTGGAAAACTGCTCCATTTGTTGTACAGACCCAGATGCTGCCTGCTTCAGATTTATGACGGCCATCTGTTCCTGGGCGGTAGGGTCTTTTGAAAACGATGTGGCCGAGTAAGGTAGGCTCTGCGTGCCAGCTCGGTATGCCTGACTTAGTTCTGGCACTGGAATACCAGTAGCAGGGAAGATAACTACGCCAGATCGCATGATTGAGACAGCATCGATGCGGCTCATCCAGGCATTGAGTTTGAAGTCGCGGATGAGCGCAATGTCCCCGGTTTTCGCCTTTGGAAGCTGTTCGGGCGAAGACCTGAAGACACGGCAATTGATGGAAGCATCGTTGCCAACATGGCCTGCGGTGAAGTCGTCCTGTATGGCAAAATCGAGGACCCAGTCTGTGCCTTTGGTTCTTCTCGGCTCTTTCACACTGACGACAACGCCGAGGAGGGTGACGATGGTGCCCTCGACTCTGGCGTCGTTGACGGCCGTGATGCCATTGGGCGGCATGATGGTATGCCGAAAGCGGTTAGCGTGGGTTCTAACAGAGAAAGGCAAGCAATGTGACGAGGCGTGTGCCAACGATGGTGCAGCAAACAGGCGACAAAGCTTGCCTACGAGAGCTTGCTGATTGCGGTGTGCTTGTGGTCGACACGGCCTGCAGCGAGAGGCGCTGCCCCCAAAGTGCCAGTCAAGGTGGCTCGTCGACGCGTGCGGGTTCGCGCCAAGCAGCAAGAAGCCAGAGGCCGCTAGCTCGAGGCGCTTTGCCGCTTCCGCCTTTTCACCTCCCTGCACGACCCCACGGACGAGAGATAAATCCCCTCGGTGCCAAACAAACACTGCTGCACTCCCCTCCCCGACTCACCACCTCGCCCTGCCCACTGAGTCGCCGCAACCATGGCCGACAAGTACATCCCCGAACATCGCCGCACCACCTTCAAGGCCAAGAGCGCCTTCAAGCCCGACGAGCTCCGCCGCCGCCGCGAGGAGCAGCAGGTCGAGATCCGCCGGGCCAAGCGCGAGGAGAACCTCGCAAAGCGTCGTGGCATCTCGGGCAGAGACCAGCCAGGCGCCTCGCTGGGGGCTGCCCCCGACAGCGACGATGAGGGCGGCAACATCGAGAGCCAGGTTCGTGTGCCCCACCATGCCGCCCCCCCCCCCCCTCCATGCACCACGGCCCTGCACCGCGGCCCTTTGATAGAGGCGACATGCCGCTGACCTGCCACACAGCTCAACGAGGAACTCCCCCAGATGGTAAAGGGCGTCTTCTCCGAGCAGATTGACGAGCAGATCCAAGCCACCACCAAGTTCCGCAAGCTGTTGTCCAAGGAGCGCAACCCGCCCATCGAGCGCGTAATCGAGACGGGCGTCGTGAGCCGCTTCGTCGAGTTCCTCCGCTCCCCGCACACCCTCGTCCAGTTCGAGGCAGCATGGGCCCTCACCAACATCGCCTCTGGCTCCGCCCAGCAGACCCAGGTCGTCATCGAGGCCGGTGCCGTCCCCATCTTTGTCGAGCTGCTCAGCAGCCACGAGCCCGACGTCCGCGAGCAGGCCGTCTGGGCCCTGGGCAACATCGCTGGTGACAGCCCCGCATGCCGCGACTTTGTGCTGCAGGCGGGCGCCCTGCGTCCTCTGCTGGCCCTCCTCGGCGACAGCCGCAAGCTTAGCATGCTCCGAAATGCTACCTGGACGTTGAGCAACTTCTGCCGTGGAAAGACCCCCCAGCCTGAGTGGCAGATTGTATGGCCCCCCGTGACCGTGTTGCTATACCACCGCTGACCGCTGCAGATCCAACCCGCCCTCCCCGTCCTCGCCAAGCTCGTCTACTCGCTCGACGACGAGGTCCTCATCGATGCCTGCTGGGCCATCTCATACCTGTCCGATGGGTCCAACGACAAGATCCAGGCCGTCATCGAAGCTGGCATTCCCCGCCGACTCGTAGAGCTGCTGATGCACGCCTCCACCTCCGTACAGACCCCTGCCCTGCGATCTGTTGGCAACATTGTTACTGGCGACGATGTCCAGACACAGGTCATCATCAACTGCGGATCGCTTCCTGCTCTGCTTTCTCTCCTGAGCTCCACCAAGGACGGCATCCGCAAGGAGGCATGCTGGACCATTTCCAACGTCACTGCTGGCAACTCCACCCAGATCCAGGCTGTCATCGACGCCAACATCATCCCCCCTCTGATCCACCTTCTCCAGAACGGCGATTTCAAGACAAGGAAAGAGGCCTGCTGGGCCATCTCCAACGCCACGTCTGGTGGTCTCCAGAAGCCAGCACAGATCCGCTACCTTGTCCAGAGCGGCTGCATCAAGCCGCTATGCGATCTTTTGGTTTGCCCCGACAACAAGATCATCCAAGTCGCTCTCGATGGTCTTGAGAACATTCTCAAGGTCGGTGACATGGACAAGGAGGCTGGCCAGGACGGATCTGGTGGCGAGCCCATCAACCGCTACGCCCTCTTCATCGAGGAGGTTGGCGGTATGGAGAAGATTCACGAGTGCCAGAACAATGCCAACGAGGAGATCTATATGAAGGCGTACAATATCATTGAGAAGTACTTCTCGGATGAGGAGGGTGACGCTGAGAACATGGGCGAGGCTGGGCCCCAGGTCAACCAGGAGGGTCACTTCGGCTTTGGCGCCGGCAACACGCAACAACAGCAGCAGCAAAACTTCAACTTTGCCAACGGCGGTGACTCCATGGATATGTAAAAGGTTGGCAGTCCCTGAAAAGTCCTCTTCTCCGAGTCCTGCTTTGCACACAACGCAGTGGGTCTTTCATCTCGGTCCAGCCGCCTCCACCACACCACTTGAGTCGTCGGGCCCTCCGTGTTCATTGCTTGACGCAGCTTCGACTTTTGGACATACGACTCTCACCCCTGTGCAGCAAGACCCGACCTTTCCTTCGCAATACCCCCATCGTTCCTGTTGGCTACTTCGTTTCAGCCGCCCAATTTCCACCACGAGTTTTACGCAGCATCAAAGATACACCGTCTTGTAATCCCCCAATGTTATTATCCGCATCATATCCCCGGCGTTGCTTGCGTGGTTGGCTTACTTGTGGTCTATTCAAACAACCGAAGAGTCAGGCTGGGTTAGGCTGGGATGAGTAGTTTGCTTTCGATTGGGTCAGGAGCTCAAATAGTTGAGTAGATGAGCGTCAAAACGCGCTCAATAGGCCACCTGTGCGCAAGACAGCGAATATACTGCTGATAGTCGGCAACTAAAATATCTTGATGCGTTTCTCGAGTGCTGTGTCTGCAAATGTTAGGTGAGTGCTTACTAGTCATGAAAGCACGTCACGTCATTGGAGCAGCCACCCCACACGACGATGAGCGTGGGGGCATGCGACAGCTCGACACTTTGTTCCTTGCATGTAACTAGTATGCGCATTCACTCAAACATTCCATGACTTCTCAAGACATATCTCCATCCTCCCGAAGCCTCAAGCACCATGCTTGCTCTTGAGTAATAATCGGCATCATGTCTCGTGTGGATGGCGCAATCTTCGCAAACACACCGCCGCCCTGACTGCAGCCAACGCACCGCTATCGGCTGTCTCTTCTCACACGTTCTTATAAACACTCTATTCTTGCAGACACTGCTCGCATAGGCGGACTGTAAACGGGTAGACCAACAGCTACCTGTCGTCGCAATGTGCAGATTCATGGTACATACTCCACAAGAGGCATATTCAGTCCATGTCTAATCAGCCCAGGTCTATAAAGGCAAGGATGAAATACTCCTCTCCGAACTCATCCTCAACCCCTCGCACTCCATCCTGACGCAGTCATTTGACTCGCGCCTCCGTCTGGTACGACTCCACTCCCACTACCTATCATGTATGCCAGCGCACGCGACTCACAATCTGTAGGACCGCCGCCGCCCACACAACGGCGACGGCTTCGGCATTGGATACTACACCTCGCCCTCGCTCGGCCCCGAGCCATGCGTCTTTACCTCGACAATCCCCGCCTGGAACTGCATCAACCTCTCGCGCATCGCGTCCAAAACGACGTCGTCGCTCATCTTCGCACACGTCCGCGCAACCACCGAAGGCAACCTCTCCGACTCCAACTGCCACCCGTTCAGCTACAAGAGCCTGATGTTCATGCACAATGGCGGCATCGGGTGCTTCCGGCAAATCAAGCGCAGACTCGCAATGAGCTTGAACGAGAAGTGGTTTACGCTTGTCCAAGGGTCGACGGACAGCGAGTGGGCGTTTGCTACCTTTCTCGACTGCTTGGATAAAGCGGGCATTTCGCCCGATAGCGAGCCAAGAAAGGGAGGCTTTGGACATACGGTCCTGCGGAAGGCTATTTTGAAGACGATTGAGCGGATCAACGGATTCATCAAGGAAGTTGTAGGTGACGAGGGCATGGGCAATGAAGACAGTAGGAGCTTGTTGAACTTTGCAGTCACGGATGGGGAGAGCGTGGTGTGCACGCGCTATGTGAGCAGTAAGACAGATGAGGCTGCTAGCCTTTTCTTCTCGAGCGGGACGAGTTGGAAGGAACTCAAGTCTGACACGCCGAGCAAACGCGCAGAAGATGCGGATCGGGACTACGTAATGGAGAGGAGGGACAAGGGAAGCGACATTGTGCTTGTAGCAAGCGAGCCACTGACGTTTGAACGAGGTTCGCTTTCCTTCCAAGTATTCTGTGTGCTGCGATCCCACTGACTGAATGAACAGATAACTGGGTCACGGTCCCAACAAACAGCACGCTCACCATCTCGAAACAAACCGTCATGATTCATCCCATCATCGACGAGTTCTACTCCCCGAACCCGGCTCATGAGCGCTCTGCGGGCTTTGCGCAGGCAAAAGGGCAGACGGTCACAGGACCCGATAAGCGCGTGCTCACGAGCAAAGGCACAGAGACGGCTGGGAGCGGAGACGAGGAAGTAGGGCGCGCGGTTGATGCTGTGGACGGGGCGATTAGGAGGTTGAAAGTATCGTAAGATATCCCGTGATTATCCTACCGACAGGGCTGTGAGAATACACCGAGTTGGCTAAATGTCTTTATCATGTCGTGACATGATTGTTATTGGAGAAGATGATGCTAGGGTGAGTCAACGTCTGGCAACACTCTCAGAACCTCGAGTTACTGTTGGCTGGTTGCAGGTAAGCAGGTAAATATGAGGTAACGAAGCCGCGTATACGGTATCAGTAGAAGAGTGTGTCTGTTTATGAAGCAGAAAAGACAAGCACAAGGCCAATGCGTTGACCAGAGAAAGTTGTACCACAATGCGAAGAGACTGGAGTAATTCAGTGTATTGCTTTTATATCGCCAAATGCTCTCTCATAAAGTCCAACGCCTACGTAAATGCCTTTTTACACAATGATATCTTACTCATCATCTTTATTCTCCCTCGCCTCTCTCCACTGCTGCTCCAGCGCCTTCACGCGCTCAACTCCCTTCTTGTTGCCCTTGCTCTGCTCCCACTCGGCCCAATTCTTGAAGACGGTCACAGCCCTCTTCTTCTTTCCCACTTTACTCATGCGCTCAAACAAATCCCGCACATTCTCGTCGCTACCATGGCTCATTTCTAGGCTGAGATACACGTCCCAGACATCGCCCTTCTTGGGCCATGTGCTGACGAGGCCTTCGAAGATGGTGCGGCCCCGCTCGGCGTCGCCGTTGGCAGACTTGAACTCGAGTGCTGCAAATTTCTGGGTGAGATGGCGGTGCTGGTTTGAGGGGACCGATTGCGTGGCGCGCTGCAGGAGGGCGCGGGCGCGCGGAGGGGAGGGAGGGGAGAGAACGTCCATGAGGAAGGTGGCGTAGCCGAGCCAGAAGTTGGGGTCGGGGGTGAATGACTTGTTCTTCATCATGGATTGGTAGAGCTCATCTGCTTTCTAAAGGGGCCTGTTAGCAGGTGAAGATTGCATGCGGATCGACAAGTACTTACATCAAGTTTGCCAGCGGAAATGTAGATCTTGATCATGCGCTCGTGGATCTCGCGAGCGTCATTGTGCTGGCACGCTTCCTTGAATGTTGCTTCAATTGCGTCCTCGTTGGCGAAAGCATTCTCAAGATGCAACAATGCCGTCCAGACATCCATTTTTTCCTTCTCCTCACGCGGATTGATGGTGGCTAGAGCACGTCGAGCAATCTGCCTAGCCTTCTCGATCTCGTTGAGTTCGCGCTGGAAGATCATGTAGCGGACCCACATCTCCGCGCTGTTGGGTTGTCCGAGAAGCAGTCGCTCGTAGTCGGCGACAGACTGGGGGCCGAAGGCATCGAGGTCGCCGGTGCGGTCCTCCTTGATAGTAGCCTTCTTGTTCTTCCGCTTCTTCTTGGTCGCTCCGTCATCAGAGTCCGAATCAGGTGCACGCTCGATCTGGTCGAAGTCGAGAGTTGCTCCCGTCCAGTCGAATCCAGAGGTACTCAGGCCCTGCGCAGCTGTCGTGCCGGCTTCCTCATCTGACTCTGCGTCCGACTCATCGTCCTGTGCAGCATCCTCCTCATCGCTCTCTGCGCTCTTCACACTCCTCATGTCAACGTCAAGATCTACCTCATTTCCGTCTTCGTCTGAGTCCAACTCCTCAGCCATATCAACATCTGAAGCATCTTCCATATCCTCGTCCTCGTCTTGTTCGCCCTTAACGTGAGAGTACTTCAAGCTAAAGTTGATCTTCCTCGCCTTTGGTTGAACGCTGAGAACCTTGGCCTTCACAACGTCGCCTTCTTTGTACATATCATTGATCTTGTCTTTCGCGACGGGAGTGTCGGCCAGCTTTGACACGTGACAAAGACCACTGACGTTATTTGAGTTGTCCACAACTAAGAAGACGCCGTATTCAGCAACGTGTCGAACCTTGGCAGTTACAATCTGCCCGACCTTCACGTCGCCAAAGTCGATCGGAGCTTCATAATCGCCTTGAATGACGGATGTTTTCAAACTCATCTGAGCGTTCCGAACATCATCCTTGTTCGAGATGATCTTTCCCGTGACGAGCTGATCAACATGGAATGCTGCCTTCCAATCCTTGATGTATGCATCTGACAAGTGAGCCACCCGGACGTAGCCCTCTACATGGGGACCTAGGCGAACGTAGACACCATTGTCCGCAATCTTCTTGATGAAGCCTCGGACGACTTGGTGAACCTTGAGCTGTGACTTTTGCTCGATGACTGGATCTTTGATTGGCAAGGAAGAGCTCAGAACCTTCGATGGGCGTGCAGAGAGGCTGAGTTTCTTGTTTGGAGTATCCACTTCAATGACACAGACGCGGATTACGTCACCAATCTTGAACTCAGATGGTTTAGCTTGGTCGTAGTCATCTGCAAGATGCTCAAGGAAAATTGGCGCTGCGACGTTGTCGTTGATCTGAACGACTATCGAGGCGTCATGGAGTTTTGTGACACGAGCAGGCAAAACGTAGCCAACTTTGAGGTCGCCGAGAGACAGAGTTTTCCCAGTCACTGTCGATGCAGCGGTCAAATCCAAGCGTCCAGCAGCAACGTCCACCGCCTTCACGCGGACTTTGAGAGCAGATCCCAGCGGGAAGTTTTCTTCGACTGCGGACAGCTGTTCGAGGTCATCTGTGAGATCGAAGAAATCGATGCGTCCGCGAACGTTGGCTGAAAGGTTGACCCAGACGTAACGATCGGCAATGTTGTTCACAAAAGCAACGTGAGAAGATCCTTCCGAGATCTTGTCGAGGGTCAGGAGATCGGCTTCGGAAGTCAGCTTTTCATTCTTCGCAGTCAGCTCATATGTTGGCGTCTTGTTGCTCGATCGGTGAGTCAGGGGGAGGAAACGATAATTTCGTGCGTCATGACGACCCAGAACTCTAGCTGTGAGATTTTGGTTCATCTTGAGGTGTGCTGTCGGGCGTTTCTTGTCTGGAATGTCGTCCCATGAATCGAAAAGTTCCGCAATATGTATCCGTCCCTGCACATTCTCGGCCAATTCAACATTGACCTGAGTGCTCTTGACCGACCGGATGCGAACCTTCAAAGCGGTGCCAAAGTTGATCTCATCGGTGTTGCTAATCTTTGAGTCTACTGGCTGAACCATGGCCGTTCCAGTAGCTGTCGTTGGCTCGGCGGGTACAGGCTCCGGTGCACTAGGCTCCAATTTCATCGAAAGCCAGAAGTAACCCTTTGTAGGGTCCACATATGTGATCCGACAAGTGATAGACTGATCCTTTCGCAGGCCAAAGTTTGGCGCAGTGAGCATCTCTTCTGTCATCTGCGACTTGAAAAGAGCGCCACTGACGCTATTGCCGAACTCTATAAAGACCTTGTCGGGCAGTATTCCGCGAACGAAACCATGCACAATCTCGTTGGCTTGCAATTCCTCGACATTGGTGATGAGCTTCGAGGCTTGAGCATCTTTGCGTAGGCTTGGTTTGTTAGATACGGTGATGATCTTAGACCTGACGAGCTTGTTGAGCACCACCAAGTCTTCGAGCGTGCCTCCGACGCGGATCTTCTTCATTGTCGATAGGTCCTTCTTCTCAGACCCATCCGTCAACTGGCCAAGACGAAGCAGGCCTTTAACACCATGACCAAGATCGAGGGTCGCCAATTCGTCGGTCTTCTCAAGAACGGTCCCCTTAGTAATATCGCCAGGGTTGAGGGAGTGGAAAGTGGCTTCCTTGTTAGGATCCAGAGCAGCAGGATCTTTGCAAGAAACCAGCATTTGTCGTTCTTCAGCATTGACGGCAATGACGCGTACATTAACAACCTGCCCCTTTGTGAAATGTCGAGTGGCATCATCCATGAAAGCTTCGCTCATCTCAGCGACAGGGAGCCATGCTGTGACATCGCCGTAGAATCGGACCTTGGCACCAGCTTTTCGGACGTCGACGAGAATGCCAGGACCCTTGGCGCCTTCCGAAATCATCGAGTAGTTTGTCCACGGCTCAACATCGGAATTGACCAGAGACTTCTTCAAGGTGAGCTGGATCTGATGGCGTGCAGGTTCGGTGTATAGTACACGGACTGTGACTGGAACACCTTCCCTGAACTTGCGCTCTGGATGTTGTAGACGAACGTCGGCGAGGTGCGTTTCGGGAACGAGACCAGTAATGCCGTCAGAAAGGTGGACGAGCACCGCAGTTTGTCCTTTTTTGTCGGCAATAAGCTTGTGGACCTTGCCTTTGACTACCTGGCCAGGCTTGATGTCCTCAATACGGAGGAAAGCTTGCTCCAATACCTTTTGTTCCAGAGATAACTGAAACAACCCGTCCAGAGCATTGTAGCCCACAACACGTGCTCGATGTGTCGAATTGAGCTTGAAGGCACCAGCATCGTTGGACAAGACCTCCACTCGATCATCTGATAGTCGCGAAATGTGCGCGAACCCCAGAACATCTCGCACACCAAGCTCGAAGAAAGCCCCAAGAGCTGGCGCGACCTTGACCACCTTCGCGGTGTCAATGATGGTGGAAATGGGTAGGAGGTCGAGCGCAGGCTTGCGCTCTTTTGGCTTGCCGGACATGCGAGTGGATAATGCCACAACATGATCCAAGAACGACACGCCGACTTTTGGCGATTCTGACTCGGGACAGGTGAAGAGTATCCTCGCCTTGACCTTGGAACCGATCTTGTGCTTCTGTGATACATCGATACCCTTCTCGGTAGCGCCCGAGTGGTAGGCGTCCGCAGTTGCGTCTACAAGTCCTAGGATTTTGCCGGTAATAGTGTTGGATGTGGTTTCGGCGATGAGGACGTCCACGGCGGTTCCGGGCAAGAATACATCAATGGTAGGTGCTTCGGTGAGGGTGTTGCCTTTGGTGAGGTTGCCAGCTTTGCCCTGGTCGGCTGAAAGTTTCACGATGCGTCCATCCGAGTTCAGACCAGTGACGAGGCACATGAAGACAGCTCCTTCCTGCACCTTGGCGTGCTGAACCTTGGAGCCCAATTCACCCTTTGGCAGGAAGCCCTTGAGCTTGGAGTCCTCTAGGCCCAGATCCATGACAAGGCCGTGGTCTTCGTTGCTTACAACAGACGCTTGCAGCATGATGTTGACAGGCATCTTTCGCTTCGACAGTCCCTTGTTCACCAATTTCGGATCAATGGACAGCTCCAACCTCTTCCTTGCTCTTGCGCTATCATCGGTGGTGGCCGTGACGCATGCGCGCAGATACTGCCCGACTGTGAACATATCCTCTAGATGTACGTCCTCGAAGCTCTCGTCGTCGTTGTCTACAGCGTCGTCCTCCTCTTTTAAGAGCTTCTCAAGGCGCTCATTGAGCTTGTCTGAGACAGCGGTGAGGGGCACGTAGCCGACGAGGTTGTTGGGCAGAGCGAGGACGATATCCTGGTGCGAGACATCGGTGATCTGTCCGAGGACAATGGTGCCGGGTGTCAATTTCTTGTAGCTCAGGCCTTCGACACGTACAACCTCCTCCTTCTCGCCGTCAACATGGCTTTTTTTGCTCTTCTTGGCAGGCTTCTTCTTGGAAGATTTTGCTGCTGCCTCTCCGTCCTCGGAGCCCATGTCGCTGAAGCCATCGTGACCACCACCACTGCGCTTGGCTCCCGACAGCTCGAAAAGGACATCTTGGTTCGCTTTGATCTGAATTTGCTTGTGCTCCAATGGCGTCAGAACACTTGCGCCGCCTCGGGGGAAAGATGTCTCTTCATCCTTGAAAACGCTTTTTGGCGCGACGCTCTCAGGCTTCGGTTTGGCTTGCGACGGCTGCTCTGTGACATCGGATTTGCGCCGTTTCGCAAGTCGGTCGCCCGATGCGGTCTTGTCCTTTTTAGACGGGGTGCTGCCCTGGTCGGCCTTTCGTTTGGTCGCACCCATGATATTCTGAGTTGCACTACCGTGGTCGCGCCCGACTGAGCACTGAGGCTTCGAACTTTTCGGTGGGTCCGGGACTCGGAAAATCCGCGCCGAGGAAGATGGCACTTTGGTGCCAAACTAGCCTAGCGCCACACGCAAACGCGTTCGCGACCGTGTCTGCGGCCAGTGCACTGCGCGCATCACCAACCTCGCCGTCCGCTTTATAGTTCTCCGTCCATCCCATGTCGTAGTAGCCAGTATCGTATCTTTCTGTGGCCCGCTTGCTTGCACATTCCAGACGGTCTTCTGTATATATATTCACGTCTGAACATGTCTTCTCCATGTGCCCCCCGCAGCTGGCTGCAAGAGCCCACACCCGAGCTCTTCTCGTCATCGCCGCCGCCTGCGTCCACGGCGACATTGGGCGCTCGCAAACCCAAGAGACCCCCTCCCATCACCCCGAAGCGCTTCACTCGCTTCTTCACGCCACGCAACTCCAAAAGCGGTTCTTCCAGAGTCGCCCTCTCCAGCTCAGGCCGTCAATTGCAAGATATCACGCGAGCTGCCATCAACCGCAGCCATGCTGCCACACGCACCACCCCCCGCAAGACGGTCAACTTTGCAGATGTTGAGAACGAGATGCGCACTCCACAGTCGAATTCTCGCAAGAGGAAAAATCTGTACATGTCTCCCGAGACGTCGCCCGCCCAGTCGTCGCCCTCGAAACGCTCGTGTTACGTCACGCCTCCACCCTTCGCCATCCTCGAGGACGCTCCTGTACTCAATGAGGCCCCTGTCTTTCCAGCACCTGTACGACGGATACGGAGCTTGGGAGGTGCATCAAGAACACTGCAGCGATCTTTTGGAGGCCTCTTGAGTGTCGGACGGGGCTTCAGACAGGACCACTGCACATCGTGGCAGGATCAGACTGCCGACTTCTACAGCAGTGCAGACGACCTCCACCAGCTATCACAAGGTGCCCCGCCTTTCTGCACGGCTAGCTGCAACAGTACGTGCCTATATCAACTGTGCGGTGATCAATGCTAACTCTTCTCAGCCAACTCACTACTCGCTGTCGGAGACGAAGACGGTTGGATTCACCTTCTAGACTCGGAGGGCGACTTCTCCAATGCCCATGTCTCTTGGAGAGCACATTCCAATGCTGTCATGGACATGCAATTCTCGTCCGACGATAGCTATTTGGCCGCGGGCTCTGGCGACCAGACCGCCCAGATCGTCGACGTCCGAACACAACAGACATTGAGCGTCCTTGCCAAACACAAGTCGTCCGTGAAGCAGGTACGCTTTCAGCCGGGCGATGACAAGATGGTGGCTACATCAAGCCGCGATGGCGCTGTGCAGATATGGGATCTACGATGCAAAGGAGGGCAAGTGTCTATGCACTCGGCGTGGGGATCGGATGCCCCCTACGCCAGCGTCGTTCGCACACTGGCTTCAGCACATGCAGACAGCAGCAGTGTAGTATCGGGTCCTTCCAACGCCGTTGCATCACGATCAAACCCATTCGGCAAGATCGAGCCCATTAGCCGCCGCAACGATGTCTCCATCACTGCGTTGTCGTTCCTCCCTGAGGGGCGGGAGCACCTCCTCTTGACGGCATCGGATGCCTCCACCTGCGTCAAGCTGTGGGACATTCGTGGACGCTACTCTCTCCGTGGCCCTGCCATTCCCATCTCCACCACCCGGCATCCCGAGTCCCATAACCGACACAGACATTTTGCTATCAACTCCCTCACATTGAATGGCAACGCGTCACGACTGTACGCACTCAGCAAAGACAACACGGTCTATGCATACTCGACCAGTCACCTTATTCTAGGAGTTGCACCTGAGCTCTCCGTATCTTCATCCTCGAAGCAAAAGTACCCTAGCATTGGCCAAGACGGCCTCGGCCCTATCTACGGCTTCCGTCACCACAAGTTCCATGCTGGCTCGTTCTATGTCAAAGCCTCTTTGCGAAAAGCTCGTGGCGACAAAACAGAGCTTTTGGCGGTTGGCAGCACAGACGGCGGTCCTGTTCTGTTCCCCACTGATGAGAGCTTTCTCAAGCGCGAGTCCAGACACCCTGAGGATGATACAGACCTCCCTGATATTACTCCAAGAGCATTATTATCACGCTCCGCTTCGAGCGGCCGCTGCCCAGACAATATTCCTATCTACGAGCAGGGCACCTCGCTTGTGCGTGGCCACGATGCTGAGGTCACTAGTGTGTCGTGGGCGCAGAGCGGTAGCTTGATCAGCGTGAGCGACGACTTGCGTGTTCGCCGCTGGCAAGAAGGTAGCGAGGCACGCGAGTTGAGGCTCGGTGGCGAGACGGAAGGAAGAAGGTGGCAGTGTGGATGGGCGGCTGTTCAAGATGGTTATGACGACGAAGAGTAGTTTTATGAGCGTTCTTGTTGCATTATATACCCCATTTTTTGCTTGTTTGGATAACGAAGGAAATGAAACAAGATTATTACTGTCATACATGACTTGTCCATACCAATCATTCAGACCGTCTCCCATCTCGTCGAGCTTTCCACCATGAATCGTCTCCTGTCCACATTCAAAGCTTCCAAGCCCATAGATCGTCCCCTCCAATTACCACCCAGCCTCCTCGTCCCTCTACCGCCTCAACCAAGGCCGTCCCTTGAACGGATCCAGCTTCTCCTCGCCACTCTCCTTGTTGTCCGCTTTGACTCCCAACCTATATGCCCGTTCATCAAACCTCCCCACCGCCCCTTCGAAGCTTCCAAAACTCCCACTCACAATCCTCCGCACCGTCTGCTGCTCAACTAGTCCCACAGTCTGATGATGCTGCTGATGTAGCAGACTCAAAGGACCCCACAGGCGAGCGCCAGGGCCCGGAAACGGATGCTGGGAGACTTTAGTTTGTAAGGATACGTTTGGTGGAATAGATACAGAAGCTGGGAGATGAGGGGAAAGAAGGATTGGGGAATATGGAATGGGTATGGGTCAACATACTTGTAGTAGACACACGACGATTCGGCAAAGGTTTGATACGCCAGCTGTATGCGCCCATGGGATCTATGCCTGCAGAGGAGTGGTGGAATTGTGTGGCAGTGGGGTTGCGGATGGGATAGGCGGGTGCAGGGAGGGGAGAGGGGGCGGGTGGAACGGGGAATTTGGTCTTGTTTGTAGACGGTAGGTCGGGGCAGGTGATGTCGGAGGGGAGAGTGTGGTAGAAGACTTCTCCAACGGAGGGTATGTCGGGCTTTGTGGGAGCAAAGGAAGCAGATTTCTTCGCCGCATCGTCTGTTGCGACTTTGCGCTTCAGACCTCCTTCGATCTTCTACATCACCATCAGTCAGTAATTAATCCCTACCACCTCCCAAATCATCTCGATTACTCACCTCCCTCGCCTCGTCTCCCCAAAGTTCCTCCTCCCTCATCTTCCGCTTCACCTCGTCCGTCAAATCCGCATACACCGTCCCGCCCATGCTCTTCCACACTTCCACTCCCTTGCCAAACACAGTCTCAGTCGCACGTTCTGTGTCGTCGCTCATCTTATTGAGGTAATACTGCGCCTTCTCTTCATCCTCCTCGTCCTCAGTATCAGAGCCATCTGACTCGCGTGCCAAAGGGGGCGTGTTGGCGACGGTGAGGAAAGAAGAGTCTTCCCCGCCGTTACGGACGCGGATGGTGTCGAGGAGGGATAGTTTGCGGCGCTTATCAAGGGCTGGGATAATTGGATTCATGTCCATTTTGGTGCCGGAGTTGTGGTGCTAGAAGTTGTGTAGGAGGGGGCTGTAGTATTGGCTGCGGTGGTGAGTAATCTCGTGGGTGGACAGTTACTGGCGTATCAGTGCTCGTAACAAGTTCTAGTATCGTGATAGGAGGGAGGACTGGGCTGTTAGGCACATGGGTAAGTTCCTTTCGTCAGGTAGGGAGCGTGCGTACTAGGTACACGCGGCACTATCGTGACTTTCACGATCAGTGTTTGCAATCTCGAAAGTCTGCCGAGGCGTCATGGTTTCACCGGAAGGGAGCATAGCTCAATCTTGACAGTGAAATATTGTGAGAAGCTAGCGTACGTATCTTGAATTTTGTAGGGCTTGCAAAAGCTTGTCAATGCAACCTCATATCGTTCTCCCATGCTTGGTGGGTTCCATCAAAATATGGAGAGATTTCAGTAGCTATCTGTAGAGTAGATAGACTCAATAAATGTAAAATGTTGATTCGTGAGCTGTCTATGCACTACATCCTGCCCAATAGTTGATCTGATCAAGCATTCTGGTCGCATAACCTCCAGAAGATGCATTCCCGTAATAAAAGCAGTCTCGACTCGTAGGCGCGCTGGTGACCCTCCTAAGAGTTGTCTTTCATGGATCGTAGTGCTCCCATAACATCAACTGGGTCTGTCTTGCCAGTGATTTTCTGGATCTCGGGGTCGTGGACGAGCATGAAGACATTGTGTTTCTGAACATGTCAGTAGCATGATCTATCTCGTATATTCAAGCAGTAATAACTCACCTTCTCGTCGCCAATAGTAAACTTGCCTTGTGTTTCCTTGTTTGCTTGCGAGTATTCGTCGAGTCTCTTGATCGCATCGTTGTTGAGCACCTTCTTCGCAAACTTGACATTGCCTTTGGTGTATTCGTGCCCTGGAAAGACCTTCGTGTCATCTGGAAGAGAGGCCAAAGTCTCGTTTAGAGCTTTGTGCATCTCCTTTGGAGTTCCTTCGAAGAAGCGCCCACATCCGCCAATGAACATCGTGTCTCCGGTGAACACAGCACGCTCCTGGCCATCCTGAAAGAAGAAGCAGATACTGTCCTGGGTGTGACAAGGAGTGTGCAATGCAGTCACTTCAATGGACCCAATCTTGAATTTGGACTGATGACTCGGTGTCTCAGCAACAAGTGCGCAATCACGACCACCAACTACGGGAAGGTTGAATGCTTTGGTCTGTGCTGTTAGGTACAATCTTTCATGGGAAAATTCGAGCTCTTACAATCTCTTGGTTTCCTCCAGCGTGATCGTGGTGGCTTAACGATATCGTAAGTAGATGTTGACTCAAAAGCAGGATGGTCTTACTGATGAGTATTGATGATCTTGGACAACTTGAAGCCGTCCTTGATCTTACTCTGCAGGTGTGGCGTTACCCTATATCAATTGTCAGTTCTGTACGTAAACCGCCTCTTTCCAGACTCACTCTGGTGGGTTGGCTGGATCAATGATGACAGCTTCTTTGGTTTTATCGTCCGATACTAGGTAGGCATAGTTGTTCCCCGTGCCCTCCCCTAAAGGTGCATTAGTCGGGTAATTATCAACTCACTCCAACAAGGTGCTCCTACACATGGGAATGGATTGGATATGCATGGCTCGTGTAGAAAGCGGCTGTGGAGTGTGAGCCGCCGCCGATCTTGCATCATCAAAGTGATTACCTTAGCAATTGGTCTCGTAATTACTGATGGCGCGTATCGTTTGAGTGCAGTTCCGATTAAGCTCATAAGGAATATACTGAGAGTGAATCGTCGCAACGTAGTTGTCGATGTCATGGAGCTCACCGATCTCCACAGCAATGACGTGGTTGCTAATAAGCGAAACAAGTCACGTGAGACCGACAGCATGTCAAGGGCACTATTCTGGAAAGATAAAACAATAAATTCAGCACTAAGAGATCTCGAACTCGCGCACCTTTCAGCAAAGAGAAGAGTCTTTCCAAATATAGGGCAAGAGAACGCTAACTAGAAATATTGCGCATAAGCTGCAACGGATGCAGATTTCGTTACACCAAACTCCTCCATGCATATCAATCATGATTCTCATGCGAAATTACTACGATCAACTCTTTATAGAAGCGCCTTCAACCGCTTTTGAAGCTCCGGTTCTCTTGTAGGGCCATCGTCTCGCAGTCGACGGTCTTGTGGATCATACAATGGATCGGCGGTGACAGTGGCCTTGATCTTCTTGCCAAAGTATTCGATCTCCACAGCTTCACCTTCGCGAACGTTTCCTGGAAGCCAAGCATATGCTACAGGTTTGCGTACAGTGTAACCAAATGCAGCTGTCGTCACATAGCCTGCCACCTTACCGTCATAGAAGACCGGCTCCTTACCGAGTATCATGGATCGGCCATCATCGACAGTTACACATCGCAGGCGACGGGCTGAACTCCTCCTAGATAGGGGTTCCAACGCAGCCTTTCCGACGTAATCTCCCTTTTTGTCCATCTGAATGGCATATGTCACGCCCGCCTCCCATGGGTTGTGCTCGGAAGACATATCAGATCCCGATGCTCGGATGCCCTTTTCGATACGAAGGCCATTAAATGCTGCACGACCCGCGGCAACTAGTCCTTGAGGCTGGCCCGACTTCCACAAAAGATCCCACAAGCGCTGGCCATACTCTGGAGTTGTTTGGATTTCCCATCCATGTTCTCCCACGAACGACTTGCGAAGCATAGTCACCGGAATACCCGCGAGACTTGTCTTCTTCACGCCCATATAAGGCAGGCCCTTGTTTGAGAAGTCCTCTGGGCTGATGTCGCGGATGACATCGCGAGCCCGTGGGCCCCAGAGGCCGAGACAGCAAGTAGCACCAGTAATATCGCGAACTTGCGCCCATTGTCCGGGGGTGTGTTTAATCTGGCGGCGAGCTTCGCGTGCGAGGTATGCGAGGTCGGTCGCGGTGTTTGCGCCGACCTGGAAAAGGTCGTTTTCGATTCTGGATATAAAAACGTCACTCGATACACCACCGTGTACGTTGAGGAGCAGGGTATGTGTGATGGCACCTGGCGCTTTAGTAACATCGCTGGTAGTCAGGCGTTGGAGCAGATGCACCGCACCCGGCCCAGCTACCTCGAATCTGTGGAAGGTTGTCATGTCATACATGGCCACCGCATTCCTAGTCTTCCATGCCTCAGCTGCAGCGATGGGTGAGTAGAACTTCGATGACCACGCGTCACGATCGACTGGTTGCCACTCAGCTGGTAAAGTGTTCACCAGATGCGCATTCGCATCATACCAGTGTGGTCGCTCCCAGCCACCAACCTCAAGGAAGAAAGCACCCAACTCTCGCTGTCGAGCATGGAATGGACTGACGCGAAGGTTGCGTGGTGTCTCCTTGGGTGCAAGAGGATGAATAATGTCGTAGATTTCCACGAAGTTTTGTTGAGACGTTTCGCTCACATATTCGGTACTGAGCTGAACTTCCTCAAAGCGAGTGAGCTCGCACTCAGCCATGTCAATCCTTGATCGACCTTCTGTGAGCACCTCTGCCACAGCCCGTGCGACGCCAGCCGAGTGTGTAACCCAGACGGCCTCAGCTACGTAGAAGCCATCCAAATTGGGAGCTTGTCCCACCACCGAACCGCCATCGGGGGTGAAGGAGAAGATGCCGTTGAAACCATCAGCAATCTCAGTCTTTTGCAGTATTGGGAGCAACTCCTTGCTTGCTTTCCAGGCTGGCTCAAAATCCTCTGGTGTGAAATCTAAACGGGATGGCATGTGTTTGTCGTCCACGTGCTTAGGCGTCACGCCTAGAGATCCTGCATCGATGGGCATTGGCCGATGACCGTAATAGCCGATGCCGATCTGCTCGCCATGCTCCCGGTAGTAAAGATCTTGATCTTGGTGCCGCAAAATTGGCCATTCAGCGTTCTTGGCGTTGATGTTCTTGTTGACTTCCCGTCCCGTCATGCCGGGTACTGCTGTTGTTTTGACGTATTGGTGGCCCAAGGGGAGTAGGGGGACCTTCAGTCCGATCATTTTCCCAATCTCAACCCCCCAAAATCCCGCACAAGACACAACGATATCTGCGGGAATCGACCCATTGTTGGTTGTTACACCAGTTACATGTCCATCGACCTGCTCGATTCCGGTGACAACGGTGTGCTCGTGATAACTCACACCAGCGTTGCGAGTGTTCTCGATCAGTATCTGGGTCGCGCGAGCGGCTAGCGCCAGTCCATCAGTGGGGATATAGAGACCTCCGAGGATCATGTCTTTATTCAGCAAAGGGTGTTTCTCGAGACATTCCTCCGCGCTGACTAGGTGGGCTTCAATACCCCATGATTGTGCGTATCCATGCTTGCGCTTGATCTCCTCCAATCGCTCCGGTGTGATCGCTACCTCGAGGCCGCCAAGCTGGTTGAAACAGTTTTCCCCGTCTTTATACAAAGATGAAAGCTTCTCGACGGTGTACTTTGCGAACAGCGTCATGGTCTTGGAGGGATTTGTTTGGTAAACCAAGCCGGGAGCATGTGAAGTTGAGCCTCCGGGGAGGCTCAATGGGCCCTGCTCAACAACAGTAATGTTCTTCCATCCTCGCGCGACGAGCTCGTCTGCGAGATTGGTGCCAACGATGCCAGCACCGATGATGACAACGCGCTGGGAGGTATCCATGTTGAGAGGGAAAGAGAGTAATAGTCTGGCTTCCACAGCTCGCAGGCCTCCGCTTCTTCTTAAGTCACTATTGCTCGCGATACCGGACTATCTCGCCACATCCTCCGACCCAAGCTGCCGCCGCTAAGCGAGGACTACAGCATCAGAAAGGCGAAAGCTTTCCCGTTGACGGTGTTTAACGGCATTTCCAGAAGAATATGGCTTCTCCCCGCATGCAGACCTTACGACATTGGTGGGGATGTATACCAACCATGGCTGTAGGGTCCTGTTTGCCGAATCCGGTATAGCGCAATCTGGGAGCAGGCAAGCCGATAGACTACAAAAGTCGCAGCAACCCCGCCTTCGCGCGTGCAGCACCACCCCTTTGTTCCAAGTCATCATGCCACCGCCTACCGCTTGCGCCATTCAAATAGAGCGTACTGTCCAAATAATATCGAAAAGGCAGTTGCCCAACAACACAGCCCATGTATGCTGCTCGCGACATTTTTCGAGTACGATTCATCACTCGAATCGACAGTGAACAATGATTTGCACGACAATCCTTGCGACAAAATTGAATTCCTGCCATTGCAACAAACGACCATCGAGGTGTACATTCCCTCGACGACTGTCTGAGGTGACCTGCCTGACAAAAGTTGTCGAGAGCGCCAGTATACGCCAACCCACCCCAGCCCTCAACAAATCCTTCGCCATGCTCTGCATTTCGAGTATCGATAGTATCAGCAGCGGAGCTCAACGCGCCCCTTCTGATACCCAGTCTTGTATTGTATCTGACCTGTCAGGACTCGTTTTATACTTATGAGCGCTCTCTAAGCTCCTCCGGTTAGTCTGTATATCTGTGAACACTGACCGCCATGGCAGCAGCACATGGTCAGGCGGTAGAATTAGAATTGCCGAAAGCACCAAAAGCAGCCTCCAAACCCATCCTCTGGGAAAGAACACTTGGTATGCTGGTGAGGGGTAGATGAGCGCGCAAACTTCTCGCGATTCGACAGAACACCAGCAGACCTCGACCCAATAGTGCGATGCCTCTCAAAATCTGACGCATTTGCTCGTACGAAGACAAACTCTTCGTGCTGTACGACCTGATTGCGATCGACCGAGCTCTGCCTCATCATCGATATCGAACGGCGGGCAACTTAAGTCTCTTCGTTATGCTTTTCATCTGCAGTCCGGGCGCAATGATGCGCAACGATAATACTGCCTATCTGTCGAGAACCTCGAGATAATCTATCTATCCCTGAGCGATCTTCTCGTAAAAGACGCGATAAGAGTGTGATAATGAATCTTGATCGCTTCGTGGTCAAGCGGTCGAGATTGGTCCAGGCTTGGCTGGCGTTCGATGTCCAAAATCGGACATCAGATCCACACCAGTCCGTGCCAGCGCGAGGGGCTGCGACGAGAACGGTCTCGGGCTTTGGTCACCATGACATGAGGATTGCCGTGCTGCACGGTCAAGATTTTCCATGATTCATCGTCCACTCAAAGCACTGCAACGCGCTTCTAGTCTGCTGTCCAGAACCTGCAATGCTTGACGCCTCTGATCACGATGGCAGATAGACGCTATAGGCACATTGAAAGTATGTGTAGCGCTTGCATGGTGAATGCGGGTCGATTACGTTCCCACTTTCCACTGGTTATCACCTCTTAGCGGGATATGGAAGCCATTACCCCATGGGGCCTTAGGGATTCCTTTTACTCGATAAGGGTGAGGAGGCTCTACCACCACGCCAAAGGTATATTAATGCTTCACCACTGTCATACTCAGCCATCGCATCATCACTCTTCCATCGAAGCTCTACAATACTGCTATCAGAGGATTATCCACCACAACCTAACTTACTCCTACGTACTCTTTGAGATGGCTGCTTCACTGTTGAACTATATCGGCCTTGGTGGCTGGACTGGCTCCGCCCCTCCAGCAGAGAAGGAAGCCGTCCGCGCTCTGCCTGCCAACTGGTATACTTCAGAAGAGATGTACCAGCTGGAGAGGCGTGCGATCTTCTCCAGGCGATGGCTGCTTCTTACACACAAGTCTCGACTTCTCAACCCTGGCGACTACCTCCGATACAGTGTTGCCAACTACGATATTGTTGTTTCTAAAGACCGATCTGGCGAGATCCACGCCTTCCACAACGTCTGCCGACACCGAGCGTATCCTGTGGTCGAGCAAGACAATGGCAATGCAAAAATATTCTCATGCAAATATCACGGTTGGTCATATGGTCTGAACGGCAACCTCGCCAAAGCTCCAGGCTACCAAGACCTCCCCACCTTCGACAAGGCCGAGAACGGTCTGTTCCCCATCCACGTTCGCCTCGACAGGAATGGCTTCATCTGGATCAACATGGACTCCAACAAGGTGCCAGAGGTGTCGTGGGAGTCACAGTTTGACACTGTCGACGAGCAAGAACGCTTGAATGACTTCAACTTCGACGACTACGAGTTTGACCACACCTGGAACATGGAGAGCAACTTCAACTGGAAGATCCTCGCAGACAATTTCAATGAGTGCTATCACTGCAAGACAACACACCCTGATCTTCCTGCCATTGCCAACCTCGAGACATATGATGTCAACTGTTCTGCGGATCACATTCAGCACGACCCCAAGACCACAGACGAGCAGCGCGCAGCTGGCTTTGGCATCTGCTCAACCTACATGTTCCCCAACGTTTCCTTCACAGTCACGTACGTATCCCGTCACCTCCTATGGCCCTGACACCTCACTAACAGCTCCTCAGATCCACCTTCATGATGATGCAAAAATTCATGCCCAAGGCCCCCGGTGTGTCCGTCATGTACTACGAAATCTGGCGCAACAAGAATGCCACCGACAAAGACTTCCACGAGATTGCCGACCTATACGCCCGCGTCATGAAAGAGGACAAGGTGCTTTGCGAGCGTGCCCAAGCCAACATTAATGCCGGACTCTTCATCAACGGCGAGCTCCACCCGCACATGGAGAAGGGGCCCCTCTTCTTCCAGAAGCGTTGCCGCGAAGTCGTCATGGAGCATGGTGCGCGCGAGAAGCGCGAGGGCCGCCAGATTTGGCCAGCGAAGCAGCAGTTGAAGAAGACGGGTAATAGTGCCATTAGCAACGAGGATGTTGCGTTTTGCGAGGGACTTGCGTGCGGGAACGATAATGACAAGAGTGACTTGGCTTGGTAGTGGGTCTTTGACGAGACGGAAATATTGTTTGATGATTGTGTAGCATTGTTCGGTGTTTAGGAGTGTTGATACGGCCTCGTCTTCCCTCGCAAGACCTTTTGTCATGGCTTTGTAGCGTCTTGTTTATTACTGTAACGACTTCTTTCATTCCCAGCATCAAAATTTATTTCTCCTACGAGATAGAATGCACTTCTTCATCACGTTCAAAAATCTGCTTCACTCATTCTGGTCATGTGATCATGCATCTCGTCCCCTCCACACTGTTTCTTCGTCTCAAACATCCTCCCAAGCCTAGCAGCAAATACCAAACGCTGACCGCCCCTCAATCCCATGACCTCAAGCCCCAACCGATGCTTTCCTATCGCTCATCGCATACGTGCGGAGTGCGGATCCGCAGCGCTTCCGCAACGCGAAATCCATCCGCTTTGGGAAAGCACATCCATGCGGGCCAATCGGACCGGTCAGAAGCTCACATGATCGCCACGCCTGGGGCTGAAAACGGTGGTCTCGATACGACTGAGCGATGGTATATGGATATGCAGGGAGACGTGGTCATGAGAAGATTAGGTTTCGCTGATCTTGGTATGTGGGAGTTTGGAACAGATGTGCGAGCTAGTGGTAGGCGTTCAGTTTTTGTGGGTTGAATGTCAGACTATAGAACCTGACGTGCAAGACGTTGAGATGATGAGATAAGCTTGTTGTGCATCATCGAAAGGCAATTTGGGATATGGCGATCGAAGGCTTCATTCTCAGTAATTCCTTGTTCTCCAAAAGTATGTAACAGAAGCAAAGAGGACTTTTGTACAAATTATCTGCCGCACCTCCTTCCGTCCCTTTGAAATCGTTTCAATCTTCTTTCCTCCGTCTCCCACCAACCAACGTCTCCTCACTCCCCTCACGCGTACTAACAACATGGAAGCTGAAATCCAACTCACCCACTAACCCCTTGACCGCATTTAACAGCCTCTCCAGATCCATATGTATGCACCGCGTACTAATCGCCATGACCGCAAATGCTGCGTACCCCGGCTCAGCTATATGTCGCAGTGACAAGATGTCGTGATCCACTGCCTCGAGCTGCTTGCTCAGCTGGTACCCTTGTGGGCTGACGAGGTATGGCGGAAGTGGCTGGCCTGTGGTTATAGATGATGAGAGCAGCGCGAGTAACGAGGTGATTTCGTGCGAGGTGATGCTGGTCTGTGTGGTTAGGCGGCGGAAGTCTGCGAACCATTGGGGAGACGCTTGAAGAGGGGATACGGGCGACAGCATTGGATTCTGGTTGGAGGGCGGTGGAACATCCGCCAAGGTTTGTTGTGGGTAGGGTTCTTCCGAAGTGGACGGGTTAAGAGATGGGTGGGTGAAAGTGGCGGAGGCATAGCCTGTTAGCGCAGTGTAGTTTACGATACTACAACTTATTAGCATATAGCTTTCGCAGATCACGGATGGGTGCTTAAGACGTACTTGGACACATAGCCGATGATTTCTTCGTACTCTTTGCGAGGGAATTTGCCTCCTAGCGGAAACTCCCATTTCACAAATGCGGCATGCGCCTTGAGCCCTTGCAGGGTGAGCATCTGTTTTGCGAACACTTTGTTTCGTGCTTTCACAAGTGCGAAGCCAGGCGATGACTTGTCATTCTCCTCGTCGCCAGTATCGCCTCGAATACGGGCCATGACATGCTCATGCATGATCGAGTACAGGTTGGCGGTCAGATAAAGTGCACCACCAAGCTTCTGTCGCAGTGCAGAGTGTTCCGTGATAGGATATGGAAAGACTGTCCAAAAGAAGGCGACGGCGAGACCACCGACGACCGTTGCCAGTCGATACGGACCCAGCTCATAGATGGGATACGCTGGCTGTCCCGTAGTTGCGGTCGCTGCTCTGACACCAATCTTGCGAACCTGTAGTTCGTATCCGACAATCATGGTCGCGGTGACCACACTAATCAAACCTGCAATCACAAGATCGATGCGCTTTAGAGGTATGTAGAAGCCAAGGGCCACGAAAACAAACACGAAGACCAGTACCCCTGCGGTGTGTTGTCCAGGGATATACCACATGAGCCAGGCAACAATCATGGCAATGGTGGTTCCGACGATACGAAGAAAAAATTGGAACACAGATTGTCCAGCTGTTGGTGTCATGGAAATGGCAATCATGATCAAAGCCCAGACGAGACGCTGTTCGACAAAGAATTGTTGCGTATCTCGGAGGAAGGCAACAATAGCCAGACTCATAGTTGCACACGCTGCTCGAAATCCGAAAGCAGACTCCGGTGATCCCAAGAAATGTGAGAAACCTCGAACGCCGTTGCCGAATTTCTCCCAAGCATTGGCGGGTGGGAGATGCTCAGGGTCTTTCCGACTTTTGAAGGCATCACCCATATATACTGTGGTATTGCTCCGATCGAATCCAGCAATCGTAGTCTCATCGTCTTGGTTCGCGTCCTGATTGCTGAAAATGCTCCTGAGCCACTTCTTGAAACGCTTAGCGCCAGGCATCATCACCTTGTTCTTCAACTTCACATGATCATGTTGATCCGCGAATTTGACGAACTCAATAGTACTGCGACTGATTGAGTTCAGTAAGAACATGATGTACAACAAGACATATAATTGTCGTTGGTCACGTTTCCTGGTGGTGATGCTGGGCAGACGCTTCAGAGCTTCATCGTCTACCGCATCTGAAGAGGAGAAGTAGCCGGAGCCGACCTTGATGCCCTTACTCTGCACCCAATGGCGCAAAGTCGGCTCTTTCTTACCGAAGAAATCGCTGGCCTTCTTCTCTAATGATGTCGCAAAATCGGCATCTCCGGGCTTGACATCACCTCCCTTCGCCTCCTCATCATTTTTTACCTGATCTGTCTTGTACTTCTTCTTTTTTTTCGGTGCGGGTGCCAATCCCAATCGCAATAACACGTGGGCCAGACCATCATCCAGACCTTGGAAGATGTCGTTGAATGGCTCATGCAGATATTGAAACATGTCGTTCCATTCACTAACGGCCTTCGTGCGTTGTTCTTCGTGTTCCGTCTCTTCATCATCGTTGCCCCATTGATTCAGCTCTGCCCCACGTTCAAACAGATCTATGACTGAAGCAAGCCCTAGAACTGGCATCATAAGAGATCGGAGTTGCTTGAAGATAGCCTCCAGATCGTCCGGGCTCAGCTTGCCGTAGGCAATCTCACGTTTCGCGAATGGAAGATCCGCCACAAGCTTGCCATGCAGTTCTTGAATCGACGCCACCATCTTCTTGATCTTCTCGATTTCCGGCTTCAGCCTGGGCTTAATGTTCTTATCTTTGTCATTCTTGGGCTCTGGAACATATGTCTTGCCGAACATGTCCGAATGTTCTAGGCTATGTATGTATGCCTTGTGTGCACCAAGAGTACCGCGAAGCAGGGCAATGTAACCCGTGACTTCTTTCATGACCACTTTGCGACTGGTTACGGGAAAGATGAATAAACTAACACCGGTGGCGAGCCCAAACCCGGCAAGGAAGGATTCCAGGAGACGTAAGATGAAGGACTCGCATTGAGCTGTAGTCTGGAATAAAAAACCATTAGTGGCAGCGACATTGACCTGAATAGCATATATGATCGTCGGAAAGGCGAGTTGAGGGAATTTGGCCTTGACTGTATTGATAGCCCAGATTTGGAAGAAAAGCCAGACCGCAAGCACAGCAGACTGCGAGGAGTTGTAACGTTCAGGAGGCGCCCCGGGAGTTGTAGTGTGTTGTCTGGCCTTTACACCCGACCAGACCATTAACATTGCGATAGCCGACCCAATGCATGTTCCGAGGATATTCATCGTCATAGTTTGAATGAACTTGGCCCGCGGCATAATGCAGAATCCAAGAATCGAAATGATAGCGACAAGATATCCGAGCGTCGTGAATTTTTGCGCAACTTTATCTGCCTGATACATTGAAAGGGCAATCGTGGGAGGTAGAGCGGCCTTTATCATCATCATTACGGTCGGTACATCCAGTCCCAATTTGGTCCATGTCTTCTTGATGAACGATGGCTGCTTCTCCTTCGTCTTGGTCCCATCTTGCGGCTCTTCAGTAAGTGATGCATCTTGTTGATATCCATTCGTGTTTTGGTCCTGCTCCTGACTCAATCTCTCCTTGCCGACCGCTTCCGCATTTTCGCCGTTCTGGTCCGTTGCGATAGTCGCCATTGCACCAGAGTGTCCGTCTCAAAAAGATTGGAACGAAGGGAAGTAAACACTGGGACAGAGGGAGAGGCGTAACCAAGACATGACTTCAATGGCAATCTTCCATCACGTCCGTGTCCGACCCTCCGCACCAGCGCCATTGCGCGCTTTGATGACTATTTCAGCTAGTCCGAGCGCAATGAGGCGTGTCGTCATAGCGCGGACCCCAAATCCATTGATTGACATTGGCTAAGCTACTGCCAAGCTATGGCGGACGGCCCGTCTAGGATGCGTAGTCAGCCGTCGACAGGGTGCAAACGAGGACGTGTCAGTAATCATGCTGGCCTGAAACTCGAGGTCAAGAATTTGTTGCGCAGATGGTGGGAAGCAATGCGATATTTGCAGCAATGTGACCGAGGAACAAATCTACTTCAGGCGCTAAATGATAGATGGATGGTACAACTAACGTTATGCCTACAATTGCCTATAGTACAATCCGCTCAAAACTGTACTTGGGCACCTTTTTACTAATCATCATACCAATCTCACGCTTACTCCTTTCTTCCTTCTTGCTGCCCCGGCCGGCCTTCATCTTCTCGACGCCCATGTCAGGCTTTGCGCCCAAAGGAAGCATCGGAAGCTCGCCGTCTTGTTGGATAACCCTGAATGGCTTGCCTTTTCTTTCCATTGTTGTGCTGGAAGCTTTGTGGCTCTTTGATAATTGAGATGCGTAACGAAGGAACTCTCCAAGAAGTCCACGCATATATCGCGCTTCCCAGAAACCATTAAGCGCAGATGATGTATCTTCCTGTAGGGAACCGATGAGGTCCTCACCAATCTCGGTGTCGGCCGATGTGCCAACATTGGCGAGCCAAGCTCCCGTGCCAATCGCATCCAAAGCGCAACTAAGCAAAGAAGCGATGATAGCTACGGCGTGGTCATCTGGCCCTTCAGTTGACGACTCCATGACCGGGGCACCAATTATGCTGTTGTCATGAATGTCCAAAGACCAGCCTCCGTTCTTCATCTCGAGATGCAAGACACCAATGAGAGACTCAAGTTCGCGGCGAGGGAGCATTGATCGAAGCGTCGAAGTGATACTACGAGGGGCAAAGCTATGCAGCCGTATCAGAGCAGGGCGGAGTGCGTGACTGCGGCTGTCAAGGCCATGGTCAAGCACAGAAAGAGCATGATTGATTTCTTCGGTAGCAGCATCGAGCTCAGAAGTAATGTCAACATCCATGTCATCTTCTGGGGCAGTGGTGCCGTTGGTCAGCATTTTCGTCGTGTCGTCCGTGTCTGGCTGTTCATTGATACTCTGCATGAGTAATTTAATCGCTTGAACTACTTCGCCAACGGGTAAATGCCCGCTGTCGTTCAAGATGGCAGACAGAATCTGCATATCAGGATCAAAATCAACCAGAGCTTTGACAATGTCGCCGTCGATGATTGATGATAAGCGCTCGGCATCCTCAGGCGATTCCTCGAGTAAGGCATGGCGGACAGATGCTGCATTAATTTGGCCAATCTGCAGTAGCCATTGGAAGACGTTCGGTGGGAAAAAATCGATCTTCAGTCGGATTTGAGGATCGAGATCATTTTCAGTGGATTCCATCATCAGAAAGATCTTCTGCAAGGCGTATGAGGCATACTGGCGATATTGTACCTTGCGACCATCAGGTACCAAGCTGGGGGGATTCCATCTTCTTAGGTTACCCTTCGCGTTGTCATTGGGGCTCTCCTCCCGTTCGCTTTCATCCTCGTCGAGATCAAGTGCCATGGCGTCTTCCTTAGGTATACTTGGGCCGACGCCATTTGTCATGGGCCCACCATTCAGTTCGTTTATTTTCATACGCGACAGTTGTTGCGCCCTCTTGCCCTCGATTGGGATACCAAGATTCGCGGCCAAAGTTCTTTCGAATCTCTTGACCTTGCCCTTCGAGGCATAGCGGTCGCAAGTTGCCTTCTCTTCCTGCCACTTCTTCGTTTCACGAGCATTGATGAGTGGTGTACCTTTACCAAGCGCATCGCATAGCAGGGTACTTTCGTGCCTGGCTCGCTTCTGCGTGGAAGATAGATTGAGTTGCATTCCGAGGATTTCATTGTCACGAACAGCGACCACCAAATCATGCTCTGGATAGTAGGCAAGGAGTTGAACGTGACCGTTTCGATGCTCACTTTCTGACTGGTTGAGCTTTCGCTTCTTAGCAGGACTTGCGGCTTCGGAAGCGCCTGTATTGACAAGTGAATGAATTGCTTGAAGCGAGTTGAATTTAGTGTCGAAGACGCGGCATGTTTGCTGCGATGTGGTAAATAGAACATCTTGTGCGACGCGTAAGAAAGAGTCGACGTTGTCCCCAGGGATGTTGCATTCAGAGTACAGCCGTGGTACACTGCCTGACAGGTCGTACGATGCCAGACTTGCGCCTGTGAGGATATGAAGGGTACCACTTGAGGCGTGGAGCGCATATCGGGCGGGCAAATCCGAACCTTTCGGGAGTTTGGCTGAGCTGTGCAGATCCCAAGACACGAGATGCTTGAGCGGAGACAAGGGGGAAGTGTTGAGATCTTGAGCACGTGGCTGGATTTGAATAAGACTGACGATGGCGTTACCAGTTGGATTGCGCCCAATAATGCACAGAACCTGTGTAAGTTCTTGTAACTCGGAAGCATCGTCGGCCGTGGGGTTCAAGACAGAGGCGATGTCCTCTCTGCTTCGAAGTAATCCGCGTGTCACTGCTTTGGCCGTCGTCGTCGAAACATTTTCGATCGATAGACCGACCTGAGTCGTATCCAACTTGGCAACCCACCGAACAGTGTCGAGATCGGCTGACAAGCAGGTGACGTTGCCATCTTCAAATGTAGCCAAGACATCGTGAGTCGTGCCACTTGATGAGCCACTAGAGGTGACAGGGAGTGCATCCAGGGCTATTATGGAAGCGCTCTCAGAAGGAGTGTATGCGGTCTTCACAGTCTCGGTGCTATCGGCCGACGTCTTCTCATGGAAACAGAGTAATTGCGGCTTGTCTGCTTGTGTAGTTCCAGACACACAGACATAGGTGAATCTTTGTGAGGGCCCTCGCGATGAGGACTTTCGGTAGACGGAAAGGGGAGCAAGGGCGAAAGTCGTGGTTGGCGGTAGCGCATACGAAGTGACAAGTTGTGGATTTTGAAGCTTTTTGGTCTTAGTATTGATCAGATGCAGCGCATAGGGTACGTACACTGTAGATGGAGACGCCTTCACCGTCGAGACCCACGGCGACCTCTGTGCGCTTCCTTTTCTTTATGCCGCTGATACTGCAAACGCTTGCAGCATGCGCGCGTCCATTGGTGGATCCTACGGGCTTCGACAGTGTCGCCAGTGTAAAGGGAGCGCCAATTCTTTCAGAGGACGACATGTTGTTTGCCAGACCTGCCCGGAGATGTTCCAAAGGGTCTGCGTGGGTCGTTGCGCGCAAAAGTCGAAGCTTTGGCTGGTTGATGAAAATGTTTGGCAGAAAATGGGGCGGTCGGGCAGCGCGAAATCTTGGCTGAAGCTATGGGCTCTCCCGAGGTTGTACCGATGTAATGGGGCAGGCGCGTCTGGTCGCGTCTTCCTGACGTCGCGTAGGCGATCCCAGGTAATTGTGAACGTCGTCTGTGACCATTGACCACTCCACCAACCTCAGCACCTGTTGAAGCAAACCACCTTCCGGTGGTCCCACTATACGGCTGTATTCTCGCTTTGCATCCAGGCTCAGAATAATGCTCCGGTAGCTGTCGTGCAGTAAATGGCTCTCACCGCGGTGCAGCCTGCAATGGATCATGAGAAAGCCCAGAACGTGCATCCTTTCTTCTCCAAACCATTGCGTACATGACTTACTCCCTATTGCTTGTGTTGGGCTGACGTGCAACTAGACAATCATGGACCGCTCGCAGTCATATCCTCCGACCACCCGGCCACGAACGACCCCAATGACAATCATGACAGCGACTACGCGCCCAATGCACAGCCAGCACGAGCACGCAAGAAACGGGTACGCAAAAGTGTCGATGTAAAGGAGAATATCGATGGGAGTACTCGGAGTCAAACATCTTTGGAACAATTCACGCGATCTGTCGGAAATAAACCTGACTTCCTAGCCACGGCAAATGATGCGGTGGACACCATACTGGAGGAAGATGTCGACACAGACCGTATGAAGCGACAAAAAACTACGTCACCAGGATCTGTACATGATCTAACGAACGGTTTGCCCAATCTAAACAGGCAAGAGCGGGTGCAGATTGAAGCACAACCGGTCGATGAGGGTATCACGCAAACAATTGCAACTACACAGCCCGAGGATGAGAGCACGAAAGAGGTCCAAGCCGGTGTTGTCACGCCTAAGAAGCAGATTCAGGTCACCAAATCTGGCAAACTAGTTTCGAGTCCGCCAAAACCGATTGCAGAGCCCTCGAGTCCTCCCAAAAGGAAGCGAGGACGCCCGCCGGCGAAGATACAGTCTCCTCCTACCGTAACTATAATCAAATATGGGTCGGACACCGACAGTAGAAAGTCACTCGGCGAGAAGATTGATGCTATCTTGAATAGTAAAAAGCCAATCACTAAACGGTCCACAAGTACCAAGAAAGGGCCCGCCAAACCACCGCAACCTCGAAAAGTTACGCATCCTTTCTTCGTCGGTAAACCTGCACCTAAGGTGGACGACTCGCAGGCAAAACCCTCTGCAAACGCGCACCCATCCACACCACGAAAGACTGCCGTGACTCCTGGAAAACTGCTGGCCGAGGCGCACAGAGATCGTTCTCCCCCACCAGTGCCATCTTTCGGTTCATTGGGACGTAGCCGGGCTCCGAAGCATTCGGGACAACATGACGCCATGTGGCCTACCAAAGGAACTGCCCATGTCCGCAATTTGAGCACTGATAGGGACACTAAAACACATTTGAGGCCTACGCAACATACTTCACTCCGCCACAAAAAGCTCAAGAATCGTGTGCATGCACTCAGTGACGAAGAGGACATCATATCGAGACTAGCCAAGGATGTCGCTGGCTTGATATCTACTCAACGGAGGCAGGTCCAGCTGGACTTCAGCCCTCCTGGAGACGTCCGTCTACCCACACGCTTACTTACCACTGGCCATGAGATACAACAAAGAGTCTGTGAGCAATTGCAAGCCAAAAATTTACTGCCACACGAGCGATCCTCAAACCATAATGCTGCGCATCCCGCCGTTACTTCTCTCTTTGCAGACATCGAGCATATCCTTACCCCTTTTGACCAGGGCCGATGCGAAGCACAAACCTGGGTGCAGAAGTACAGCCCCAAATGTGCCGCGCATGTCCTCAACGCTGGCTCAGAAGCAGAAGTACTGAAAGACTGGTTACAGAGCCTGACCGTCATGGCAGTCGGCGGTGCACAGACTGCGATCAAGGTAGATCCTGCTGATGCGAAACGCCCTCCCAAGAAGAAGCGCAAGAAAGATTTTGACGACTTCATTGTTTCGGACGACGAAGATGACGGAGAAGATATGGTACCAATTCCGGAAAAGGGAGATGCCGTGCATACCACATCTTATCGGATACCGCGATGGACCAGGAATAAAAACGTGGTCGTCATCAGTGGGCCACATGGGTGCGGCAAGAGCGCCACGATATATGCCGTTGCGAAAGAGCTTGACTTCGAGGTCTTCGAGATCAATTCAGGCACACGCCGTTCAGGCAAGGACATCCAAGATAAGGTCGGGGACATGACGGGGAACCATCTTGTAAACCACAAACGGGCAGAAGCATCTACGAAACAAGAGCAACCCAACATCGGAGACGACGAAGGAGAGCAAGATGATACTGCTATGCAAAAGGATATTGACAGTGGACGGCAAGGTACCATGACGGCATTCTTCAAGGCAAGACCTACCACGAAAGTGGGCTCAAAAGAAAATTCGAAGACCCAGGCGGCACAGGTACACACGAAACCAAAAGCCGCAGCCCAGGCAACCTTGACCAACCTTGAATCGCAATCAAAATCGCAGAAGCAATCCTTGATTCTCTTCGAGGAGGCTGACATACTCTTTGAGGAAGACCAACAGTTTTGGGTGCAGGTCGCAAAGCTAGCCGCACATTCCAAACGGCCGATTGTTATTACCTGCAATGACGAGCGACAGATACCCCTTCAAGACCTGCCACTAGCGGCAGTACTTCGATTGGATCAGCCACCAATAGATCTTGCTACGGACTACTTACTCGTTCTTGCTGGCAGAGAAGGCCATGTAATTGACCGCCACGCAGTAAGTAACTTGTACAAAGCCAAGGGCTATGATCTTCGCAGCAGTATCACTGAGCTGAACTTCTGGTGTCAAATGTCGGTCGGTGACAAGAAGGGCGGCTTGGAATGGCTATATCAGCGATGGCCACCAGGAAAGGATGTCGACACTCAAGGTCGGCTGCTTAGAGTTGCTAGTGAGGGCACCTATCAGTCTGGAATGGGATGGCTGTCTCACAATCTTTTCGAAAGTGGAAGCAACGCTGCTTTCGATAAAGAAGAGGAATTGCTCAACCAGCTATGGGTTGATTGGGACGTCAGTCCGGCTGACTGGGAAATGTCCGCGTCTCCTATCAACCTCAGCGACCAACCTAGCGACCTGATCAGCCTGGAGCGTGTAGACGCATTTGCAGATGCGCTTAGTGCGGCAGATGTATTCTGTCGTGTCGGTCTGCCCTCGTATGAGCCTCACGATGAACCTGCTGATCCTACCCTGCCACCCATTTTCGGCAAGTCGCGTCTAAGTTATACACTTTCTGCGCCTCTTCTCCAAGCCGATCATAAATCCGACTTCCTACAGCTCGACACGTCCATCTACACGCATACGCATTTGCTGGCTCACCGCGCATTCCCAGTCTCAGCACACTCCTCCTCTACCTGTCCCAGAATCATAACAGAAGATGACTATGCTCAAGGGATTCTTGAGATCAAAGAGAGTCGGGAGCAGGAGAACCAGCTATCACGACCTGACTATTCTCAGGCCTTTGACGTCATTGCAGCACTACCAGACCAGACATTGCTTGAGCGAACATCGTTCAATCTCACACCGTCCTCTTTCGACCGCACTTTCAACATCATCACGTTGGATCTAGCTCCATATGTACGCAGCATTGTCGCGCATGAGCATGTCCTCGAATCCCAACGGGTCCGAATATCGAATCTCCTTAGCGTAGGAGGAACCGGTAAACGGGCAAGGACTACAAGAGCTAGTAGGGTGGCATTAGAAGGCGGCGTCCGAGAGACCAAGCGACGAGACAGGTGGTTTGACTCAGAACTCGACTTTGGCTTGGTAATGGCCACTGCTGGACAGGGCTGGGCCGGCATGGGTTGGAGAAGTGAGGAAGAAGGTAACGAATCAGGCAGCATGACTGGCACCCAGGAGAGTCTTCCTGGCAGTCAAGATGTCTCGGTGCAGGACATCCAAGAGGAGGGAAGCATAATGGACACGACTAATTGACAGGACCACACATTACATTGCATTTCACAAGGCATACATTCTGGCATCTGAGTCGTACTTTGAGCGCAGCATCGTCATCTCTAGCATATACAAGATGAATATGATAGAGTATATACAACAATACATAAACATTCAGTGCGCATGATGCTTGCCGAGTTAGTGGCTTTCATGTTGCTACCGGATGTCTCTCAGCTGGTACTCTTTGGGTTTCAGCCACCTCAGAGCATAGACCAGCTTTTTCAAATCATGCCTTTCCTGGCACACATGTGACCTCACGTGCGAAGCAGCATGTCAGGAAAGAGTGAGACGCTCGGGACGCTCGGCAGTGAGGCAGTCCAGCTGGACTGTGTCCCAGTTCAGGTACCATGTTTTGATCTCGATCCATTTTACTAACTAGACTATCAAGAGCAAAGAAAAAGCGCGTTTGCGTGACAAATAACCCCGCGGTCCAACTCGACGATCCTCAGCGCTCGCTCTCAAAACTGCTATCGACAAACAAAGACAAGAAATTGTTGTTACATATGCATTCGAATTGATGATGGGTACTAATATAGATATCTCTGAAATTCAACGCAACGCAAAAGTGTAAATGCAGCAATCGCATCTCCCTCGCATCTAAACATCTTACAGCGCAGCATTTCGTCTTCCCATGTCCAACACCTCGCTTGGCACCGTGCTTCGCGTGCTGAACCTGACTTCCGTGCCCGGGTGCGCTTTGAATATCGGCGCCGTATCCACCGTGTCATGTCGTTGATGCTTGGTGCTCTTGACATCTTTGGCATCTGGACATTTCGGCACGGGTGGCATCTCAGGTACATTATCGCCATCGTCCGAGTACGTCGTGCTCTGCGTCATGCGGAACTGCTGCTTGAGGCGCTGTTCCTCGACGCGTGTAGATTGCTGGTTTACCCACGAGTTGATGGTGCGGAAGCGCGGGACCGACGAGCGAGTTGTGATGAAACTATCGCGACCGAGCGCTGATGCTGCGTTGACTGTGTCCCGCGATGGGTCGTGTGGGGTTTGAGGTGCGTTGGAGTTGGTCCAGCTAAAGCGGCTAGCCATGGCGCCGCCGAGGCCGGGGCGTTGAGAGATTGAGGGCCGGTTAGAGAGGAATTGCCGGAAGGTTGGGGGCGCAGGAAGCGCGGAGCCTTGACGGGGAGGGTCGACGTAGTCCAGGGCTTCTTCTTCGTCGCGCAGTGACCGCGTGTCATGGGTCGAGTCGCTGCGTCGTGTGTTTTGGATGGGGAGAAGAGGTGAAGATGGCGTGGCACTGATGTCTCGTCGATGTGAGTTTTGCCGTGCAGGTGCGTTTGCAAGGACAAAGCTCTTGCCTGTAGAGTTGTTCCTGTTGATTTCCGTGGGGTTGAAGCTGTGCAAGTTAGCATTTTAAGGGGTTGAGTATTGCTGTTACACGTACCTGTTACTTTGGGCTAGGGGGTGCAGTGGTGTTTGTGTGGAAAGCGAGCCGGATCGTGAGCCAGCAGCAGCTGGCCGTGGCGGGTATACACCTTTCCCAACATACATGTCGTCGTCAAAACCTTGTTTCTGGTCCGTGTCATACTTTGGGGGCAGTGGCGGAGCGCTTCTGCCTCGAAAAGAATCTTGGCTCCTTCGCAAAACATCGGAAAACGTCAGGCCACGCTTGCGCATGGTGTAGAGGCCCAAAACAATCATTACAAGGACAATAGTCGCACCTTTGATATGTTAGTGATACGCTCTTCTAAGTACAAGTGCCCGCGACATTACGTACCAATCGAACCCGCAGCAATAAGCAAATGCTCAGTGCCCTGGGAGATTCCTCCTTGACGTTCGCCCATCGAAATGGTCTCAGAAGGTGCATCAGATGATACGCCGGCAGTTGGGGCTGGACCTTTGTTCGCAGGTGCGCGATCTGTAGGTTGAGGCAAGGCCGTGTCGATTGCAAACTGCCTACGTTAGTTTCTCCTATTGCGTGTGGTCATACATGCTCTTACAGCAGGAGTGCGCGTAGGAACAGAGCTTGTCAGAGTAAAAGGACGTTTCGTGGGTGTAGCACTTGAGAAGTCATCCTCGTAGTCGCTGTCATCATCACTCTCAAGCTGGATATCGGTCGGGGTGGGCGCTTGTCGTTTTGCGTGAGAACGTCGGAAGATGCGGTTCGCGGTTCGCGTTGGAGGTTCGATCCGGATTTCAACAGCCTCTCGTCCACCATCAACACCATCCCTCTCAACAACGACAGATTTTACACGATCCTCCCCCCCACGACGCCATGAAGCAGGCATTGCGTCCAAAGTTCGATCGTATTCGGTAGGGTGGACCCCTCGCAGTCCTACAGCCGCTCAATTGTTGCACCAAGATACATCTGCAAGCCGGCCAGCGATGTTGATCCCCGAGTCCAGTGAGAATACGGTCCCAAGCCTGCAAGGACCGTTGCGAGTTGTTGTAAATGAATGTAGAGGGCGAACAGGAAGGAAAAGGTATTAGCAACAGCAGCCCGCTGCGGAACGAAGGACAGAAAGAACGAAAGTCAGCAGAGACGCAGCAAAAGGCTAGGCGAACGCTGAGGACGAGACAAGTTCATGCGACTGGGAGATGGTCCATTTGAGATGCCGCATGAATGACGCTAGTGGTGAGTCGCTACTGGTCCCATGTCAGTTTGAGGTCTAGATACAGGCGTGAATGAACGAGCAAAGGGGCACAATTAGCACCCGTATGAGCATGACGGTAGCCACATGTAGCAGCTTTGTGCAAGTTCACAAGCATAAATCTACCAAATACGGTAAGCAGCTCATCTCATGGAGCAAATGTGGGTTGTCGATCGCGAGAGCATGTCTTGGAGTTGTCTCAGGGCGCCATGGAGGCGTTTCAGCATCCGTTTGGCTTAGCCCCAAGTAGCAAGGTAGCCACAGGGGCACATTGTGAGACCTTTTGACGACTTTGCGATAACTGGGCTGGCCTGGCATCGAAATCACGGTTGTGCACTCCAGTACCGTGCAGCCGCACACCCTCAGCGTTCCCCGCAGAACGACCCATGAGTAACAAAGGAGATTGCGGATATGCCTTCCGCGGAACCGGACTTCGCTTGTGACCACAGCAGCGCCACACATGCAGCGCCAGTTACTGCGCCTCTGAATGGCGCATTCGTCCGCTCGGATCTTACTGAACCTTCGGCAACGCGTCACAGCGGCATCGGAGTTTTTGAAATGCGGTACCCACGTTCCATCTCTTCGCACGAAGCAAGGAGGACTGCCTGTGAGGCATGGAAGAAATACGAGTTCGTTTGCGCCATATTTTTCGGGCTGCAATGTGGTCTCCTACAGGCGTTCGCGGCGGTGCGAAGCGTCCAGCCTTGAAGACAACCTTGAGAGTCGCCCAGTGTCGCCCAGTGTACCTACGGTCATACCTAGATCGACAGCTGCTGCTCACAGCTCGGCAGGGCTGATGATTTTTGAGGATAGCGTGGCTTGTGCTTGGCCGTTGTTCAGTCTCTAAGAAGCCGATGTAGCCGGTCAACTCCGCAGCAGCTGCTCTGTTTGGTTGAGGCTGAGCGCAACGCGAACGTTCGTTGGGCGCTGCGCCCTCCAAGAGGCGGTGGATAGGCTCGGTCATCATCGATGGCTGAGCCTGGCCGTGAAGAAGTATAAGTAATTCATTTGCCTGCTGTCAGTGTGGCGTGTTGTTCCTCAGAGTTCACATTCGTCTTCATCGACATCTTACGTCAACCCCGCCTTCCAATTACCCCTCATCAACCTCAATACAAGAGCTGTTACTCAATTCTTATTCTGCATCACCAAACCTACGTATTCATCATGTCCGGCCCTTACGATCAATACAACCAGTACGGCGGCCAACAGCAGTATGGTCAGCAACAGCAGTACGGTCAACAGTATCCTTCTCAGTCCCACAGCCCCTACCCGCCCCAGCAGGGCGGATATGACCAGAGTGGCTATCAGCAGCAGCAGGGCTACCAAGCCCCGCAGCAGACATACGGTGGCGATCAGTCTGGTTACAGCCAGCAATACGGTGCACCCCAACATGGCGGTTTCCAGCACGGTCAGCAGGTAGCTCCATATGATCAACAGCAACAGCAAGGGTATGTCTACACCGGAACATTAATTTCTGGAAACATTCCTAACCCTCAACACAGACAATATGCACAGCAGCAAGGCGGCTACCCGGGCGCTCAACCCTCAAACCAGTTTCCTCAGCAGGGCCCCTACCAAGGCGATCAATACCCTCAAGGTCACCAGCCACAACCTGGCCAGCCCGGCTATGGACCTACTGATCCTAACAATCAGGCGGAGGGCGACCGAGGCTTGATGGGTGCTCTTGGCGGTGGAGCTGCTGGATACTTTGGCGGTAACAAGATGGGTGGCCACGGTATCATGGGCGCACTAGCTGGCGCATTCATGGGCCACAAGCTCGAGGACAAAGCCAAGGATCACCGCAAGCATAATAACGGTGGCTGGTAATCCTGGTGATGTTTCTGGTTTCCTTTGTTCTGGGTGGTCAAACTGAAAGGCGTTTTTGGACAACCTCACGGTATTGGATATTTTTATTACACGACAATTATGACTTCAAAATGTCTAACATTTCCATATCACTCAGCGTTTGTTCTAATATCGCACTGCGCTCACATTCACTGCTCCTTAACGTTTACACCATGCACTTGGAACTCCTCTGTGCTTCACACCGACAAATTCAAAACAGCATCTCCACAAACAGTCCAGGACTCCCCATTTACCAAAGAGTCAGTACGGTTCCTCGAATAGCACCGGCAGCTTTGTCCAGAACATCATAATATCGGCCACGGCTCAAGCCAGAGAAACCAAACGCCCAGAAAATCACGCCACAGCACCATCGCAACACCTCATCGCAGCCAACATGCGCCTCCACCATCGCAAACACTCGAGTCCGAATCTCCGAAAAACTGATCTACCATCGTAGAAACAATCCCACTCGCATGCTGCGCTTCCATCCGTCGGTGGGCCTCGAAACAACCTCGGAAATTACTCGAAGCGGACGCTGAAACACGACCCGTTTACGCGATGCCGCGTGGCGCCAACAGCCAAACTCAATTCTCGACGTTAACACGAGAACAGGACTAATTAGGAACATTTTTGTTCCTTTCGCGCTGATGACGACGACTGCATAAAAACAAATATACGAGATTCATTGAGTGCTTTAGCGGCGTGATCTTCACTAAAGCAGGTACCCGTCGTTTGACGATTGTGCGGACGGGAGGCTGGTTTCACGGGAGGCCGGTAAGGTGTCGGCATGATGCTGCCGTCGGAGCGATCACGAACTGACGTTTGTGATGTTTATGATTGACACTAGTGTGTTTGAAGGGATTGAGGTAGATGGTTCGAGGTGATAAGCATGGGGGGGGGAAATCTGATCACATACTTGAGGACGGGGGAGGTGCTTGTTCACGAGCTTCGGGTTGAAGCAGTAAAGATCTTGGTTGTATTATGTTTATGGAGCGTCTGTAGTGTGCTCATGCACATGTTGCGCGGAGTAGCTCTACTATGTTGGTGGCGGCGCTACGGCGTCTGAGATGTTCTTGGACGCAGTGATGGTACGTTGGGTGTAGAGTACATGTGCTTCAAGAAGCGCGATAATTGAGATACATTGACAGACTTCACCAGGCTGACAAGTTTCATCGTAGCTCGGTGTTGAGGTCCTCCTCATCAATCTTAGCGCAGGGGAACGTACAATGTAGCTGTCGTTCCTGTTCGTCAATTAGCTGATGCTCAACACAATCATTCCTGAACACGCTTACCCTTGACCCAACAAACGACGCAAAGGTATTGTCCCACGCGCCTGTCTTACAATACGCCTCGATCGAATTCTGCCCTTCCTCGCTCGAAAATCTCACACCATCATGCTCACACCTGACCTCATCACTCCCATCTTCGCCCCGAATGGTGAGGTTCGTATTATCCAGCAGACCCTCCACGGCAAAGACCTGTCGATCCGAGATCAAAGAGTAGCTATTGCGCGCAACAACAGGCCTCAGCGCCGCGATGTCGATGACGATACCATTTGAGTGGTCTTGCAGCTCATTGAGCTGGATGTAGTTTGTTTTTGTATCCTTGTTCTGGATCTGCTTATGCCAGAGCGAGAAGGTGCACTTATTGGCAAGCGTTGGATCGGTAGGCTTGTAATGCGAAAGGCGAAATTGAGGAACAGAGAGGGCGCCGATGGATGTGCTGAGGATGAAGAATATAGAATAGAATACGACCAGCGCGTTGTGCATGATGGGTGGTTGAGATATGGTTGCTGTGGAGTTGTTGCTGAGCAGTGCAAGGTCGATCTCAAGAGTAAGGAAACAGATAATGGAAAGTTGGATACACAAAGTGACTCGGCCTGCGGACTGCTTTGTTCTTCACTTCTTTATGATTTTGCAGCCTTGCTTCGCCGCAATACGCGCTGAGATGTTGGAGCGTTCTATTCCTGCCACGACCCAGAGATGCGGTTGTCGTGCCTCATGCGGGGGTGCGGCGCGTTTGCGTCGGGTAAAGTACATGTGCGGCGGCAACGTCGACTGCTCAACACAGGATTCGCTGGATAAACAACTTCGAAGGAGGCGTAGACGCGGGACAATTTTGCGTTCGCGGGCGGGAAATGTGCAGGATGAGCAAAGATGTGTCGTTCGGTCTCCGTACGGGATGTTCCTAGCATTGTACCTTGCCTTGTTGTGACTTGGCCACATAGTCCACTGTATCTCCCTTGCTCAAGTTTTTGATGCGAGATATCACCTGCTTTAATGTCCTCTTCGAAGTATGGGACTTGCCTTGGTTTTGCACGATAACCTGAGCGACGTTATGTCAAGCAATCGTAATGTCACTGCTGAGATATGTTGATGTATCTTATGATCTTATGATAGAGACAGCTAGTGTTCAATACCAGAATTCAAGGTCTTGAAGGGTGAGCTTTCCCAAGTTTCGTGGTGCGAAATTTGTCCCATCGGACTCGAAGAACTCCAGGATGTCAATCTGCCTCCAAAAATCCGGTCAACAAAAGCCAAAGCAGAATGCAGTACATACATCGAATCTTCGAAGGAAATGCGGAATTCAGACTTCGGATTTTGTTTTCCTTTCAAGAATTCAGGTCAGTTTCGATGACACATTGATGACATGAAGCCTCAGACTTCTGGGTTCCAAATTATGTTTGCTGACCTCCATGTCTGAATAAGAGAGTCGATGTACATTAATTTCGATCACTGTGTGATTGTCATGAATTAATGCTTCAAGTCCAACGAATGAGTCCCATAATTCAAATTCGAAGTATCAAATCTAGCCCCCCCATATCCCAACAAATTTCTTCAGATTTGCAATTCCAACAACCGTAATCAGCGGTTCCCAAAGCGCCATGCATCCCTGCTCCTAAACCACTCCATGTTACCCTGCGGCTCCACTTTCTTCCCGCACTCACAGCATTTCATAACCCTTCCTTCCTCCTGGCACCTACACGAGTCTTCCTTCTCCTCCTCCATCGGCGACATCATCCTCTCCTCCAACCACACTGATAGCTCTTTGTTCGAACACCCACACACCCTAGCTACCTGCACGCCCCTCACTCCCAAAAGAAGTTTCAACACGGATGAATCGCACCCATCAAACATGTTCTGCCCGACACGTATTTCAAGGAACTCAGCGCCCGAGAATGCAGCTGTCGCTTGCGCCATGGTGAAGCGCGGATCTGTATCGAGGCGGATGGATAGTTGCCAGCGCTTGATCTTCGCGAGAACAGATGGGTAGAGAACTGGTTTCGCTGAGGAAGTAAGATGCGGCAAAGAGGTGAGGAGGGACACGTGGGCATGGAAGACGTGTGTTGTGTAGAGGAGGTCGGTAGCTTCTTCGTGGATACGGCGACATGTGGATAGGATGGCGGGGTGGAGTTCTGGACTTTCAACGTTGGCCGGGTGGTTTGGTGGATGCATTAGGTCCTTAATGCTTGGGGTGCAGGGACAGAGAAGCTCTTCGTAGATTTGATTGCGGAGTTCAGCTGGGAGGCGGAAGAAATCCGACTCTTCTTGCGGGTCGACTTTGCCGCTGGCGAATAGAATTCTTCGTTCTGTAGGTGACATGATATTGTCTTGTGGTGGTTGAGGTTTGGCAGGCGTCATTGGGAGGTCTGATGAATGAGACGAGATGCCAAAGGGATGGGTTACAGTCATATTTGCGGGTGACTGGTGTAATGGTGTGTTGAAGTATGCCGCGTAGTAGTATGCTGCCATGCTGGATGATTCTGTCCTTCTGGCGATGCAGTATTTCAAGGCTCGATATCTCCGATGATGAGGCGGAACTCAAGCAGACCCGATTTGATGTTTCGAGATTGCGAAATTTATGTGTACTCGAGCTTTGAATACTAGTCTTGACCAGTACAGAAGCTATCGTGATATATCGTCCAAGTCGGGTAATGCACGTTATCGGATCGTTGTTGTGTCAATTGATAATGTATTGATGATGCTGACGTACAGAGCCTCCTCTTCGCCCTTATATAGTAGGAGCGATGAAAATAAGATCGGAGCACAATATGTCGATGCGTGACTCTGCGCAGTATCACGTTGTCCCTGGCCATCGTCAGTGATCGAGTCGGGCCGATTCATGATAACGTGAGGGGACGGGTGAAGCAGCGCCACATTGCTGGGCACATCACACCACATGCTTGCGGGTAAACTAGGAACGGGACGAGGGCCATTCCATGTCTTTGTTACTGCATCGAACGCTCGCCTGTTATCTAAACAATTTTGCAAAGTGCGTCCTCAAGTATTAAGAACACCATACTTGCCTGCATTCTATTGTAATAAATTCAGCGCATTGCCTATCTAGCATAGCTATTGGAACAGTTTTGGCGCATTGTGATAGCTTATTGAATATCTCTTACTACTGATGCAAAACGTTAATCAAGGACTGATTCCACTCAAGACGGGATTGTGTTCCTAGATTTAGTGAGTACTAGGCACCTGCGTTGAGTCGTATCTTTACTATCTCGTTCTCTCTATCATGACATGACCACAACCACTACACGTCTCGTCTCTGATCGCATTCTAATAGCTCTTGCGGCCAGCACTTGGCTGCAGAGAATCAATCTGCGCCATTGTAATGCGCTTTCGCTCTCAAGGTCGTTGCTTCCATCATTCTCCCGAAAGCGCAAGCTTATGATCAGTCTCCTAGAGTTTTGGAATTAGTCGCATCAACCCGCCGGCGGCAGTGGACAAATTCCTCGCCTGGTCCAATATCGGCAGCTCTATGGGCGACATCGTGCGCGAGTACCAAGCAACCGTGTGTTATGAACATGCTCGTATGTGATCACAACATCTCGAAAGAGTTGAGTGATAAGGGGCTTGTAGAAGTCTGTAGGGATCAAAGGCTGCCTATTTGATGACATGGTGGGGAACCAGATTACGGTACCTAATATCCTTTGGCCAATCCCAACCCCAAGTACCTCGAAGTACACCTCTTCCGATCGAAATATCCAAAACGGATCATCCAGCATCCTATGCATTTTGTGAGTTGGTCTGTGGTAAATCCCAACAGAACAACATTCACCGCTCCATCGTCACGCAGTGGCGTGATCAAGTCGCTTTCTCCGAGTGTTCTCCAGACGAAGCGCAACACAATACACGGGCTTGTATCTTCAGACGAGCATTTCGAACTGCCAACGAGGGTCATCGCTGCAATGTTGACAGGGAGAATGAGAAAGTGTATTCTCGTGGATGGGCTGATGGAATGAAGCAAAATCCTGGGCCTGCTCGGGAAATGCCGGGTACTGGGAGGAATAAGTCCATGTTGACGACCATATCTTTGTATTATGATCGATACTCCATACATGCCTGCGCATCATAACATTTTTTCGGTCCTGATATGTTGTATCTCCATCCATGGGACAAGCTTCTCAAGCACCTTCGCCGTCATTCAAGATCTGTTACCATCCTCTTGACAAAGCTTGCAGATAAACGAATAAGCCCCTACTCGAGATACCATGCCTCTAAGCTTCGCCTTTGACTTTGCTCTTCCTCATGAATGACACCAACTTCCTTTCATACAATCGCCCCCATAAACCCAACGGCAACACCGACTCCGACTTCCCATCCTACACCCTGCGTCGGCGCAGCTCCTACCGCAATCACCTCCGTCTTTCCCACGTCCCCCGAGGCCAGCGTTCCCATACCGATCTCTCCCCTTCCAGGCCGTGGGGCAGGACTCATTGAGGGAAAATGCAACGTTATCGTTTTGGGTACCCATGTCCTTGATGTACTGTTGATCCAAGTCTCAACCCACTGAGTGGTTGTATACTCCGACTCGACGCCCCAGGCCAGGCCAGACGTTGTGGAGGATGTAGAAATGGTCGTGATGGTAGGCGCTACTGGGATCGTGGAGATGGCGCTGAGTGCTTGAGAGGGGTCTTGTCGGAGTCTGCGCGTGTCAGATCAGCAACTGGTACTTTGGACAAGAGCAAGAGTGGAAGCTCACTCGAGAACATCTGACGTGATTCTCAGCGTTTCGATTGGAGCTTGCGATGTAGGAGCTGAAGCGGGTTGCGGTGGTAGGGGAGGTGATGCATTATTCGCAGACGCAGCGCGCTGGAATAGAGATCCAAAAACGAGAGCGGGAAGTAAAAGTGTAAAAGCTGTATATTGCCGCATTGCTATGGTTTCAAGTCGCCACCAAAGTAGCTGCACTACTCCTATCGTCCTAGATATCGCGGAACCAGAAAGGCATGGGTTATCGTCCCAAGTAAAGGTGTGATTTCGACCCACGAGACAATGGCAGAACGAAGAGTGAAACAAAGATCGTCGAGTGTATAACGCAAGACAACACGAGGAAGCCGTACAGCAAGCAAACAAAGGTGTCAGCTTCTGCAGGTTCAACGGTGCTACAAAGCGCAACAGCCACCTTCAATCTTCACCCATCACATGAAGCAAGAGCCGTCCACGGGTAGCCACATCTCTTGTGTATTTGGAACTACCGATCATTCCACATGCATACTTGCACCTCGTCATCTTGTCGAAGCGCCCGTCGACGCTTCCGTGGTACGTGAGTCTTCGGTATCTCCCCTTCAACTCCGAGGCGATTGTGCGTCGGCTTCAAGGGACGGACAACATCTACACAGATACACGTGTGAGAGGTTGCAACATGATTGGCGTCTCCTTCAATCAGTGGTTCGATAGCGTGTTGTCGACATATACTGCAGAGTCGTGTTGGAAGAGTCGGGTTGCAGTTGTAATGGTGAGATCCAAGTGCAACAGCCCCGGTAGACGACTCCACGTCCTACCGACGACTCAACGCAATGCAACAAAAAGAGTACACATGCATTCCAGCCTCCCCGTCCCTCCCTCCATTCTTCGAACGTTCCACAGACCAGAACACAGCGGTCCCAGCCTCCTCCCGAAGGAAAGTCAAGCCGCTCGTCATACCTCCCTAGTCCATCTTCTGCCTAGCTCGCACACACTAAACAAAGCTTGTGGCTCGCCACAACCCGGCTGCGGCGCTACGTTGGCGCTGTATGCAGGCTCGGAGAATTTTATTTGGCGTAGTGCGGAGTAAACACAATAGCTTTGTTTATGCTCTGATGTCGCAATTGGAGATACGCGACGAAGCTGCGAAGTGCAGTCTTGAGCAGTGGCAGTACGAGCGATGAAGATAGTCTTGCCAATTGGTGTCTGTCTGCTATTTACGGTACTATGTCCACAATTTTCTTGTACATTGTGTTCGCTCGTACAGTATCTGTAATCACGCACCTGACAAACTCATCCTTATTATGACGATGATCTCAATAGTTCTCGAGCCGAGTCGTACCCCCTGTAAATCGTGGCGATATATTTCCAGACCTCGTCTATTTGAAGCGTTCTTTCCGAGCGAGGAAGTAATAAACACACTTAAAGTGTAGCATATCCGCCATTGCGTGCGTGCTTCAGACAAGGACATGGGCAGGCTGTCACTATACTGTATGGATCATGCTCAATCTCAATATGTGGGGAAATCGGACAGCAATGCCATATCGCGATTACCGCATCGGCCGGGCGACGAAGGGCGCGACTATGGTGTCGTGCCTTGTCCAAGGAGAAGATGCGCCGAAAGAATCACACGTGCTTGATCGAACTGTGGTATAATTATCATGTTTTGAACTCTTTTGTTGGGTATGATATGTTCTTCAAATCTTCCGCTTTCGCGAAAAGATGACTCCGCCAGACCAGACCGCGCATTCAAGCCCAGTCTGTCTATCTCCCCTCCTACACTCTTCAACCGCCGATGCGGCAAGTACACACAGACCATCTCGCTCTTCAGTTGACACTTCTCGACGAAAAAAGAAAATATGATGTGCAGACGCACGAGTGATGATATCGTAAGATAATAGCTGCTGGACAAAGAAGCGAACGAAAAATCCCAGCTTTCCGTCGACTACGCGACGAAAGAGTGGTAGTAAGAAACGGGGGTATTTACAAGGAGTAGAATTTAGACACTACACGGCTGGTACGAGGCCGGAAGAGTTGTATAATGAAAGGTGGTATCCAGAACAGGATCCAGCAGCTGATGGGGAAGAGCGCAGACGAAGGCCGCCAAAGTATAACATACAAAGCCAACAAGCCCAGTAGTGTGTGAGATGCAGCTTGATGAATCGCCAGAAATAACTCCGCCACCAGGTGTCATGTGCTCGTGAGGTTCGAATCGAAGGGATTCGCGTGTACGGTGTGAGTCGATGAGAACAGATGGAGGCAGATGTGGTGGCTTGAAGTACTCAATTACATGGTAGTGCTGGGCCGCTACCATGATAATGAGCAGCTCAGCAAGGTGACTAGCAACGGGACGGCGAGAGACAACGATGGCAACACAAATCCGTTCGCTGCGCTCATGTACGTAGTCTGTCCGGGCGTCATGTCCTTCTGGTGCGAGAAGAAGTAGGTTTTGGCTCCTTCCTTCTTGGTCGCGACATCAGGAGCAGAGTCCTGCGACGGGATGGCGCAGACCTTTGCGGGATCGTAAGTTGGGCATCGTTTCTTGTAGTCGTTTTGCGATCTCTCTGTGTCCGTTGAGTTGAAGTAGCCTTTCAAGTATGAAATGGTCATGACCGTGTCCTGCTTAGGAGGACCAGCTGACCACTTATCGTCGCCATTGCTCCAGTGGTTGAAAAAGATGCTGCCACCCTCCGTCGGAATGTTCTCGGTCATCTCGTGCAAGACTTGGCCGTCAACATAGAATGTTACCCGGTCTTTGGTCCAGTCGAAACGGTACTCGTGGAACATGCCGTCCGGGCGAAAAGGTAGGTGCTGAACCTCGAAACCAGCTGTGCCGGAAGCGTCGTAGCCATGGGAGACGGATTCGGGTGTTTGCAAAACAAGATTGACTGCGCCTTGCGATTGATTGAATTGATGTGAAAGGAACTCCATGTCGATTTCCTGAGAGTTATTATGGAACTACGAATTGTTAGCGCAGTTCATCTTGCCATTGGTAGGGCCAATCATACGAAAAAGAAGGCGCCGCATGTCCCGGATGAGTTGGACAGCTTCATGCCCACGCGAAAGCTCCCAAGAAGTGCATCGTTGCGAGTCGTGACAACTTCTGCGCCGCTCACGAGACCATCAATGGGGGCACCGCGGACCCAGAGACCCAGACCAGCATCACCGCCATGCTCAGCATCTCCCTCCCACCCCGAACTTTTCAGTGGGTTTGTGACAATGTTGTTGAGCGCAAAGTTCTTGCCAAATGGTCCTCGGGCAGCCTTTGAGTTGACGTCGTATACCTGTGGCTGCCAACCATGCTTCTTCATATCAAGCGCCTCAGCGGACGTATGCAGAAAGTCATTTTCAATGAGTTCGGTGAAGACGGCGTGTTCGGCGTCGCTTGTTTTATTAAGAGAGTATCCACATTCGCATGCGGCGTTGGCTGGAGGGACGCGGCAGGTCAGCGGAAGTGGGCGCAGAGCAGAGCGGCAGCTAAGTCAAACTCACCCAAGCGAGAAACGGCCAGAAGCAGGCAGGGCAGCGCACCCTTGGTAGCGAAGAACATGGCGACAGAATTATTACAGCGAGTGACTATGGTAAGTGAGGTATGTTTGATGCTTTACTTTTTGAAAAGAGTGAAAAGAGACGTGGCATGCGACCCGACAGAGAGCGGTTGAGAGGGAGCAGCATTGGCTTTTGGTAGTAGGAAATGGTAGGGGCCTTGGATGTTCTTGGGGCAGGCCCTCATGCGCAATACTATCCACCCGTACCGGCGCCCTGACTAGAACCAGCAATTATCTTCGCCCTCCCGACCACTCATGCGCGGCCCTGCATAGGGAGCCCTAGCCCGCACCGTTTTCTCCAAGACATCATGTCCCAGATTATGTTCCGTCAGAGGTGCCGAAATGACCCACACGAGTATTTTGTGGGGTTACTAAGAACCGGCTCTGCTGGGCAATCTGAGCTGTGCTCCTGTCACGTCGTGCTGCTCCAAGGCCGTCTACAGACTGTCAAATCTTCGTGGAGAGGGAGCAGCAACTGTCTGCCTGCCCTTCGCCTCCTGATCGACCAGACGCATCGACCCCTCTTGCACGAGAAGAATGAATGGACATTGGACCGCTGGGAGGTCCATGGCGGCCTGCATTGTTCCACCACATGAGCATCTCGATAATCGCTTGCAGGCAAGGGAGTCACCGCGTCCCCAGGCTTGGTCTGGATCCGCCACTGTCAATAGGGCGGCCAAGATTCGTGTGCCAGAATAGCATCGCCGTCTTCTAAGGATGTTCCTCAAGGAATGACCTGATGCCAAAGCCTTGGGCCGGTGACGCGGCAGAGGCTCAAGGCTCGTCTCCAATCTGCTCTGTCTAGCCGTTGACCCGCATGTCGAATGTCGCAATGCGCAACCGCTAAAGTCCCATGGTTGCACAAGCCGCACTACTTGTCAGGTTCCTGTCAGACAAGCCAATCGAAGGGATTCTCCCTGTGCTGCTACTGGGATGGTCCTGAAACAGGCGCAAAAATGCCCGATGTGCAGACGGATGACAAGGCTTAGAGCCATGGCGATCTCGGCAGTCACCCGAGTAGGGAAAGTCACATGTGCAAGAAGCTGGGCATTCTTATGCTCATGAAATTGGGGTTCCTCATTCGAATATTCATTGCCTGATGCCAACAGCAAACACGAGGGAAAGGAAGCGGCCCAGTCGTACGCTTCAGTCCAAATCCGCGGATCCATCGTGTCAAAATTTCGCCAAGCCGTGATGCAAAACAGAACGTACGCCAGCGGATAGATAGCTCCCGTCCTCATAACCATAGCTGAAGGGACCTTACGCCAAAAAATCATATCATTGATGAACATGCGCGTCGTTGGGGGGTATCATCACAAGAATCCAGACTCGGAGAGAAGCCTAATCACCGTGGGTCAGCCGCCGAGGATGAAGGAAACAGAAAGTGGGCGTACCTAGCAATCTTCTCGTCTTCTCGCTCACGCGGCTCTACTGTCAAACTCATTTCGTACATCTCGTGCACGTCGCCTGCTGATTGCATATTGGTCAAGATGTAGTCTTGGAGCTCTGGCACTGGCTGCAGCGGGTAGGGGACATTCTGGTACTGCTGAATGTCTCGGATCACCTCAGCCGTCTTTGCCCGCTTGGCAAAGTTGATGAGATTTGTCTTCTTGATGAGGGAAGGAATGCCGTCTTCAATGAAGGTAAGATCAGTCAAGTAAACACCTGTCCTAGTCAGTCGCGTCGTAATCGTAGTGTTACTTGCCGGCCTACCAAAAAAGGGGATGCACGGAGGGTTCGCCCTGTGCAGGGTGTCGCGATATCCTGCAAAGTTCTTGGTGCTACCCATGAGGGTGCGCATACTCTCTAACACACCCATGGAGCGCTGGTTGACAGCACTCCACGTTCTGTTCAGACGGTGAATTGGCGCCGTTCCTAAAGCCGAGATGATCGACGTCAAAGTTGAAAAGTTGTTCAATTGGCGGCATTTCTGTATGGCATTAGCCGAGCATATTACATGGTTGCACAAAACAACTTACATCAGCCACGTTCACAAAGTGCTTTATAACAATAACTCTTCTTTTGACATCCTGCTGGGTTAGGATCATCTGAGCCACCCAGTTGGTCAACTGGTTGGAGTGCAGAATCAATGCCTTCACATTTGCAGCAGGGTCTGGCTCGCCAGGGGCAAGCTTCTTCTGCCACGTCTTGTTAAGACACTCTGTAGGCCGGATTTTGCCGTACAACCTGGACTCGATGGTGGTGAGTTGGCGAGCGAATTCTGTAGCATCAATGTCCAAAAACTTGAGCTTCTTCATATGCTTCGGCAAGATCGGCTGCGGTGTCTGCGCATTCAGTGTTGGCACCAAGCGCTTCGTTGGCATATCCGGACCGCGAGACCTCTGCTCCACCGAGGTCATAAGAGGACCCGCTCCGGGAGTGCTGGTGGTTGCGACATGATCTTTGGCAAAGTTGTACACTCTTTGAATAAGGATCCTGGCCTCTTCGTCGTTGCCTTCCATCCAGTAATTGTCGAACCAACTCTTCAGAATATTGACCACGCGGAATCGGATTGGTTTTTGCTTCTTGTCGACCCAAACTTGATAGTCTTCCTTGGCTATGCCATGAGGCGGCTGAATGCTCCACCTCTTCACCAACATTTCAAATAGTTCCGACGCAGTAGTGAACGATCGATATGTGAGGAGGAAAGTGTTATTGAATGCAGGATCCAGTCGGTCGTGGCGAGTGAGCTGTTCAACCAGACCCGCGAGAGTGCCACCTCTCAGCAGTGGGGGTACCGCTTTGTGGTCATACGAGATTTCGCCCTCATGGTCAAGTCTGAGATATTCGGGTGTTTCCTCGACGACTTGTGGCTGTGGAATGACCGGCACCTCACCGAAGAAAGCCGCAATCTTATTGTTGTTCGTTCGCACGGCCTTCGTCAGGGTGTCTTCTAGTGGGGTACCTTCAGTGTACGTTTGCGCTTGAGGAATATTCTTGAGAAGTGGTCTTTCCGATCCTGAAGGCCCACGAGCGTGAGTGTTCTGCACTTCTGAGTCTGTGTTCCTACGAGGGTCTGCACGAGGCGCAATGTCTGCTAGGGGTACGGCATCCGACAAGTTATGCAGCAGCCCATACTGTTGGGCAATGGTTGCTTCAAGATCACGAGAGACAGATCGAACAGCGTTGATGCGATCTTCGAGTGAGTCGCCGCGCAGTTCCGCCCACTCATCGCCTAATGGAGCCCCAACCCCTTGACATACAATGACAAGCTCAGAGACCATGTCGTAGGCCTTTTGCTTGTGCACAGCAAACTCGTTGAGCTGTTGTGCTTGTAATGGTGAGCTCAATGATGTCAAGTTGATCGACTCGACAGTTGAGATCCAAGGTCGACAAACTTCCAGGACTTTGACCGCAGCATTGCATACGTGATCACTGACGGCCTGATGTCTTTGATGGGTGATGACCTTGTCACGAACCACCAATTGCTCTTCCAGTCGTCGCAGACTCGACACAATTAGCCTCTTGATGTCCTCTAGTCTCTCCAAGACGCGCGAATCCAGCTTGATGGTGGGTTCCACAAATGACTCGTAGTCGTCCTGGTCTATAAAAGACATGGAGGGGTTCGCGTCACGAGTGTCGATGCCGTTGTTGTGCCAGCCTCCACCCTTGGCGCTGCCTACCACAAAGCCTGGCATGAGGCGGGGAATGTCTTCGCCGCGCTGTTGCCTGGCCACCTCGACGAAGCCGTAAACACCATTGAGCACGCCGTCTGCTTCCTTCAAGCATTTGGAGTATGAGTCGGGAGGTGGAAAGTCGGAGGCTGCAATATGTGAGGAAAGGACCAGCTTGGAGAAGCGTGACATGGTTTCTCGGAAATGTGGGTAGAGGGCTTTGTTGGTAGATATTATGGACGGGTTGCCAGAGTGGTTGTCGGTCGTGCCCGAGCCAGCTGCAAGCAACAGCCGCAAGTGGTCTGAGATGTCCTCGGCTCGCTTGACGAACTCAGAGCGGTTGCTGTTGTTGATGGCCTGCCGGTAGCGCTCAATGGCGCGGCGCATGTCTTCGACCATCCTGTTCCACGTCAACGGCACGGGATTGATGTCGTCGTAGAATTTGGGCTGGTGTGCAGAGCTGGGTGTGCCGCTTGCGGGGTTGAGGGCGAACGAGGTGGCGGTTGTGCCAATTGGGGGCATGGCAGCGGCGGAGAAGCTCGTGCCGTTGGTGTCGTAGGATCGGGATGGGAAGCCCGCATTCATCGACTCCATCGAGGTTGCGGGGGAGACGCCGTCGGATAGCCGCTGTCTTGTGTGCTGTGTAACGCTTGTTAGCCTCTGCTTGGGTCGTGCCACACGGCCTACTTACCACGGAGCTGTAGGAGCCGTGGGCTGCGTGGCCCTCAAACTCAGATGCCGATGTCTCGTCGTCGGTGTCGTCGACGCTGTAGCCCGAGGCGAGCATCATCTCGGGGGGTGGTCGCGTCGAGTCGGGGATATAGACGTTGATGCGGTCGCGGGGCCCGCTCTCGTTGGGCGAGGGCGACTCGAGCGGCAGCTCCATGGTGCTGACGCCGGTGAGGGTGTTGAAGTAGAAGAGGCGGCCGTCAGGCGTGGCCTGGGGGATCCAGAAGGCGGCCTCTTCCTCCTTGGTGCTGCCGTTGGCGTGGGGTGCGTGGCGCTCAATGGGCAGGATGGTGTCGTTGCCGCTCAGCGACTCCGTGTCCGAGTTGGTGTAGTCGGTGCCGCCCAGCGACTGCGCATCGTGGTCGTCGTCGGCCTCGTCGTTGCGGTCGTCGTCCATGTCGTCGCTTGGCCGCTGGACGACGGCGCAGTAGTTGCTGGGGAACCACCCGCGCACGCCGTTGATGACGCCGTCCCACCACCCGCTCTCGAGCTGGGTGATGACCTGGATCATGTCCCCCTGCCGGAAGCTCAAGCTCGTGCGGTCGTCGGCATCGTAGTCGTAGAGGGCGCGCACATACATGCCGCCGGGCGATGTGCCAGAGAAGCTGTTCATCGTGTCGTGCAGCCGTGTCGTGGCCCCTCGCTGCCGTCACCGTCGTCTTTCCGTGTGTGTCGTCACGTCCAGAGTCGTTCCGGCTCGTCGCGTCTCCTCGTCTTGCTCAGGAGGGGAGCTGTCGGTCGACAAATTGACGCTGGAGACTAATAAGGGTCCCGCCGCAGCCAGGGTGGAGGAGAGGTATTGGTTGGCTGGGGGCGCATGCGAGTCAGCGCTCGAGCAGCGAATAACAGTCCACAACAGGCCTCTCTGCGTTGCAGCGCTATGCTGCCCGTCTGCTGTGTTTTGGTCGAGCAGATGGTGCTGTTGAGGACGGCAGAAACTGCTCAGGTTGCATACGTGCCCACAGATCCGGTGGAGAGGCCAGACCACGTGACTTGCAAGCCCGCATGCATTGGCACACCCCGGCCGCATATTCGTATCCTGGGGCCGCTTGAATAGAGCCTGTATGTATGCCTTGCCCTGCACACGGCGC